>JAGPOW010002514.1:46871093-46906046 GCA_030014935.1 Caiman crocodilus | reverse complement strand
GTCACTTTTCACTGCCTTTTATCTGTCCTTGGCAGACTTTGGTGACTCCCCAGTTTTCAGGTTTGCCCAATCCAGGGGTCATTGACCCTCGTGGGACTTTCTCCCTTGGTGACTACTGGATGGCATCTGTCAGCCCCAGGGGTCATCTGCATGTACGTGCAGGTTTGGGAGTCCGTTGACAAATTTTGAATAGGGCTCTGGGAGTGGTCGATTTGGAGATATTCAGCTCAAAAGTTGGTCCCTGGCATTGATTAACTCAGGCCAGGGCTTCTAGCCCTTGATCAGTGAGGTTTAGAGATTTCCTGGTTGTTACATTGTTTTGTATTGAATTCTTCTGTTGATTGATCTGCAGTTTTCTTAGGTTTTAATTACTGCCTGCTACCATGTTACACATTCAATCACTGATTCACTCACTCTTTCAGGGGCTAGCCTGATACAGAGAAGGGCAGTTTGATTCCTGCCCTTGTTAACATTGTTACAATGTATAACTTTTAAATAACACATTTAGTTGAAAGTTGAAAGGTGAGAAGTATAAAATATAAGCTACAAATGCCATGGCACACAACTAGATAAAAATACCAAATACAAGGGGAGATACAAAATGCACACATACAAATTTTAAAACACAATTCCTTATCTTAAAGTGAAAGAAAGAGGAAGGAAGAAAAGGTAGAAAAGGAAAAACATATTCAAAGAGGGGATAGCAAATTCAGACAAGAGGAAAAGGGGGCTTTCTGCTACAATATTGCTTCTATATTGGTGGAGTACAACATAGACATTTTCTTCAGTGATTCTTTCAGGTTTTGGATTGAATTTTTCAGAAATAAGGACCTCCGTTTCCCAGGCCTCTACCACATAGCTGTAAGGACATGATCACATACTATTTCTCAACTTCAATATTTTGTTCTTATGCAAAACTTTTGGTCAATAAGAGACACACAGTTATAATGTCTTATAGTGGTATGTCTGCCCAGTGGGTGACAGACTAGACTGGTGGTATGAAATTGGTATGAAAGCCATTTATATGAAAATCCAGAGGAATTTGCACTTTGTATAATGCAGATGCTTGCTACAGAGTAACAGTAAAAAGCACAATGTACCACTGGCATAAAGAAGGGCTTTCAATCAAGTTACAACATTAAACCTTCCAGGGATTGATGTTATGAGTGTGTTCTGACATGACTAGTGCTTGTTCTATTGCATCTGTTTCTCTTCTTGTGACTTTTGCCCTGCTGTAACAGAAATGGTCTTAATGCCATTTCTTTTATTTAAACCACTGTAAGTGAAAATGTATTCAAGACTGGAGACTGGAAGAATGACCCAGAAAGGTTTATGAATGAAGGTAAGCAATAGATGTGAAGCTTTCAAGAAGCCGGGTTTAAAAGTAGGCCAGAGAGAGCAAGGCAAAGTCAGAATCATTTAGAAAGAGTTGCAAAAATGGGGAGGTATTTAAAAGAGTTATAATATTTAGACTATCCAGCTGGGAGATCAGAGGGGCATAGGGATGGATCCAGATAGGGTTCAGTGGCATGGTGCCACTTCCCTTTTGCACTACTCTTGCCATAAGAATTCCCAGCACTGCCCCACCCCTTCCTTTACTCTCAATTCTCAATGGTACCTCTTCTCCCTTCTCCCCCCCGCTCCTCCCTTGCCCACTGCTGCTGCCCCTGCACCCTGATCTGAAGAAGGGGGGGGGGCTCCAGAGCTGCTCCTGCTCTATTCCAGCCAAGCTGCAGTGGTGGGGTGAGTGGGGAGCCAGGCTTAGCCAGTGACAGAGGTGGGGACAGATGGGTTCCCACTCTCTGCCCTGTATTCCAGGGTGTCCTCCACAGCCCAATAACAGGCCTGGGAAGAAGGAACCCACACACCACCAGCATTTTCTCTGGCCCAGCCTGGCTTCCCTTACAGCCATTCCCTGCAGCCCAGGTTTGAGCAGGGCAGAAGGACTGGGACAGCTGCAGTGGCAGAGGGGTCTCCCCATTCCCTTCCTACACCCAAAGGTGTAAATAGAGAACAGGAGGGGGAAGATGGGAGGGGAGAGGAGGAGGGAAGGAAGGGACTGATGAGAGCTGGGGTGGAGGTGAGGGATTTTTACCTGATTCAGGCACTTGAAAAAAGACTCTGGCTGCTGTTCCTGCAACCTTGTTAGCTGCAGGGGTGGGGCACGGGCATGCAGCTGCCACTGCACTGCCAGTCCCTGCTCCTGCACCTCCCGTTTTAAAAATTCTGGATCCACCATGGAGGGACAAAGGGACAACGTAAAAGTAAGTAAAGACTTGCCAGTTAAATAAATGTAAACTAGGTAAATGGCAAGCTAGGGCCTTTTTTTTTTTTTACCAAAGACTGTTTGTGGGATGAACAATATGCTTAGTGCCTCTTGGTAATGGACTAGTGTTGACTGTAAAAAGTTGCTGTTGGCCTGTGTGGCCTGTGTTGGCCCAGGGACTGAATCTCATTCTGGTGATGGTCCAGAGGTGGTTTATTTCCATTTCAGTTACAAAGCTCAGCCACTGCCCTTCTACTTGTACAATGTAGCTGTTTTCTTTGGGTTCAATCATGAGTCAGGGGCAGTATACCATTGTTCTTAGTGCCACTTGGTGAGGCAAGTGAATAGATATGGGCTCTCATATGCATCCTGCACAGCAGAAGCAGGGAAGAAAAAAGATTTCATAAAATCTAGTAGGGCCATTGCTGTACACATTGAATTCACCTGGCAAGCATTGAGATACAGCACTTGCGCTCTGTAGAAAGCTCCCAAGTACAGATGTAAATCCTAGAGGTTGAAGTTTTAAAACGAAAAGAAGCTCTCTGATCCATTGAAGGAGAAAAGAAAAGCTGAGTTTTTGTTTTATGTGATTAATTGTTTATGTTCTGGCTTTGGCATTGAGATGATATGGTACATGTAAATGCATTTATGGATGTGGGAGGAGAATTGTGAAATGTATAGCATGGGTCACTCTGAGCTGACAGGTAATGGACTTTGCATGAGTAAGGAATCCAAAGCCAACGAGAGGGCTGTGTTAGAAACATTAGGGGCTCTGTCCAGGAATTGTTTTGTTCTGCTCTGGGCTTCTCCTTCTAGAGATCCTGAAACCTGATTCGGTAGGGCCAGGTTGCTAGCCATGGCAGGGCTAACTGTCAGTAACTGCAGGACAAGGGTAGGTAGTCAGTGGTTTGGTGAAACTGACTTTGCTAGAGCAGGACCATTCAACAGCCTGGTCAAACCAAGCTAGATAGGTGTAAGCCAGAACTGAATCTGATTGTGTGGACATCACCGTACTGGATCAGAGAGAACGCAGAGAACCACCCTTCCCTGGTCTGTCATTGCAGGTGCAGAAATATAACACATTTTTGGAAGCAATGTGGAGTGAATGCATGATACACAGCATTTACTCTACAGGAAATGCTCTCCAGCATAGAGTTAATTCTGAGGAAATTCAAAATTTTTTTCAGAGAATTTTACTCAGGTGTATGCACTGTGTTTGCTACCGTTATCTGTTTCACCCTAGCTGTTTGCTCGCTGCAGACTGGTTCCCCCTATTCAGTGACCAGACACTGTAATAGTACCTACTTCAGGCCACCAGCTTCAGAGAGCTGGTCATGCGTCTGCTCTTTACTATTGAATCAATGTACTGTGGAGGAAATTACTCCAGGATACACATGTTGTGTGTTTACACCCTGACTCACTTGGATTCATAAGTGAGATTTTAGGTGCATGAGGATGGTCTTGTAAATAGGAATTCTGGGTCTTGACATAGCCTGGAATTAATAACTGGGAATGTAAGCCTTACTGTACCCCTAATACTTGGTTAGGGTTTTGCTAACTCTTAATGTGATATAACATTCTGGCATCATTTGGGGAAAAAATGTGGTTTCTCATTCCCAAAGGCTCCCAAATGCTTGCGAGTGGGGCTGCACCATCTGTAAAGGTGATCAGAGGATTTAAATATTAAGTTCCTACAATCTGAGAGTGGGCAGGGTGTTAGATGGTGTCTCCAGACCTGTACTTCGTTTGATGTTGTTTGTTTTAGAAAAGGCCCCCTTGGAAGTTGCGAGAGGCAACAGTGATATCTTGTGGATGATATATTTTATTGAACCAAATATATAGTTGGAAGGGGTATGGGAGAAGCTTTTGGGGTCTCAGGTCCTTCCATGAAAGGGGTTTTTTTTAATACAAATTAAATACCAAAGGAACATGGAAAGTAGTTTGTCAGGATTATTTTGAACATGCAGGATACCTTCCACTGCCATCCTTATCCTTACAACAAAAAAGAGCTGGATTCCTACTAAATGCCATTTACTGTGTAACTGCCTCATCAGAGATCTCCAGTTTGATGTTGCCCTCTTGATAAAATAATTGCCTGGCATATTGAGCTGGTCCTTAAATTTGGAAGAGAGAAGAAGCCTTTGTACAAGTGTTGGCCATTTGGTACCCAGCTTCCTTTCCTGCCTTCCAGCTGCTAACACTCTTCACTCCTATTATGTTTTAAACTTTCTGTTATTCCTGGAGGGAAAGCACAACCTCTCAGCTGCAAGCAGAGGCACTGTTGTACATGAAAGATGTATACAAAGCAGTTGAGGTACTACAGGAACAGGCACTTTAAAACTCCCAACATTCGTGTTTGTTTATCCTGCTAGACATAAATCTAATCCTGCCTGACTCTGTAGCAGTAGATCTTTTCTCGTATGCTCTGATTACCTCCTGGCTGGATTACTGTAATTCCTTGTCCACAGCTTTGCCAGCATCAAATTCAGCTGGTTTAGAATGTAGCAGGCAGAATGATCTTTGGGCCCCTGCTGAGGGGAGGCATTGCTCTAAATTTAAATTGGCAGCTCTACCTTGGATCAGTTTACCCAGCCTTGAAGGATGTAGGTGTGACCTATTTAACTGAAACAAGCTTCTACTGAGACAAAGTAATTGCCTCCTGAGATTGATGATGACCCTTTGTTAGTTCCCCAGCTGGAGATAGTTTAACAACTGTCCTGAGTAGAGCAGATTTTTTTTTAAACCCAGACTTAGGATTTAGGGGTCCTGGCTAATATCCAAGCAGCTGACTTAATCACATTTCTTTTTGCTTAAACATGGTTTTGTCACTAGATGTCACTGCAGAGCAAGTTGGCAGTCAGCGGATGAAATCTTGCTCTTGAGTACTCAGAGGTCCTCAACAGCAAGCTAGCAAAGTATTTGTACCTTTCTGTGAAGAAAGGGCAAGTGTCCTAATCACAGTCTGGTATCTAAACCAAACAGGACAACAAAACACATCAGATAGGATGACATTTTCCAGGACCATAGTCTAGTCTCTGTCTTTTGAGGATGGAACACTAGTTTTCTTAAAATGTTTGCCATTAAAATACATTACAAAATGTGGCTGAATTTCTAGACCATTCCCAAATGCTTAGTCACATTCTTACCTAGGCATCATTTCCCCTATCTTAACTATGCACACACCTCATTTTATATTGGGAATGCTTCCAATACATTTGATGGATAACAATTCCTTCAAGATGCTACCCTACTGTTCAGCGTATGATAGCTAGCATGGAGTAGTTAGTAGGCAATTTATTAAAAAAAAGCCATACAAATCATGAGACCCTTGATAAATATAGTAGGGCTCTTCTCTTGTAATACAGGACTCCTGTGTTCTTGTCCCAGTTTACTCATTGACTCACTGAATGACCTTGGAGAAAGCATATTGAAATGGGCATTGACTTCATCAGCTGGTGACTCAGTCATCTCAGCTCTATATGGGTAAAAGAAGGGCTTCAGTGTCAAGGAGATACCCCCGCCTCATCCCCATTCAGTTCTTTTCATTTCTGGTTGAACTTGTCTGTGCGTTTGCTTTGAAAAAACAAGGGCTTCCATTATGTGCTCGGGAGGCATAGTGTTTGCCAGAACAGACAAAAAAACTTACAATGTAGGAGAATGACAGATATTAAAATTCAATCCAGCCTTTACCAGCCTAATCTGAGAGATTCCATCAAAAAATGAATGATTGATGCTGTCATATTATGGAAAACCAGAGACTGTTGCATATTTTATATTTGTACATACTCATATGATTGGTGGGGTCACATGAAAGAAAGATGCCAGCATTGCTCATGTTTGTACGTTTGGGGTATGTAGTAAACATCTAACAATTCATTTTATAAGATATTTTGATAGTGATCTTAGATAGTATTTGTTGGTTTGGAGAATCTCCCAGAGAAGTTTATTGGCTGGTTACAATCCCCTTTTTAAATGTTCATTCTTCTGAAATCACATGTATATAGTATTAAATTTAGAATATGAATCATGGCTTGCCAAGATTACCAAGATGTCGATATGGAAATGCTAAAATACTACATTAGTATTTGAGCTTCTCATGGAGCAATAGGAATGCCTACTGCCCATGGACGTTATCCACTAGTTAGGAAAGAACGGAGTTCTGAATACCATCCACTCGGTTCAAGACTACCAGACCCGACCAGCTTCAATAGATTCACCACAGTCAGTTTGGCTTCTGACCCACGCAGCTTGCTAGGCACAATTCTATCACTGACAAGCAATACTCAAACAAGAAAGGGTAGAGAATGTGTGGATTTTAATAAGCCTAGTGTAACACTAATCATTTTGCACATTATCAGCCCAAATGCAGCTCTGATTGGGAGTGGATTGGAAATGGCAAAACTCCATTGACTTCAACAGGAGCCTAAGGAGGTCCTGAGAAAGTAGGCCCTTACTGCACACATTTTGTATGATTTTCAGTGCTAAGTAGGGGATGCAGTCACACCACTCTTACTGGATGAATGTGAGCTGTGCTGCTAAATTCAGGAATAGGCTTTGAAATCCCCTTCCACCATTTCACTTATAATGAGACCTCAGGTGAAAGTGATGGACTTAAAAAAAGACCTTGGCTGCTGTTTCTGCAGGCTTATTAGCTGCAGAGGTAGGGGAGTGGGCATGTAGCTACCACTGCACTGCCAGTCACTGCTCCTGCACCTCTCTTTTTAAAAATTCTGGATCCACCATGGAGGGACAAAGGGCCAATGTAAAAGTAAAGACTTGCCGGTTAAATAAAAGTAAACTAGATTTCCACTGTTTCACTTATAACAGCCTCTTATTCCAGCTACTCTTTCTCAGTGTTGTGACCTTGAGAAAGGAGAAAATGTACAAACAGCTTAAAACTACCACAATGATTGAAGTGAAAATATAATTTATTTCTGAGAGGGAATAAATGCCACCCATCTTCTTACATCTGCCTTTGCAGTCAGCAGCAGGGGAAAGAGAAGTCTGTCCCCTATGTGTGTGCAAGGCAGGGAGGAGAGGAAAAAGGGGTGCATTAACTGAGGCTGACCCTCACTTCTGATTCAGCTGCAAGCAAATACAGGAGGTGATTTACTGGGCAGTAGTATAGTTTACCGTGCAGTAAGTGTGCGTGTCTACATGTGCATATGCTTACCATGTAGTAAACTTCACTACTCACAAGTGAATTTGCTACCTGCAAATGCAAGTATCAGATTTACTCACAAGTACTTACTGTGCAGTAATGCATGTGAAGATGCCAACCGGGAACAGATTTGTTCCTAGTCAGCCCTGTCACTAGTGGGACAGCCTGAGCTCAGCCCTAGAGCACCACGGCTGGGAGCCTCTTCTGCCCCAGCCACAGGCCCTTTAAAAGCCTGCAGGCATTTTGAACCCTGGGGCACAACAGCAGGGAGCCTGGGGGGACTCTTGGCTTCTGGTGCCCCTGCACAGGCTGTGGGCTACCTGTGCCAGCCTGTCTGTGGCCCAGTACCACTGCCTTGCACTCCAGTGCCATGCGGCTCCTAGGGCCATGCTGTCCAGCCCTTCAGGCTGCTGCAGGCTCCTGCCAGGCCCTGTTGTGTGGCTCCTAGTCCTATGCCATGCCCCTGTGCTGGGTGCTGCAGGCAGCTGCCCAGGCCAGGCAGCACAGAGACAGCCACCTGGAAGCCCAGAGAGCCAGTATGGGAGTCCTGATGGCAAAATCACTGACACTATATGGCGCTGCCCAGGGCCCCCCCGGTCACAGGAAGAGACTGGTGACCTCATGGTGCTGTGGGGCCAGGCAAAGATGCAGTGCAAGTTTGTACAGGGCAGGCATCCCAACACCCATATGTGTAAGGGGTTGGATGCAGGAGCGCTGGCATGACTGGTCGGTGTGGCAGTGCTGCATAAAGGTGAAGGCACAGTGGGTCACCATCACCAACCACAGTCATTGGTTGGGGAGTACCCACAAGACCATGCCCTTTATGTGGCAACTGGACACCATCCTTGCACCCTGGGACCAAGGCCACAGCTGTGCTGCGTACAGCAGCACAGGTGGCCTGCCCAATCCCCTGCACCCATGGTAATGCATTGCCAGGCAGGGCCCCTTGGAGCACCAGCAGCCTGTCTTGCTGAGCTTCCCACCCCTAGCCTCCACTAGCAGCTTGGGGAGCCTAGGCCAGCATCTGCCCCTACAGCTGCACAGCCCCAGCTGTGGGGCCGGCCATGTCACAGCTGGCTGCTAGCAGCACCAGCTGCTCCTCAGTGGGGGCCCCTAGCTGAACACTTGAACCCCATGCCCTGCCACCCAACGAGTCTTCCAGGAACCATGTGCACTGCCACCATCCATGACTGACCAAAGCTGCCAGGCATGCCAGACCCACCCACATGGTAAGCCCCACAGTGAGGGGAGGGTCTTCCCTACCCCAACCCCTGCCCCTGGCCCTCTGTCCCTGTCCAGCCTGGATGAGCTCCCCTAGGCCCCAGGTTTCACCCCCACAGCACACATAGAAGCAGGAAACAGTGCAAAACATTATTGAACAGCTCATGCTCCCACAGCTAAATAAGTACAGGCCTGTCACTCTAAGGAACATGTTGATGCTGGTGGTGATGTTCTCCTTGGCACCAGGTAGTGCAGCCACAGATAGCCCTCTAGGCAGTGGCAGAGCATACAGAGAAGGCCAGGCCTGCCCCCCTCACTGTCGAAGCTCAGGATCCTGTGCCAGGTGTGCCTGGGGCACCATGATGATCAGCAACAATAGGGCATAGTGGGTCAAGCAGCCCTTGGTCTGGGTGAACAACTCCTTGCACAGCACTTGGGACATGCACAGCAGGGTCACACTTGGGGAACAGTGCCGACTGGGGAGGGGCGGGCCATGGGGGCCCTCCCTGGAGAGACCTTCCTGTGGGGAGGGCAGGGGTGCGGGCAGCTCCATGTCGCAGTCCAGGAGCCCCACACCCCCTGGTCTTGGGTGATGTGGGCTTGGCAGCAGCATAGGAGACCAGCTGGCCTGCAGGAAGAGAAGTGAGGTTAGTGGGATCTGAAGCTGTGGCAGTAGGTGCTGTCAGGAGCCTGGCCTGTCTCAGCCTGGGAATGGTGGGAGGGAGGCAGGCTGCCTGCAGCCAGCACCCAGTGACCTACTAACCCCTGGGGAGCAAGCAGGGATGGGGGGCTTGGTCTGCAGTTGCCTGGGCCCAGGCCTGCTGGCCAACTTACCATGATCCATCGGCACCTGTTCATGCCCAACCCCCAATCTGATGCTGGACAGTTCACGGTCCCTGGTACAGAGCACCTTATCTCAGAAAAGTTGCAAACTCTCACAAACAGCTTCTTTCTCATGACTCTGCAGGCCCTGCAGCTGCATGTGGGAGAGAGGCTGCAGTTGGCAGCTGGGGCCCTGTGGATGTGCCAGTTCTGCAGGAGGAGGACCCAGGATCAGACCCTCCTCTTAGACCAGGTGGTGATAGCCTTGGAGGACTGTCTGGCAGATGCATGGACGTGGTGGGTAGAGGATGTTGCATCTCAGGACAGGTGGTGGGTGGAGGATGTGAGGAGGCGTGGGACTGGTGCAAGGAGGAGCAGGACTGGGCACACTGGGAGTTCAGGGCACAGCTCCTGGCCCTGGAGTGCAAGTGCATGGAGGCCCTGCGAGAGCAGGGTGCAGTCATGGCCAGGGCAGCGGAGGCCATGAAGGATGACTGCCAGTGCTGGACACCATCCTGGCCCTGGCGGTTGACTTCATACTGCCCCCTGCCCTTACCCCAATCTTAGTCCTACACACTCCATGGCAGCCATCTGCAGCCTAGTAGCAGGCCCCATCATGGGCCTGGGTGGAGGCCCAGCAGCCACCATTGCCCCTGGGCAGGCTCCCTGCTTGCCAGTCTGGCTGTGGTGTGTGCACCCGCAGAGGAATGGCTAAAGGCCGCGGTGCTGGCCACCTGTCCCTAGGCTCTGCCCCCTAGACCTCCCACCCCAGAAGGACAAACACGCAAACCACGTTGTAGATAGTTTGTGTGGGGAAGAGGGTGTTTTATGGTTGGTTGGTGGGTGGGGTGGGTGGTGGAGGGGCTCTGTTGTTGGGAAGGAAGAGAGTGGGGAGAGGGGTTGTTTGTGTGAGGGCAATAAAGTGTTTTTCTGAGAAATGTCTGTAGTAAGCATTGTGCTGGGGGGGGTGGGGGTGGCTGTCCAGGCGGGCTACAGCAGGGATTGCAAGAACAGGTGGTCGGTTAGCACCTCTTGCACCTGGTGCCCTGGCTCCCACTGGTGGGTGTGCAGCTCGGCCGGAGCCTTGCAGGGGCAGGCCAGCTGCTGTTGCTGCCACCGCAGCTGGTGCTCCTGCTGCCAGGTGTCCTCCACCTGCTGTGCCTCCTTCACCCAGACCTCATGAAACAGCTCCCCCCAGGCCTTGCAGATGTTATGCAGCATGCAGGCTGACATTAAGATATCATCTGGGAATAAGCAAGAAAAGCTTAGTGCTATCCTGAAGCAAAGATCTTAACTTCATCCAGATACTCTCAGATGTAAAGAGCAAGAGAAGATTAACACAGAAAATCTTAACAGATTAACAGGGTGGGAAAGTTAATCATATTTCTTAACACTTATTCAGAACTGGATTTTTAACTTGTGTGAACAGCTGAATGTGCAAGATGCATGTGCAGTTCTCATGACTAACCTCTGGATGGTAATTATTATAGGCATGATAATTTATGATAGGTTGTCTATCTGTGCAGTTATACCAGCTCCTTGAAATTGTATCTGTTTGTAAATCAGATGTTTTCAATGACATGTTTACCGCTTTTAATCTCCATAGCTATTCACAAATAGGAGCTTTGCAAAGCACGTTAGAACTGACCAGGGGTCTTACAACTATGGGGAAGATGTAAAGTACTATTTACTCAGTCAGTAATCTGGAATTTTGTGTCAGCCACAATGCTAGGCAAAAACTCAACACCTCATCTTATCTCACATTTTCTCTGTGGTAAAACTATTCACTGAATAGATCTCCAAAAGTATAGAACCATGTGGTTATAGAAAGTATAGAAAAAAATCATAGGGTTATAGAAAGTTTAGAAAATTAGGGTTGGAAGGGACCTCAGGAGGTTGTCTAGTCCAACAACCTGCTCAAAACAAGACCATCCCCAACTAGATCATTCCAGCCAGATATATAAACTATATTTATAATGTATTGCATGGAAAAATAGGAGGCATGTACAATAGTCATATAAGCAGTTAACACTCTGAATAAGTGTTAAGAAATATGTTTAACTTTCCCACCCTGTGCCTATTTTATAGTGGAATTTTGCCAGATCATCGTGATTCTATTGGTTCATTTTGCAGTCAAGAATAACAACTTAGTGGACTGTGATGGAACTTCCCTCTGTATCTTGTTCAGTCTGGATAAAGCAGTGCTTGGTTAATGAACTACAGGGAAGGTTTTGTAGGAGAAATTATTAATGTGTGGTAAATCGCAGTATTATTGTGTGCAATGTTCTAAGACTAAAGAGTCACACATGGTGATGCACATGAACTTTTAAGGAATGAATCCATCCTTATATAAATACCATTATCATAAAAGCTTCTGGACTCATGATGACTAGTGTATTGTACATCTGTTAAAATGAATGATGCAGACTATTTTCAAACACTTTTCTCATTTTCTAAGGCTTGCACCAAGAGTATGTCTGGGAAAAGAATGAAAATTTCTGAACTGAATTATGGATAAAATTGGATTAGTTGGGGGAAAACTTTTAAAAGTTTCTTAGAAGCAAGATTTGAATTTCTTGTTGTGCAATAATGTGGAGATAGGTAAACATGTGATGTAATTCAAATTTATTTTTGTAGACACAACATAGGCCAGATCCTCTTTTCACTCTTAGGGAAATTAAAGGAAGTATGAGTTTTGTACCCACTGGGCACATCTACATGAGATGCTTTACTGTGCAGTAGACTAATCTACTGTGCAGTAAGACACCATCATGCAGCTGTGCACAGCAGCTACTGCACAGTAAAATAGGCTAATGCACTGTTTTCTACTATCTGTAAATACAGGTAGTAGATTAACTGCACATTAACTATACAGTAGTGCATATGTTGCCCAGGCAGCAGAGGGTGGGGGAACAGCCACCTCCCCAGGCAGCTGCCTCTCAGACCCACATCCTGATTGGCAGATCAGGGCACCAGGCTGGGAAACTGTCCCCACCCCTGAGCAGCTGTTTCCAAGCCCCAGTACTTCTGCCCATCTTCCTGCAACTGCCCTGGACCTCAGACCTGACCCCAGTGCCCCTTGCCTGCCTGAGTCTGGCACCATGGGGAGCCTGGAGCTATCTCTGGCTGCTGTAAGGGGCAGAGTAGGGCAGGAGTAGCCCTGCACTGAATTGCTCCCATCAGAAGCAAATTCACTTCTGACAGGCACGTATATAGACACGCTTCAGGGGAAAGCTTACTGCACAATATTTTACTGAGCAGTAAGCTTATAGTGCAATAATAGAATGTGTAGACATGCCCACTGAGGATCTGGCCCAATACATCTGATTATGTGTTCAAGCATTCGTATATAATTAACCAAATACGATGAGTCAAATGTCATTTCTGCTGTAACTCTGATGAGTTCAGTAGAATTACAGTAGGGCAGATTTTTGTTCAGTATTAGGACAACTCTTTCCTATCCTCAGTCCCTCAAAGTGAACTGCGACCAGTCCTTCTTGATCATCACTAAAACTGAAAACTGAATCACTGAAAACTGAAAACTTGATCATCACTGGAAACTTGATCATCACTGGTGATCAAGGTCAACCTTGATCATCACTGAAAATGGCATAAGAGAAAGATACTTCAGGAAGGTCAGTAAACTCCATATCTGTTTGGGCTGTTCCCAAACTGAGGTTCTCCACTGACAGTGTCTTAGCACCAGCTCTGAAAAATGTAAATTTACGTGGAAGAGAGTTTTGGGCATGAGACATATTGAGCCATGTAGAATGAAGTGGGCAGATACATATAACAATCAAACCATTCGAAAATGTCACGGATTGGCAACCATTTCCCAACTGAAAGAAGTACTGTAGCTCTAACACAAGGGTGGGCAAATACAGCCCAGGGGCTGGATGTGGCCCATCAAATAATTATATCTGGCCCATGGATACTCCTTTGAAGGAGAATTGTATCTAACCTGTGGCTGCCCTGGCTTTTGGCACCTCTTGATCATCTCCCTTCCCTGTGCCATAGCTGGTGGCAGCAGCAGCAGCCACTCCCTACCCTGGCCTGTTCTGCCCGCCAGCCTCTAGTGTACGCTTCAAATTAGGGAGCGCTGAGCCTTTGGCTAGGCTTCTGCCCAGTGAGGCTGCCTATGTGCAGCTCCGATCCTGTGGCCATTCTCAGACCAGACAGCCCAGCTCCCGGCAAACGTCAAAGCTCAGATAAAGTTCTTCCCATTGGTGGGGGCAGGGTTTGAATTACATGCTGGCTGTCTGGGGGAGTCCTACTGTGCTGGCAGCTGGAAACTGGAAGGATCTGCTGCTGCCAGCTGAGCTGGTTAGAAGGGCATGGGGCAGGGTAGGGGTTTTTGTCTCTTATGGGGAGTTCTCATCTCTTATGCGGGGCCCCCGAATCCCCCCATATTTTGAACTCTGGGCGGGAGACGGGGTGCAGGGAGAAGAGGGTCAGGAGCCATGGGTTATCCATGCTTTGACAGTCTGGGGCCTGGTAGGGGCATGGGCACTGCTAACATGGTGCTGTGCTGTGTCCTGAACACCACTTTGGACTGTGCCACATGGTCACAGCTGGAGTAGCTGATATTACTCCTGCCTGACCCCAATGTGGCTTCTGCCCAAACCTGAGTCCTCAGCATGCAGCTGAGGTGGACAGGAGATGTGCCAATTGTACCCACATGACCCAAAGCAGCACTTGGGAAAACGGTGCAGCCCTGGTGCAGCCCAGCTTATCCCAGCCAGGCTGCATGCCAAGGACTTGGAGCAGGAGAGGGGGTGCAAGAAGAAAGGGGAATAAAGGCTAAGTTCCCCTAAGCCTGGGGTGGACAATTATTTGGGCTGGAGGGCCACTCAGGCAGTTTTTGGTGAGCTGTTGTGGCTTGGGGGTGGGGAAGGAGGAGGTTGCTGACCTGGCCTGCAACCACTCACCAAAACTCCATAAGTGGCTCTGTGGCCCAAATAATTTTAACCACCCCTGCTCTAACACCAAGGGGTAAGACTAAACAGTCAGCCCAGCATGCATCCCACTGAGTGGCGGGGAAGGGGGAAGTTCCTGTACCCATGCTTTGTGGGTCCTAGGGTATGGGTCACCTGTGGTTGGGGTTTTTGAACTTTTCTGTTTTCTGTCCTTTCCTAAGCATGAGTTCAATGGGAGTTGTCTGGGGTGCTCTGCTCGGTGTCTCCTGAGGGTTCACTTCTTTTTAATCTTTGACCCACCTGCACGTTCCTTTTTGGTCATTTTTATCCCCTGTACTCAATTGTTGTTTCTTCTTCTCTTGCCATCCCCCAAAGAGGCAAGTTTTAGTGACGTAGTGGATGCGAGGCCTATGCAACCAAAGGTCAACAAATAGGCCTAAACATGAGTTCATAAAACTTCAATAACAAATGACCAAAGTCTATTGTGTCCTTGCCTGATTTTGGGGTAGGGGGAAGAAGTGTTTAGACACAAGCATTTTGGTTTCCAGGGGGAGCATGATGAGGGGCTGCAGTCAAGTAAGGAGTGAGGACACAGTTGATTGTTAGAAAGATAGCTGTTATTGAACACCCAGTGCAAGGCAGCTCTCATATAAAAAGTGCTAATAAAAGTGGGGAACATAGGGAAGTAAACTGTGTACCAGAGTGCCCAGTTGCAGCAATTAGTGTTTATGTGTTGGGGGGGAGAGGGAAGGGTTGAGCATTGCAGTGTGGGATGCCTGGAGGACCACCCAGACCTGTGTCACAGAACACTTGGTGTCTGCACATTATGCTGTGCCCAGTTCACAGTGATATCGTTCAAAATAGTAGATTTTCTAGGTATGTATGGCGGGCTCATTGGCCATTGCCCAGTGTGCCAGGCTCAAAGAAGCTTGATTCTGATTGGTGGGCTTTTCCTACCAATTGGGTAACACTTGGGGAGGGGCTGGCATGCCCCTACCTGGGGCAAGGTGAGGAGACCAGACCTGGTTGGAGACCAGCTCCACTTTGCCTTGATTGGTCCCTTTACAAACCAGGGGCAGAGCCTCGGTAGGGGATAAAAGAGCATTGTGCCTGACACACAGGCAGAGGCATTGAGGGACAGAGAAGAGAGCAGGGCTTAGAAGAGCTGGGGAAGAGCAGCCCAGTGGGCAGGTGCTGTTGCCCTGAAGAGCTCCTGAAGAAACCTCTCGCCAGACAGGAGCGGTAATAGCTTCAGCCCCAGTTGGTGTGTAGTACAGCGCACAAGGTGAGACCCTGGGAGCTCTGTGAGGCACCTTGGGTCTCCAGCCACAGAGGTGCATGCAGCAATGCACAGGGCTCAAACCCTGGGAGCTGAACGAGGGAGCTCGGGTCCGCAACCCCGGCGTGTGACCGGAACCGTGGTGCATGCACCAGTGCATGGAGCTCAGACACTAGGACCTGCACAAGGCAGCTTAGGTCTGCAAGCCCCAGCATGAGACTGTGAACCCAGCGCCAGCAGTATGGGTGGCATGGTCTGGTGGGACTCTGACCCTGAGAACCACTCAAGGTGGCTTGGATCCCCCATTTCCTAGAATGTGGCCAGGACTCATGTGCACACTCAGTGCATGGCTGGTCCCAGGCGGGGACCTGGGCTTTGGAGCTGCAGAAGGTGGCCTGAGCCCCCAAATGAGAGCAGCAGACAGAGCCCTCGGTGCCCGAAGTGGGGCACAGAGCTATGAGGGGATCGGAGACCCCACAGGAGCCAGAAGCCTGCATCTGCGTCAAATGAAAGAGACCCTGGCTGGGGTGACAAGGACGCCACATTGGCCATTGGACACACATAACACTTGGAACATTTTAATGAAGTTTAGACCTGAAGCAAACATGCAAGCATGCTAAACTAGTTCAGGCCTGGAAGAGTTCAAAAGCATATGTAACCTGGGTGCACCCAAGTATGTGCTCTCCTCTCCAAATAGAAGGGAATGGGTGGCCAGGCAGAAGTGCTGTTAGATGGATATGCAATGCCAGCCCGTTCCCTCTGTTTGCTATACAATCAGGTCAGGACAAAAATAGTTCAACTATATACAGGTTTAGATATATAAATAAACAAAATAGACATCTATATGTAAACTTGTATATAGTTAAACTATTTTTGTCTTGGCCTGACTCTATAGAGAAGAGGGAATGGGCTGATATTGCATATCCCTCTCACAGCGCTCCTGCCTGGCCACCCATTCCATTCTATTTGGAGAGGAGAGCATATACTTCGGTGCACCCAGGTTATGTATATTTTTTAACTCTTCCAGGCCTGAGCTAGTTTAGCAGGCTTGCATGTCTGGTTCAGGTCTAAACTTCATTTAAACTCTTGTAAGTGTTATGTGTGTCCATGCCCTTAAGGCAATACCTTGAACTGCACAGAGATGCACACAGGACAGAAGCTCAGTTATTCTATAGCTCACTGGTGAATTCCAATTGCTAGTTTTACCATACCCAGAGGGAAAGGGATTTCAGATACTACTGGCAACTGAATCTTTAGAAGCGGTGAATAAAAAAGCCATTCCAAGACAGTGAATGTACAGTGAGTCACTGCATACCTCAGCAGTTGGTTGAAATAACCCTGTCATACACGCAATGCCTTTCCCTTGACCCTTCTGTATCATCTTTGCTTCATGTGAATTAGGCTTTGTACATCTTACTTTTATCCACATTTCAGTTTTTGCTGGTGTGGGAAAAGCTGTACATCTGGGGCTGATCAAATTTGGCACAGGTGAGTGTTACATCCAGCTAATTAACTCTTGGGTCTAATTAATTTCACTATAAAACCTTCCTGGTTTGGGCTTGTCTTCTTTTAATGCAAGGGTGTGAAGTAAGGTAATGGGCTGAATGTGTTTGGTGGTTAGAGCAGGGCAGTGATTCTCAGCCATGGTGCCAGGGTACCCTGGGATGCCTTGAGATATTTTGCAGGGGTGCTGCAGAGTGCCACACAATTCTAACACTGTTAGGTGTGCAAACATGATCCACAAGATGAGTGACAGTCTTACTACATCATTCATTCCAGATGTTCCTGCACTGTGTTAAAGCATAAACTTGCAAAAACTAACTAGTAGACCAGGAGTGGGCAAATTATTTGGGCTGGAAGACCATTTAGGGAGTTTTGGTGAGCTGTCATGGACCAAGTCAGCACCCTGCTCCCCACTACAGCTCACCAAAACTCCCTAAGTGGCCTTCCAGCCCAAATAATTGCCTACCCCAGGGTTAGAAGAACCTAGCCTTTGTTCCACCTTCTTCCTGCACTTTCCTCCGTGCCCTAAGTCCCCGGCATGTGGCCAGGCCTGGCCAGTCCCATGCTGTGCTCTCACACTTCACCTCAGGTCATGTTGGTGCAGCTGGGGCGGCTCCTGCCTGACCCAGCTGCATGCCAGGGACTCAGGGCAGGGAAAGGGTGCAGGCAGAAAGGGTTAACACAGCATGGCACTGGCCTGCCCAGGCCAGGATAACCTGTGGCTTCTGGCCCCCTTGTCCCAGCACCTTCTCCCCTGCCCCAAGTCCCCATTACACAGCCAGGCTGAGCCAGTGCTGTGCTGTGTTCTTGTATGCTGCCTCAGGCCATGTAGGCACAGCTGGTACAGCTTATGCCCAACCTAGCTGTGTACCAGGGACTCAGGGTTGGGCAGGAACCATGCTAGGGTTGGGCAGGACCTGCACCAGCTGTTTCAGCTGCGTCCACGAAATGACATGTGGACACACAGTGTGGCACTGTGTTAGTGGTGGCTGTGTTCTTACCAGGCCCCGGCCTGGCAGAGTATAGATAACCCAAGGCACCTGGTCCTCTTCCTTCTGCACCCACTCCCCCACCAGTGGGAGAACTTTACCTAATCTTTAACTCTCACTAGGAGCCAGGCTGTCTTATTTGCAAATGGTTACAGGGTCGGAGCTGCGTGCAGATAACCTTGCTGGGCAAAAGCCTGGCTAGGAGCTCAGCACCCCCTGCCTTGGAGAGTACACTGCGGGCTGGGTGGCAGGACAAGCAGGCTGGAGAGAAAGACAAGCAGGCTGCTGCAGCCAGCTATGACACGGGGAAGTGAGACGTGTGAGAGGTGCAGAAAACCAGGGCAGCCGCAGGCTGGATACAATTCTCTTTCAGGGGAGCAGCCATGGGTCAGATAGAATCATGTGGCAAGCTGGATCCAACCCACAGGCTATATTTTGCCCATTTCTGTACTTGACTCAGTGCCTGCTATTAGTTATTAGGAACTATTAGTTGCTGCCCTTTGTGCATCAGCCAGTGGAACAGCTCATTGTCTTGTTGTGGTCTGAGTTCTTTGCAACAGAAGAATTACTCTATTATTTTTCCATAGTCAAAAAGTGAGTGAAAACAAAGATCTGGTATTTTCCAAGGAATGCCTTCAGTCTAATAAGGGGTGTCTTGCATCTAAAAATGTTGAAAACTGGAGTAGGGGGTTAGAAGTCCAGGTGCTTAGCCCTGCCTTGTTCTTGTTGCATGATTTTGGATATAAACTCTGCACATTTTTTTTTTAAATCCAATTTCTAAAACAGCCAAAGGAGTTATTTCTTTCTGGTATTTTGGAAAGCACGTCCCACCTCTTTAAAAGCTTTTAATTTAATAAGCATCCACCAAACGATTTACTTTCTGAGAATGCATTAATACCAAAAATAGAGAGAAAGTAGCTTGATGTCCATTCTTAAGAAGTCAGCATTAATATTCCATAAAATGCACCTATGTACTCCATTTTACCTTTTCACCTTAGACATACACACTAGAAAGAACATATTTGGATCCACATCTTATGATAGCCTCTACTTGTAAAATGTAAGTATTACTTAAGGAGAATCCTGCTAACATTTAGTATTTGATGTAATTCATACTACAGTGAACTTTTCTGTTGATTAATGGACAGCTAAGAGTAGCAAAATAGCTGCTGATCGCAGGCACTGGGTCTGGTAGTGAGCTTTTATAGGGTCACACCTTAAAGCAGTGCAGAAATGTCTTCAATGAATGATGTAGCAAGACTGTCACTGTACTGCAGTGGTTTCTGTCTAAACTATATTTTAATGCACTCTATTGCACTCTTAGAGCTAAATAAATATTTAGAAGAAATGCTTACTTCTTCAGCTACTCACCTTCAGCTACCGCAGCTTAACTTCAATTCCTCCTCCAAGGGCAAACATAGATTCAAACATATGGGACGCATCCAGATAAGCGCAGCTGTGCAAGCACATTTGCGGTACAACATACCACACAGTCCAGTGTTCTCCATGCTGCAAGGGCATGCTGCCCAAGTGTGCTGCCTGAGTGTGCACTGCACCAGGGTTTTATTTTCCACCTGGATAAAGCAGAACAAGAAATGTGATTATTCCCCTCTATTCTGCAGTGGTGAGGCCACATCTGGAGTATTGTTCAGTTTGGGGCTCCTGTGAAGGTTTAGCTGTATCCTCCTGATGACGGAGCTGGGGTCTCACCCCTGACTGGATCATCTTCTTGTACTCACCTGCCATGACTTTGTTAGAAAGGTAGGAACCACAGATGTATACGGTCCTATGAGACAAGTTTGTTGTCAGCTCTGGGACTTAGGAGGTTGGCTTCTCTTCACAGGTCTCCGCCATCCCCATCTCCTGCCCACACCACACCTGTTGTTATAAATACAGCCAGCTGAGTTGCCTCTCCTGGATTGCCTAGGTCAGGCTCTCCATATCTTGTTCCCGGTTTGCTGTCTTGCCCCATTCTTCCCTGTATGGGTCCCAGGCCCACCATCACACAGTTCCTTCCTGCCCTTATCCTTCAGGGCTGGGTCGACTAGGGGCAACGCCCCAAACTCACTCCCACACTCCCCTGTTTCTCCTTTCTTTCAGATCCCCGGAGTAGCTGTTCACCCTGCCTGGATTAGACTCACCAGCTGGGATGCTGTGGTTGTCTCATCTTCCTGCCTCCACAGGTAAGTGTTAATTGGGACACCTCTCGTTAGGACACCTCTCCTGTGGTTGGTCTTTTGCCACCACCATTTCCCCATGTACCCTCAGGTTCCTCAGTGTGGGCTCTTCGCTCCCAGACTGACCCTGACTGTCTGCTTGGCATCCCTTTAATTCCCCCATGTCTATCAGCTGTGTTCACCATGGCAGCTTCCCATTAGCTGCCTCCCCAGCTCTTGGAGCTGACTGGGTTAATTATCATCCAGGTCTTCTGCACAGCATTTCTCCAACTCTGGTTTGCTGTGTCTTCTCTCCCTGCCCAAGCTCGCCCTGATAGGTTGCTCTTATTTCTTCCTTCGGAATTTCATGGCAGAGCAGGTTTACTGCCCCAGGATGTGGACAAATTGAAGAGAGTCCAGCAGAGGGCAACAAAAATGGTGAGGGGGCTGGGGGACATGACTTATGAGGGAAAACTGAAGGAACTGGGCTTATTTAGTCTAGAGAAGAGGAGAATGAGAGGGGATTTAGTAGCTGCCTTCAGCTACCTGAAGGGGGGTTTGAAAGAGGATGGAACTAGACTGTTCTCAGTGGTGGAAGATAACAAGGAGCAAGAGAAGTTTAGGTTAGATATTAGGAAGAATTGTCTCACTAGGAGGGTAGTAAAATACTGGAACAGGTTACCCGGAGAGGTGGTGGAAGCTCCATCCTTGAAGGTTTTGAAAACCTGGCTAGACAAAGCTGTGGCTGGGATGATCTAGTTGGGGATGGTGCTGCTTTGAGCAGGGGGTTGGACTACATAGTCTCCTGAGGTCCCTAATTTTATATGATTCTATGATTCTGAAACCTGAAGTTCAGTCTTCTTATATCTACAACAAAATGAAACATTAAGGTTGTGGAATGCAGAAAAGTAGTAGCTGGCTTTTCTGCCAGCTCTGTGGTTGGTAGTGCAGGATCATTCAATCAGGTTGAAAGTCACCCCCATGGAACCAACCTGAATTAAAAGCCACTGGAGCCTTTCATGTGGGCCCTCTGCAGAACTTAGGTTATGTCTATGGTTCTGGATTCTTTACAGGGTTGAAGTGAGCTTCCCCTGCACTGTGCAATACAAATGACTTATTCATATCTAGTTTCAATATTTCTTACCAGGAGTCAACACATGCTGCTTTTTTGGAGGTGCCACTTTGATCCTAAAATTCAGCCATTCAAGCCATTCCTATGTTGCACAGCTAGTTGCCCTTCTAATAGGAGAGCCCAGGTTCTTGTGCATCTTCTCCTGCAGGTTAAACAGCCTCAGCTCTCAGGCAGTGGTGGGTTCTGTCGAGGCCCTCCGCTTTGTAGAACTGAGCACTACTGGGCCGAGCCTGGAAGCATTGGATTGGGTCTCTCTTGTGAGCTATCTTAAGTTTTGCTGTTTTCAGGAAGAAGTGACAATGTTCAGCACTTACCTGGATCAGGCTTTTAAGGAAGAGCATGGACTAAATATACTTTCAGGAGAGGTGTAATGCTGCTCTTGATACACAGGAGAGGAAGGATGCACACACATTGAAAACTGGCTCTATAAAGCTCATGAGCACTTAATTTATATAGTCCTAAATTATAATGGTGACATATAGCAGCCTCATTTACCTATCTGCTGATTCCAACATGTCCTTATGCAAATTCAGTTTCTCCTGAAAGGTGACATGGCAGCTAGTACAATATAGTCATAAATGGTAGTGCCTATTGATGATCCCTCAGGGTGATTCCTGCAATGAGCAGGAACATTGCCTGACTTGGATGATGTGCACAAAGTTAAGAGTGAGCCAACAGAAAAGGGTTTTTTCAGAAGTTTGAAGCAGCCCTTTGGTCACATGGCAAACTCCAGTGCACACAGACATCTGTGAAAATCATCAGGGGACCAGATGCTGTAGCTGGAGAAGTACTCTGAAAGCCAGGAAGAGCCAGGGAACAGTATGCAAGTGGCAAAGCAAACAAAAATTCATAAATAAGCCATGAATCTAGTACTTAACCGTATTGTCACTGTAGGTTTTACAGTGCAAATAGCTAGCAGTGATGTGACACATTAAAATTCATAGAGCAGCAAAAAGTTAGGCAAAGCATTTTTTAAGATGAAAGATTTTTTTCTTCAAAATAGGTCATCCTGGCTCTGGAACATGAGGCATCCAAGTCAGTTTTCTAAGATAATCCATTACAAATTATGACCGCCTTCCTAAGGCATGGTTGGAACCTTAGCATGATGGGATGCCTAGGTTTCACTTTTCTGTCCCGTTCATCTCAGACAAGTTCCATGCATGACAGATCAGGAGACTATTGGGCTCACTCCATGAATTTTTAAAATGATTTTATTTTATTTTTAATTTCCACACCAATGCATGCCAGCCGTGGTTCTCATCAGTAGGACACACAGCTATCTAATCTATGCCGCCCTTCCGTAGATCATACTACATAGTGCATTAAGGTCCAGTTACAAAGAAAAGCAAATATGATTAGTGAACTAGCCATTCTTTCAAGTCAGCAGTTCACCAAGGAGCAATGTTCTTCATATCCTTTTCTGCTGCCACCAGCTTTATATTCAAAAGAGGTCAGACTTTTTGAGACTAGGCTATAATTTATAAATGTTTCCCTGGTTTATATCTTTGCCAAGTAGTTGTTGTTTTTTTTTCTCACAGCAGTGTCCATACTGGGTAATGAAAGAAAATGGGATGTTTTCTGTTTAAAGGAGGAATTTCACTTTCCATTTCCATCCTATTTTCTCAAAGAATCTTGAACACATTTATTTAAAAATCTTCTTGTCTTTGCCATTTCCAACAGGAATGGATAAAAAGAGTCAAATTAAATTAAAGAAGTTGTCTTCATTTTGGGGGCTGAATTTACAATGAGGATTTTGAAATTTAGGACATTTGGTTAAACATTTCCTTTCTGGAAAACAGAAATGTCAGAATACAAGGGGAAAGGGTGTTGTTGCTGTTCTTGTGGGCTGACTGTAATACAGCAGCCCTCAGAAATCTCCTGACAAAGCCAAATGTTGCAGGATTTCCACAGGAATTTTGCAGGCCCAAGAGCTTTGAATACTTCCAATAATTGCCCAGATGAAGCTATGAACTTTGAAAATTAGTCACGGGCAAAGCTCAAAACTGCTGCTCATGTTTTTTTCTGGAAAATCTGCAGTAGATGTATGCAGAAAGAGCCAAATTTGTGTCTGATGAAGGTAAGCTTTTGGAGATACAGATAAGATATATTTTCACCTCCTGACCTTTGTTTTTCTTTTTAAACTGTGCTGAAACATTTTATCTTCACAGTTTTCCTTTCTATCACAGGGCAGACATACTTGTGCCACAGCTTTCTGTGTAATTATTTTGACACACCGACCCATTCTTTTCTTTTTGAAGAGTCTCTGGAGAGTCGGGAAGAGTGCACTGGATCATTGGTTTGCAATGCAATTAATCCTGGATTAGTCAAAGTATGATGCAAGCGGATACTGAACCAGCGCTGAATACTGTTACAGTCTAGGTATAGACTCTTCTACCTTACAACTGCCTTGGTTTGATCAGGACATCCGGATTTTGTAACATCGTTTTATAACTGTCCCTCTCTTCTTCATTCCATCCTGTAGAGTTCTGAGGATATGTAACAAGAAGCCTTGCAGCTATTTGCCAGTGTCACCTGCTGTTCTGGCGTCATCATGCAAGCATGCACTGTCACACTACCAGTCGGAATGTCAGCTTGATGTTTGAGATTCACGCTAACCCTCAGACTAGGGAGAGCATTGACTTCTGGAGCCAAAGCTGTGTTTGGGAGCACATGAAAGTGCTGGAGTCCCCTAACTTCTTGGCAAGACTTCAAGGACTATCCCAATGAAGAGCTCTTGACAGCATACTTGTAAACTCCACAGACCCCAGAGGCTCAAACACCATTATATTTATGCTGGGGCCTGGATTGCCAAAATAGTTTGACTGTTATGCAGACACAGGCCTCTTGGTAAGAACTAGTATTTCTGACACCTGTTAATTGGCATTTGAAAGAATCAAGACTGTCTAAAGTCAGTAAGGAACCGAAACATGACAATGCATACAAAGCCTACATCTGGGGTTTTCTGTTCTGTTAAAACTCACTTCAGCTCCATAGACACAGCAAATGCTTGTAAAAGCCAGTATCAGCTGGAAACAGCAATTGCATTCTGTATTGTTGGCATTCCTGATACATTTAGTACATAAGGTTTCTCAGTTCTGTCAGTTTGAGGATATCTTTAATTTAGGCAAAAGGAGAAAAATTAAAGCTTTCCATTTAGGTAGGTGCTAAGGCCCAGATCTAGCATAACACCAAAGTATGTGAACAACTTCAATGTAATAACATGGACTTTAAAGTATGAAATTAAGTGCTTTGCTCAATCAAGGCCTAAGTGGCACTACTATATTTACATTGTGCACTTGGTAATATTTCATCAGGCAGCACTGACTGTCATAATAACACTGATTTGTTTTGTACTGAAAGCAACTGATTGCATCGGAGGTGAAGCTCAAGATTTAGGTAGGTAATGAGATGATACTTTTGGAACTCAAAGAAGCAGACTTGTGTTGAGATGTTTCTTCTAAGATGATCAGTCCTGAAGGTAATTCACAATGTTAACGATGTTGATACTACAATGAGTACCGTTTGATGTCCAATTTAGCCAGTTGTAATGAACACCTCTCAGAATTACTCTTTCAGCTCTCTGCAGGCTGAATAAAATTTTACTGACTTGACTCATATTTTCAATTTTTTTTCATTGCAGCCATAAAGGCTAAATATATTGTTTGTTAAAAATTGAAAGCTCAGATTTTGTGGGCAAAGCTCTTTCGCTGTGACAGAGTGAATTTTGCAGCTGTGAAGTAACAGAATACATATGTCCTGGCTTATACCACTCTTTGCCTGCCTTCTTCACACTGAAGGCCTGATTCTCCTTCCACATAAATTTGTTTGATTCAGGAGCAACTTTATTGACTTCAATGTAATTACAACCCATATAAAAACAGCATTAATGCTATGGGGATTTGGAAACAAGTAGAGCCACACCCAAAGGCACTTTGCAGTTATCAGGCCTCATAGAAATTAACTGAAAATGTCCTGGTCTGAAAATGGTTACATACATAGTTTCATAGTTTCGTAGTCGGTAGAGTCGGAAAGGACCTAAGCAGATCATCTACATAGTTCATCGTTTACCAAACTTCCTGAATAAACCTTTCTCAATGAACGAAATACGAGGAAATAATTTTTGCAAGACAAGAAAAAACAAACAAATATTTGAAAGCAGGGTGGACATCACAAATTTGTGCTAAACTATTGGAAGACTACTGTGGTAGAAATGCTTCAATTTAGGTTTGTTTCACGTTTGCATTTGACAAATTCTAAGGCCACTTTGAAGTCACAGTTGCTAATGATGGCTCATTGCCCCTCTGATTCTTTGCTTTTTTTTCCTGGGACTGTGGGATAATTTTGTATCCTTATTTGATCCTATTTTTCCTTTTTTACAGTGTCAAACCTGTATGCCCAGTCTGGTTTCTCCATTTATTAGCACTTCTCAATTACCTCTGAATATTGATTATTAAAGTCGATTCATTCTCCAGTCACTAAAAAAGTTATTTCCCCAATGGTTTGATACAGTTTGAATGGTGCAACATACAAGGGCTATTCAAAAAGTATTGAGACTGATGCTGTAGGAAACAAAATATTTTATTTACAGGGTTTTCAGCTTAATCTCCTTTGAAGTATGCCCCTTCTGCAGCCACATACTTCTCCCAACGTTTCTGCCACTGTTGGAAGCACCTCTGATAAACAATTAGTGGAGTTGCTAAAAGCTGCTCAGTCGCATTTTGTTTTCTGGTTTCCACATCACAAAATCTTCCTCCTTTCAAGGCAGAAATGTTGGGAGAAGTGTGTGGCTGCAGAAGAATCATACTTCAAAGGAGATTAAGCTGTAAACCCCTGTAAATAAAATATTTTGTTTCCTACAGCATGGGTCTCGATATGTTTGAACAGCCCTTGTACATCGAAAATTAGGAGAATTTGCAATGGCAAGAGGTTACCTACCCATCTTAGTGATTGGGTGGGATTTGTTACTAATTTTCCCACTGTTTTCTATTTCAGCTGTATTATAGGCAGAGTCTTCCCTCTGGCGGCCAATATAAGCTGTGATTTTCAATAGTACTTAGTGGGTGTATGTCTTGAAGTTTCTTGTCGCGGTGCACCTTGCTGCCCCGCTCCTAGAGAGGGGAAAACTGCTGGGATAACGAGCACAGCTGCGAGTTGCCAGGGCAATGAATGTGAGTCAGCTGACCCGAAGGGGCAGGGTCTGGCTCTTATAAAGCCCAGAGCCAAGGCCAGGCTGGCAGTTTCCTGCCAGCAGCCAGAGGGGCAGGAGCTCCGGGAGACAGATTGAGAGTGCAGCTCACGAGAGCTCCAGAGACTGGAGCAATGATGCTCAGTTGTAGCCAGGAGGCTTATGTTGCTATGGCCAGGTGCCTTATATTTTGGTTGCAGCCAGGAGGCTTGTGTTTGCTTTAGTGTTTGGATTACACCAGTGGTTTGGGTGAGGCTATAAGGGGTTGGAGGCGGCCTCAGGGGAGACGCACTGTAGTGTGGGCATCCCGGCACCCGTGGGGGCTCAGTGTTCTTATAGGTGCCAGAGAGGGTGCGATATCCTCGTAGGGGCCCACAGGGTGTGGGGCCCTAGCGCCCGGGAGGGCATGATTTAGTGCCAGTAAGGGCGCAGTTGGCGGGGTGCATAGACCCCCAGCCCCAGAGAGGGGCGTTTGAAGACACAGGCCTCTTGGTAAGAACTAGTATTTCTGACACCTGTTAATTGGTGGGCATGTTGGGCATGGCATACCCCAGGAAGGGGCAGCATTTTGAGAAGCCCAGATGAGGGGCAGCATTTTGAGAAGCCCAAGATTGGCGTAGTGAGCCTGGCAGCAGGCTAGCGCTGCAGGGAAACCCACGAGAGGGACAGGGTGCTGTGGTGGGCCCCAAGAAAGGGGTTAGCAGTATAGCAACCCGGGAGAAGGACAGAGTGCCGTGGTGGTCCCCCAGAAAGGGGATAGCAGCACAACGTCCAGTGAAAGGGGAAGCAGCGCAGTGGGCGGAAAGGGGCCAGTAGCTCAATAGGAAGTCCCAGGCAGGACTCAATTATTTTAGAGAAGGCCCAGAAAGGGAACTGAGGCCCCAGAGAGAAGGGTGACGTTTTGGACAAGGCCCGGAGCAGGCATCAAGAGCCCCAAGGGAGGGGCAGTACATTAGAGAGAGCCTGGAGAGGGCATGGAGAGAGCCCAGGGGGGCTCTAGTATAGGAAAGTACCGAGAAGGCTTGAGAGGGTGGGCATGGATTGTATTTTGACTAGACAACTTCTTTTCACATCTGCAAGGCATGGGGCATGGTACTAAGGGATGGTCGGAGCCATACGTAGCCCCTAAGGCTAGGGTGCCTAGGGAGCACGCAGTAGACAGGAAGAACACATAGAGTCAGGGAGTCAGGAAGATCACGGGGACAGGAGATCCCGAGCAGCCGGGCCCAAGGAGGTATAAGGCAGCCTCCCAACTATATTTAAGACCAAGACATGGTGGGTGAGAATTTGAGGGTGCCTTGGGCTGGCCTTGATGCGGTGAGAGGGATCTCAGGGAGCTCACGGCCCTCCCTGCAGGCGCCGCCGTAACACTTCTCAACAGATTCTGGTTTTCAAAGAATGAATGATCAGAAGTTTCTGGAAATCAGCCCCATTTAAAATTTCTTAGGATCACAGCATAATAGGAAAGTAGGGCTGGAAGGGACCTCACAAGGTCATCTAATTGCACCCCTGTCTCTTAGTAGGAACATCCCTGCTAAACCATCCTAACAAGTGTCAACAAGTATCTTCTCTTAAAAATGCTCAGGGAATGATATTCCACCCTTTCTCTAGATAGCCTATTCCAGGTCTTTGATCATCCTCATATTCAGACAGTTCTTCCTGATCTCCAAACTAATTTTCTCTGCTGCAGTTTGAGGCCATTGTTCTAAGTCTTGTTGTCTACAGCCACAGAAAAAAGGTTGTCTCCATCCTCTTTATAATCACGCTTCAGGTATTTTTTTCATTTTACACCCCAAAATTGAAGCACACAAAAAAAATGAGGCCCTTTTTGAAACTTAAGTGTGCTCAGTCCCACACTTATACGTACAAAAATAAGGTCCCTGCCACAAGACTTGCAGTTTAACATAGCAAAACAATTCAGGTGTATACATTCCCCTGGAAGTTTGAGGCAGCAATTTTATTTAAGTAATTGTTGAAGAGTTTCCAAAAAAAGTTGTTTTGGGGAAAGATTTAAAGGAAGGGAAAAAGGTTTTTGGTGCAGAGAAAACCCAGAGAAGGGCAAATTGAGAGAATGTGCAAAGACAAGGATGGTAACATCTATCCTTCCTTTGTTTTTAAACTTTGATATAATTTATCTGTTTACAAAATGATACATGATTTTGTAATATCCTCATTTAAAGACCACTGAGGTCAGTGGAAAGATTCCCACTGACTGAAATGCATTTTATACCAGGCCCTATGGACGTGTGTAGACAAAATAGGGGCCTAAATTGAAGCGGTGGGTTTTAAAAAACACCACTTCAATTTAGGGCCAAGTAAACCTCTGTGTGATGCACACACCCCACCGACTTACCTGCCTCGCTGGTGGGGAGGGGAGGGCGAGCTGCCAGTGGCCGGAGCAGTCCCTGGCTGTGGGGGGGAGGGGCTGGAGCTCCAATCCATGGCAGCAGCGCCCCTCCCCCCCCCACAGGCGGCCCCCATCTGCAGGCCCCAGTTTGGGTGGTCCCTGGGGGCACTGCAGCCATGGTGGAAAGCACTGGGCCTGGGAGATTGAAAAAAATAAAGGGCATAAGTTTTTATGTGCTGGGGTCAGCACAGGAGCATGGCCTCTGCTCTGACTACCCTACCCAAGGGAAGTCCACTTCACTGAGACTCTTGCCCGCCATGACCTGATGGAAAAGGAATGAGGAGAACTGGCCTCTGTGAGAGATGATACCTCACCTGGCTTAGGAATCTGCCCTATGAAGCTTTTTCTGTTTTAAGATGCCTATTGGCATGACCCTGATGGGGTTTGGATTGGGAGCTCCTCCACCCCTACACCTGCATCACTTCTGGTGTCCTTTTACCTCTGCCCATCAAGGGATCCAGGAAGTCATGGATGACACTCTCTGCCCAGCTACTGCTCTTTGCCCCAGCTGAGGAAACCACATGGGGCGAGCTGAGGGTGGGCTCCTTGAAGCTCAGAACGTGGTATTCCCTGAGCCCTGGCTCCTGGTCGGAGGAACTTCTGTCCCCAGCCAGGGCTTCCTCTGCCAGTGGCCAGGTGACTCATCCCCATACTTCTGGGCTGTCCGACACAAAAGGCAAGCCCAGCATCATGGTGCTTGGCACTCTGGCCAGGTCAGGAAGGTGGTTACCAGGAAGGACCTTCACCACTGCCTGGGTAAGGGAGGTGGTGCAAGTGAGGGCCTCTCTCCTTCAGCCTCCAACCACGGGGTGATCCCATGCTGAGCCCAGCCCTCTGCAGCTGTTCTGGGATCCCCCTCCTCCATTCTGGTGCCCATCTATAGTCAGTGCCAAGAGCTTGTGTCCTGTCACCCAGCCTTAGTTACACTATTAGGTATACACTCAATTTGCTGGTGCACAATGAAGTCTGTGCAACTGTATCTTGACTGCTAGTCAGAACAATGTTAGATATGTTTGAGCTATCACAGATAGCACCTACCTATGCTGCTTCCTGATTGCAGTCGACCAGAAGTGAGTACAGGTGCCTTTGTTGCCCTAAGTATAGATCGTTTCTTTTGGCAGTAACTCAGAGATTAATGTCTGACTGTGCATCACTCACAGCAATTTTATTTCAGGTCTGTAGAGGACACAGCGTTATTTTCATGCACAAGCACAATCCACTTTTTTATGGAATATGTATGCCATCAGTCTCAAGATGAACATTTTACCCTTTTTCCCACTAGATGTCTCTCAAGGCCAGTGATTGCAAGTGTTCTGTCCGAGTCTGGAGGCTGTTTTTTAGATATGGATAAAAGGATTTGTCTTTAAAATAAACAGAATGTAGATGTTGATTTCCTTGTGTGATAGTGGCTGCTTGGTATACAGTTATTCCTAATACATTTAAAATTCCTAAGGACACTTTCTGACCAGGAGTTCAGTGAAAATTTACCTTTAGAAACTCTTCTCCATGAAGATTTTATTGAAGATTGAAATCAAGAAGGTTGTAAAATGCTGACTAAAATAAAAGATTATGTAGTCAAGAGCATCAGATGCAAAGGCATAAAAAATATGCACAGCTTGCAAAATGTGGCTTTTTGGAGGCAGACACAAAAAATTTAAGAAAATAATGTTTTACTGAAATTATCTTCATAAGAGAAAACTTTTTTCTTTTAAATTGTCAACTGCCCTGACTTAAACAACTATATAAGGACTAAGAGTTTATAAATCATTTTTTAAGTGGAAAGAAAGAGTACCTAAGGAGAATTATTTTTTGGTGTTTACAACATTCTCCAAGTATTGGTTCACAGACTTGGTGATTGTTTTTATCTCCAAAAGGGACTGATAGACCACCTGTGTTAGATCTCCTGTTTAACACACACCATAGAATTTCATGCAGGTTCTGAAGTATATTTTCTAGAAAGGCATCCTGAAGTTTTTGACCTCAAGAACTGGTGAAATTTTTACTTTGTGACTGGGTTATATGGTGAGGTCTCTGCCCCGGTAGGTCGTTTCTATGACTAGATCACCATCATTGTTTTTTCAAAAAGTGCTTGTTTTTATTTGAAATGTGTTCTTCATGAACAATTTTAAAACTGTTTATTTTGCATCTATCTCTCCTGCAAGTACCTTTTTAGTCAAAATTTGGTGCTAGAAGACAGGCTGTTCATTCAGGGCCAGATTCTGCAATCTTGACTTCCACTGGGCATGTCTAGGCAAATTGTTTATTATGAAGTTGCCTAATTAGCTCTGCAGTAAAGTTTCAGTATCTATACGTGCAGCCCTATTAGGCTGCATGAGACTGATAAACCCTGCCATAGGATAGTACTGGTCAACATAAGTACCATCTCATGGCCCATTATTTACTCTGCTGCAATGCATGTGTAGATGCTGATGGGGTTGGCTAGGGCATGAGGTCATTTCAGCACAGGAGCTGCCTGCCAGGTAGTCCTGCACTGAAGCACCCTCGTGCCCCAGCCAGCCCTTCTGCAGTATATTGAGCCAGGTCAGATCAGCCCCAGGCTGGCAGGCCCTCCCCGTGCCCCCCACCCCTCTAGCCACCTGCCAGTTGGAGTTACTGTGATCCAGCTCAATGTGTTGCATCCTGGATACATGTGTAAATGTGGTGCCTGGGAGCAATAAACTCTCGCACAAACTTCACTGGAGTTTATTTGGTTGACCAGCACATGTACGTGTACCCAACGAGAAGTACCTCACTTCTTGATCTGACTCTTGACTCAATATGAATAGTCATGCAAAATTTGGTCCTTTGGTGGTACTTTGTGGTAAGGGAAATCAGATAAATACATTTTAAAAAATTGTGTCTTTTTTTCTAATTTATAGGCAAAACACTCACAGAGCAAAAATCCTCACTGTAATTAACAGGCCAAGAAGACCAGTGAATATTCAGGGTGGGGTTCACCTGGTAATGGCAAAAGGTACAGAAGTTAAAAGTACTTAGCTTTTGACCAAATAGCATATATATTCAGCCAATGCCAACTGGAGTGCAAGCAGTATTTGGATGCTGGAACACAAATGCAGCATCTTGGGGCTGCCTTTGATGAGCCTCATGTCCTGAAGGAAGAGAGAGAGATGAGTTATGAATAGAAACACCTTACAAGAACATTAATAGAATACGTTCATTTCAATATTGGTTAACCTTGTGCTCCATTTTAAGCTGTTACTGATGGAATGGTATCATGCTGAAATGGATGTTAAGGTCAGAGAGACCATTAAAATCACAATACTCGTCAAAAAACCCATTTAGTAATTTCTGCATCAAGCTAATGACTTCTATTTGAGCTGTAGTATATCTTTTAGAAAGACATCTCATCTTGAATAAAACACTAGAACTGATAGAAAATCCACGATATACATAGATGAGTAGAGTAGTTCTAAGAGTTAATTGCCTGCATTGTTAAAAACTGCACTTGATTTCTCTATTGAACTTGTTTAGTTTTAGCTTCCATCCAAAGATCTCATTAAGCCTCTTTTTACTCGTCTGAAGACTGCTGTAATAAGTCTCCCTTCCAGAAGAAACCTTATAATAGTCATTCATAAACTAAAAACAGTGAACTTGTTGCCTCTTTTATTATACAACATATCCCTAGAATATACTCCATCTTTCAATCATTCTTCCTATCCTCGGTAGACCTCTCCAGGATATGATTATAAATTTTTAAATATGCATAAGGACTAGGGATAAGGAATTTGATCATTATAAATATAGTAATCTCAGTATGAGGCCACCATGTAGTTCTATGATACATAAACCTGGTATGAAGGTTGATAAATTTGCAAGAAACATCTGCAGAAGCATTTTATGTTATTGCAAGGGACTTGTGGCCGTGGTGCATCTTGGTATCAAAGACACAGAGTAATGGAGAAAAGAGAATCCTGAAAACTAAATTTAGATTTACATTAATAAAGCTTAAGTTTGCTAATCTTTTCCATAACTTTCTTTGAACTATCTGGTTTCAAACACAAGATATATGTGAAAGGCCTAGTGCTCCAGAAGGCACTATCTGTGGGCTCCTTTGGGGATGGGAATCACCTCTGGCTCGCCTACCACAATTTTGCTGTTGTAAAAAAATTTTGCTGTTGTAAAAAAAAGGAGGGTTCAGTAATACTGTTATGGATTCCTCTCCCCTTTTGGAGTTTGTCACTTAGTGGTGAGCTGATGACTTGGAGCTCTACCTCCCCTACACCCTCTTCACACATAAGCCTTAGTGCCACCAAGGATGCACTTGTCACGTGGTCAAAGCTGCTAGGCTCCTTCAAATGTACTAATGCCAAAAGTTTGCATTGACAAAGTCTTGCTCCCCAGCTCCCGTGAGGCAGCAATAGATTATGTTGCTGTCCTGACACCTGATTCCTGAGTATCCAAAGAAATATGGTTGAGAGGAAAGGAAACAACATAAAGAATAGACTACTTCAATGTTGAAGCATGGGGATCCCTTTCTTCCAGATCCTCCCCAAGTAAGTCTCTAGAGGTTCCAAATGCTTTCAGCTAAAAACCTTTTCTGGGGCCGGAGTGCCCTAATTCTCACTGCACCTCCGGTGTGCCCCTGGAGTGCCCTAATTCTCACTGCACCTCTGGCGTGCCCCCAGTTAATGCCCAAGAAATAAGGTAAATGAAGATGAGTCCTTCAGGCTCACAATGCTGCTTGCAGGTAAGGACACAAACCCCCACCCTCTGGGATGCTCATCAATAAAGCAAAACAAAGAAAAACAGTCCCTTTAGCCAGGTGGAATCTCTCAGGCTTCAGCACTCAAGTGTTTGTTGACTCCCTCTCTCTAGGGGTGGGGGGCAGCTCTAAATATCCCTACTTGGGTTTTTTGGTTCCCCAGAGTCCAGCAGGGCTACCAGGCTTTAGTCTCTGTTCACCTTCCCTCCTTGGAGACCCCTCAGAAGACTCCCAAGTCCTCTGAATGCCAAGCTCTGCTTCCCAGCTTCCTCCTCCCCTCTGAATGGAGCCATGTCTTCCTTTATATGCCCAGCACATCATGGCTCACTGACAACATCTGTGGTGTGTCCCTGGAGCTGGAAGTAGCAGGAGCTTTTAAATCAGTGCGGTGGGACCGCACGCTGCTTCAATGCCTGCTGCAGCACTACTGCAGGTAAGTATGATAGGAGACCAGCTTTTAGCAGTAGCTGATCAGCCTATCTGCAGCTGTCAGATGCAGTCTCAGTGTGGAGCCCCAGTGAGTTCCATCCATCTCTTTGGGTCTCACCATCACAATGTGTGTGAGTAAATGATGCAAAGAAGAATTTATATTGTTTTAGCCTAAGGGTGTCTTTTCATGGAAAGGAGAGTATTTGTGGTTTCACAGACCATTCGTTACTTAGGTTGTTGTTTAAATTAAAAATGAAAAATTCCCCTTCTGAGAGACGTTTTGTCATCTGTGTCTTTCTCTGGGATGACACACTCATTTTCAGAAGCTCCATTGCAAACCTTGAAATAAATACAACAGTTTCCCAGGTCACCCAAGTCAAAGCAAAATAGATTACATTTATGGAGTTCTTTTCTACCCTGGTTCACAGAGAGATCTCTGGTGTTCCTACTTTTCCTTGCAGGTCTGCTATAGTTTCTTTTTATGTTCACATATCTTTCTCAGATGGAACTTCTGGAAATTTTAAAGTATGGACTTCTTTTACCTTATTTCTGTTTTTACCTTTGGGGGGATTTCTGCATAACTTAGTGGGGATTTCTAGCTGCCCCAATACCAGAAAGCCCCTGGTGGCTAAGTTGAGAGGTGAGGACATCCAAGGGCAGCTGAAGTTTCATAGTTTCATAGTTTCATAGTAACTAGGGTCAGAAGGGGCCTAGAGCAGGCCATCTAGTCTGACCCCCTGCCAATGGCAGGAACAAGTGCTGGG
>JAGPOW010002514.1:46860248-46870993 GCA_030014935.1 Caiman crocodilus | reverse complement strand
GCAGCACCAGGGAAGAGGGAGGGGGAGGGGGAGGGGCCAGGCCCCTGGCAGTAGCACTGCGTGTACTCACCATGTTCCCAGACAAGTGGAAAAAGTGGTCTTCCCGCTGTCTCACTCTTCCCTTCCTCCTGCTCACCGCCTGCGCGAACGCAGGCGCAAACGCCGGCGCGCCCTTACAGAGCACGCCTGTTTGCGCGCTCTGTTCGCGCACGGCTCAGGAGCACGGCTCCTGCCGGGTCAGCTAAAAGCGGTCTGGGAGGCTCCCCTCCGGACCAGCTTCAGCTGTTGGCACAGCCTCACTCACCACTTCACCGCCGCTGCTGTCATTGCTCCTCTGTTGCTCTGTAGCTGCTCCTTTGCTCAGCGAGGGCTCATGTGTGGCCGAGACCACACGTGAACCCTATCAGGATTCTTCTAGCCTCCCTGCTCAGCTCCTAACTGCTGAGCAGTGACTCAGACCCCTGCTTGTTAATTACACTTGATTAGGTTTGGAAACTCCCGCGGTTCTTCAGCTGCCAATCAACAGTCCCGGCTGCCCGGAAGTGCCTGCCGGCAGCCTGGCTCTGAGTCTCCTGAGTTGGGGAGGGGGAGTGTGGGTCTCTAGCCCAGCAACCCACCTGGGCAAGCAGGAATCACTCCTCGGAGCTTCTTCCGAGGGTGCTCCTAGCCCCCTCCTGCCCCCTTGCCGGCTTGTTGTTTGCGCGCTCTGTTCATGCGCGGCTCCCTGCCGGGTCAGCTAAAAGTGGTCTGGGAGGCTCCCTTCTGGACCAGCTTCAGCTGTCGGCACAGCCTCACTCACCACTTCGCCGCCGCTGCTGTCGTTGCTCCTCTGTTTCTCTGTAGCTGCTCCTTTGCTCAGCGAGGGCTCAGTAGGTCATATAGTATACTTTGATGTATGAGCAGATGTCCAAGGTAATAGAAAGGGCATCATTTGGAATTTCAGTACTAACAATCAGTACTGGAGGAAGATGTATAGTGTAGTGCTGCTAGTAGCATTGAGAAGATTAAAGAGTTGGAGGAGAACTTAAGGACAAGGATAAGTCACAAAAAGTGCGGAAATCGGGGTAGGAAGAATAGCCTGTTGTGATAAGACTGATGCTCTTGGGCACTTGTATACGTGACAAAATTGCCCTTTTTAGCAGTTTAATTGCCCTTTTTAGTGATTTAATAGTGTCACACTTTGCAAGTGCGGTGGCATATGTGGGGGCCGAGAAACGCCAGTGGAATGGGGCCGCTGATGGAGTGGAATTGAGGTGCTGGAGACGCAGTGATTGCAACAAAAAAAACTACTTTACTTGCAGTCTGTACACTGTAGACACGTCTCTTGAAGTTACAGAACTTAAACGGAATACAGGCACACTGTTGCTCACACTCGCGCAGGGTATGGGGTGTCGGATGATTCCGGTGGGGAGTTGTCGTCGGTTGATCAGGCCTCCTTCGTGGCTTGGAAATGCACGCGGGGATCTCTCCTCATGCGCATCCGAGCACTTCTCCGGTTTGGGCGGGCATCACCCAAGCCTTTTATGCGGTCAGCGAGCCAATTGCCAACCAACACATTTGCATAATTTACAGTGAGCCAATGGTAAGCATGCACTCGGTGGTGCAGCTGCAAGGTTTTGGCGGGCTCTGATCTTGCACCGAGACTTTTTCCTGTGTTACAAGGGAAATCCCTGCACCCGTGCTTGCAATGTGCTTAACACAGTTGTGCCAAGGCATCTTTATAACTGTTCTGCTTTGACAGCATATTGCACTTAAATTTTGCCACATGGTTCAAGTGCATCAGTATATTGTAAATTAAACAACTTTGTTATGTAGCAAACTAAAACACATGCCGATGTATTTTAATTTGCCACATAACAAATTGCAGTGATAGTTCCATCCCTGGGGCCTCCTGTAGCTCAGGGACCACTCCGCCTACCAGAAAATCACTCACCAGACACAGGCAGGCTCTATGGGGGGAAAAGAGCAGCAAGAGGTTGGTAGGCACTGTCCCTGCCACCTTCCTGCCATGTGGGAATGGGATGGCTTGTCCCTGGGGCAGCACAGGAAGGCTGCAGGCAACAGCTGGGTGTGCTGATGGCTGGAAAAGGCAGTGAGGATGATACAAAGTGAGAAGCTTGGACTTGGTGGGCTTCCAACGCCCATGCACCACCCCTGCCACCTCTCTGGATGCCAGCACACCCAAGCAGTGTCCTGCCACCTTCCTGTACTGCCTCAGGGGCAAGCCAGCCCATTCCTGGGTGGTCCCAGGCAGCAGGAACACAGTGGGGACAGTGCATGGGGCACTGGAAGCCCACCAAGCCCAAGTTTCCCAAAGCACACACAGGCTTCCAGTGCCCCATACACCGATGGATTGGGCTTGGTGCTGCCTGTGAGCTAGGGCAACACCTGTGCAGCTAGCACCCTGGCCAGGTCACCCCTGAGGGTGCTGCTGCTGTGGAGGGAAGCACCGAGCCCCCCTGCAGCTCAAGGGCTACACAGCCCAGCAGAAGCTCATGTAGGTGGGCTCTGCCAAGGAAAAAAAAGAGGCAAGGGGCCTGCTTTTTTTTTCTGGCAGAGCCTGTCTGCCTCTCCCACAACCAGGGGGTGAGCTGCTAGTGCCCTCTAAGCTGTGGGGACCCACAGTCTTTCTCTCCGTGGTGGCAGCACTCCCCCAGTACTGCCTGGCTGGGGTGCTAGTGGCCTGGGGCTGCCCCAGGTTAGAGCCAGCACCCGGCTTCTAGCACCCCACCCAAGTGGCCCCAGGAGGCACCACCACTGTGGAGGGGAGGACCGGGCCCCTGCAGCTCAGGGGCTGCTTGGCCTGTCAGCAGCTTGAGCCCTGGCTACAAGCACACTCCACTGGGAGAAAATTGTAGCAAGGAGTTCAATCCTTTTTTTCCCCCACCAGAGCCTGTATGTGGCCTGGGGGAGAGCTGCTGGCAGTGTCTGAGCTGTGGGGGGCCCCAGTTCTTCCATCAGCAACAGCGGTGTCCCCCAAGGCTGCCCAGGCAGGGTGCTAGCAGGCTGGGTGCTGGCTTCAAGCAGTTCAGGTCCCACTGGCAGCTCCTCGCACTGGCTGGAGGCAGGCCCCACCAGAAAATAACAAAAAGGATCAGGTCATTGACTGTAACCATGATGGAGCCCCTAAATTGAAACCGTGGGTTTTTAATCATTGCAATTGAAAACCCACCATTTCAAATTAGGTAGAACTAAACCCCTGTCACACATACAAGTAGCCCTTATGTAAAGGTTTTGAGTTAAACAAGGTGTTTTTGCTGGTCCAGGCTGTGTTTGAGGACATAGTGATCTCCTCAGTCATTGAGTCCAATCCTCTCTATAACAGGAAATCAATCATGTCATACAAACCCTTTCATAAATGTATCCAGCTGTATATGAAAATTAATTAGCTGTGTTACTCCCACTACCACAACTGGGACAATGTTCCAGAATGTTGTTATTCTGAAGGTTAGAAACCTTTCCTGAATTTCAATCCTAAATGTATTAATTTGTTCTTGTACCAACATTGCCCCTTAATTTAATAGCTCTTCTCCCTTCCTGGTGAATGTATGTACGGAGAGCAGTCAGATTCCTTTCCAGTCTTTGTTTTGTGAGGCTAGACTAGCCAAGCTCTATGAATGTTCCCTTTTAGAAGGTACTTTTCAGTTCCTTGACCATCCACAATGTTGTAAAGTTCACTTTATTTTATGTTTACCACTGATTTTGAGGTCTTGGTCTTATTTTCTTTACAAATGACTTTTCCTTGAAGATTCCATTTAAGTGAAGTACATTATTTAATTGGAGAACAGATTTATTAGCTCTTCGAGACCCATTATTGATTAGCTGGGGCACTGCCACTAATATACTTAAAAGGAAACTAAGGATGCATCATTTTGTTTTTCTTGTGAATACCTGTAAAAATATCTGTTCTGTCTCCTTTGATGCCAGCATCTTGTTTTATGTCTTCTTAAGGAGGATTTTGAAGCTGAAATACCTTAGTTTGAGGTCAATGTGCAAACCATACACTTAGATCTGCCATGCGATAGTGTTTTCTCTGCAGTTGCTCTTTCCTAAATTTTCAAATGGAGACCATGAGAATTATTTTTTCCCTGTCTCATGTGAGGAATTTAAAGGTCTCCATAAATTAGCCATTACTTTGATTAAAAAAACTGTTTATTATTTCAAAGCATGCTGAAAGGACCTGGATTGTTTCTTTGTTTGAAGAATTGGATTTTACATTTGGAAGTGCTCCTTCTTCCCAACACTTCATTAGGTGACATTTAAAAGTTCAAAGTACTACACAGGTAAGTTTGTACCAATGGGGAGAAAAAAATCTTTCTGTTCCTTGAGGTTTTTTGGGGGCTTCTTTACCAGGTCTCTGAATCAGAGGAATACTATTTGCCCAGTGAATATATTGGGACCTGATCCCATGCCCACTGAAATAAATGAAAAGACATGCATTAACTTCAAATAGGAATTGAATCTGGCTCTAAGAAAGAGCAAATCTCCAGCCCAGCAGTGACCGAACTGCTCTACCTGTTCCTGTGAGAGCAGTGTGTGCTTGAATTTTTAACTCTGTGTAGTACTTACCACTTGCTGCAAGATTCCACTCAGTTAATCTGTGTGCACCAGTGTCATACAACACAGCAAAGTGAGAGGAATGTATGCCGTATAGTACATTTTTCTGTATTTTTCCCTTGCCAGTTCCCCCTTAATTTCCCTCTCCCTTTCCTATTTATTATTTATATTTGTAATTGTGCTCTTTCAGTCTCTGTAGCCTATTGGGATACAGTTTGTGTGAAAGACACCATACAAAATAAAGCTTTATATCATAAAGTATTGTTTTTAAATGTTAGGCATATTGGCCATTGATTTCATTTTTATTGCACTCTGAAATCATAAGCCAGTTTAACTGCAAATTCTCATATCCTTAACAGCAAATAAACAAGGAAGAAATGAATAATACATTTTATTTTTGTTGCTTCCTGCAAATTCTGTCTAAGCCCACTGGGTGAAGATTTAATTTTCATTGCACTGTGCTGCTAGCAGTCATACATCTATAATCTACTGCAAAGTAAATAAGATATTTGTATGTCTATTTTCCTTTTTTAACTACATCCCACACTGATAGCAATTTCAAAAAATCTCAGAGCTTTAAAGAGTTCCTTGCTATTATATTTAATTGTATATTTTTAATTATTTAAATATTATTTTAATCCATTTAGCATGTTAGATCTGTAAACTATGCTGAAAGGAGAAAATTTCAAATGGGGCAGCTAAATTTACATGTCTAAAAGCTACATTTAGGCATCTGATTAAGCAGCCTCCAAAAACTAAGCCACTAATTTAGGTGTCCAAATTCACCAATCAACTCTGAAGGGCCAGATTCTCTTCTGAGTGAAGAGAAGGTGAGTTAGTGGAGTTAGGTGCCCAAGGGCAATTCTGTTCCACGGTGCTCAAGTCCCTGAAAAATTCTTAATGCAAAATGTGGGTGGGTCTTCCTCGCCCTCCTTCTCCTCACTGCTGTTTTTGTGACTTAGCCTTAAGGCTAAGATGACCTTGTTTTTCAAAAGTAGATGCACTGCTGGATTTTCATGGAATTGAGCAGTTTGGAATAGAATCAGACTTAGGTGCATAAATCTACTTAGATGCCCAACAGGTGGAATAGAATCTGGCCCTAAATTACTCCCTAGCACTTATAAAATATTGGAGTGGTTTCTCATATTGCAATTTAGCTTCTTCAAATATACAAGACAGTACCAGTAGCATACCAGTAGTGAAAACAGATTGAAAGTCTCTAGATACATTTTTTGGTTGACTTGTTGGCAAGGTGCCCCCTTCTCCCCCACTCCCACGTTCCATGCTGCCCCACGTGCAAGGGAAGACCTCCCCATTCCAATGTATTGAGCATCCATCTTCATGGTACCCCCCACTAAATACTCATTTCTTCCCACTGATTCTATCCATAAATGCTTGCACTGGCCAGATTTTATCTCTGTGCTAGACTTCTGTGGAAGGAGAAGGGAGTCAAAGAGGAGGTTTGTATTCTTCTGGATCAAGTAGTGAATCTTGCTTTCTTACTTCCAAGGGACAGGGATTACCTTTGTATTTGTATCTTCTATGACACTTACCTCTCACTTTTGTTCCAGTGCTCACTTATTCACTGCATATTTCTGGATACATTTTTCTTTTATATTTTGCCAGAATTAGGAATATGCTTGTAGTTTCATTAATCTTGTTGAGCTACCAATCCACAATGTCAGTATACAGGATAAAAAAATATTCTCCAATTTAAGTAGTTCTATACAGTACAATGCCCCTTCTCAGAAGGCAAAGCATCTAGACATGCAGAATACAAAGTATTACTGTGTTATGGTGCTGTTTAACAGAACTGCACTATGCATTTCACCAACTATAGGGAAAAGGGGGAAGGGTAGAGGCATATGGAAATTCAGCTGGGAACAAAACTTGGCTCTTAGATACAGAGCACAAGTGTTATTACAGCCGAGATCAGGGTGCAAAGATCCATTCAATGAAAGAAACTGCCACATAAATGCTTTACAGGAAATGCTCTTAATATAAAAGAATATGCAGTTTTTGGGCTGAACACATAACAATTACCATAAAGATCCCATAGTGAGCTTCCCCAAGGAATGCAATGTAGTCTGATACTCTTACGAAGACAGAAAGTTCTGTCCCTTGCGCTGAGGCCTCTCCTCAAGTGGCTTCAGGGAAGTTAGCAGAACAGGACAGGAGTGCTTAGAAGTTACTTCAGTAGAAATGGTGTTAATAGAGATATAATTCCCATATTTATGTCTCTTTCATAGAAATCAAATCATAGAGAGTTATGGCTGGAAGGGACCTCAAGAGATCATCTAATCCAACCCCGTGCCTGAGGTAGGAAAGATCTCATGTCCCCTATGGGGGTCAAACCTGCAATCTTAGCATTAGCACCATGTTCTAGCCAACGGAGTGTATCAGATCATGTAGGTGCTTCCCTTTTTGCCTGCTGTATACTGGGTGTATGAGTCTGAGGAAAAGTATGATAGATTTGGGAATCTATTTGTTTATATTCAAATTAAGAAAAAACCCTGCATGCCTTAATCAAGGTTGAAGCAGCAGCCAAACAATTTGCCAAACAAAATGATTAGACTGCACTCTTGGAGATGTTAATACTCTGTCCCTGAGCACTGCACTAAATAACTTGATTGTAAGTGACAGTATTTAGAGAGTGATAGTGATTATGGTGAAGACTCGTTAGGTCATCCAGGTTATCTTGTTATGAGAAATGCTTTTCAGTTCCCCCCATTAGATGTACTTTCCTTCCTTTCAGTATTAAAAAATGTTCTTTTTGCTATTACCACTGATTTATTAGGTGCCCAAAACTGGCCCAGAGAAGGATGAAAGGAGGAGTTAGGATTTTAACTCTCCTCCCCGTGTTTGGTGGAGCTGTATAGATGTTGAGGAAAGTGCATGTTGCCTCCACTGCCAGAATCACTAGTGGAGGCCTCGTCTGGAAGCAGAGTTGACCTAGTTCAACTCCAGATTTGTCTACGTAGGAAAATGACTTGTACAATAATTTAGTGTGTGACTCTGTAGAGCACAAGCTACTCTTCATTAACTTTCCATGATGACACACTTGTTGTGCAGTAAATGCAAGGTAAATTATTTCACTTTGAAAAAATAGCCATGTAGGAATTCAGTGCAGGGCAAATTCACACACAAGCCTACTGTTCAGTAACTTCCCCACAAAGGCAAGCCCTTAACAAGTGATTTATTTTAAAACATTTTTAACTGGTACAAAAAGATGTGCAGTCCTGTTTTGATTTAAAACACTTATTTCTGTTACCACAAATCAATTAGAAACCAATTTAAGCTTAACTAAAATAAGCTGGTCTTAAACCAAAATAGGTGTGTTTACATATATGTTTGCATATATTTAAAAAAATTACTGCAAATCTGTGCATGCATAAGGACCAAATCAACTAACATTCCCCTGGGAGTATTGCTATTATGAAGCCCTTTAAAACTTTCTGCCATTATGCCTTTGGCTGTAAAAGCCAGAATCTGTTCAAAGATTGTAAAGAGACCATGTCATCTACTTATCTAAAATCTCTGAGCTATGTGTACTAGTAATCACAGGCTGTGGAAGAGGGGGGCGAATCGGGCTTACCCCAAAATTTGCCATATCCCTTCTGAACCATCACTGCCGCCCACCCCAAGCACAGCCCCAGCCGCAGTACACAGCTTCAGCCCACCCCACTCTGCCCGACTCCATGCAGATCCAGCAGCACATGCCCTTGGTGCTCTTCTGGGGTGTATGCAGTGGAGGGAGCTGCCACACCCTCCCCACACTCGGCACCCCCCCCCCCCGACAAGTCATTCGCAGCTCCATCCCACACCCGCCCCTCTTGTGCAGGGCCTGCCCTTGCTCCTGCCCCAGCTCCACTCCCTCCCCCCACCCCTTCCCTCACAAACTTACCTGCTGGGGGGCCACATGTGCATGCACACATGCGCTCAGCCCCGCCCCCCCAAATAATTTTTTTCCCCTCTGCCTATGTTGTTAATAATCATTTCAACTTGACATCCTTTTGATAGAATATACAAAAAGTGACCACAAGGCTCTGGGTGTCAGGATAAAGGAGGCAGATTATGTTCCTATCTATCCCTCCAGTCAAGAGTAAAGCAAGTGAATTTTGGAGATCACCATAATATGGCTTCGCACATGGTGTCATCTTCAGGGCAATTTCAGAACGCTGGATCTCAGAAAGACAGACTAGCAACTCACAGAGCTGCAAGGCTCTGGATTCTCTGATTGGGTGCTGTTCCAAGAACAAGGTGTGCTAGTGAGTGGAGGTAGAATCTACCTGGAGAAAGGAAAGGACATCTGTATTCACAGGCTTGCTAACCTAGTGAGGAGGGCTTTGAACTGGGGTCAGTGGGGGAAGCACACAAAAGCCTACAAGTAAGTAAATGTCATGGGGTGCAGGACACACTAAGTTGATTTAAATTAAGCTGCATCAGAACATACATGTGTACAGCTCCTTGGCATGGTGGCAGGCATCTTGTGAGCTAAGTCAATTTAACTAAAGCGACTCAAGATAATACACCTTGGAGGTGTATTAACTTGCACCGCATTTAAGTCGACTCTGCTCCACATACACGTGTATGCTGTGATGGTTAAGTCAGCTTAATTGTCAGGAAGTTAGTACGTGTGTATGCACCAATGGTGACCTGGGAATATGGGGAATCTTAACAAGTTCATGAGAAGGAATTAAGTGGGCAATAGGTTAGTCATTTAAAATATCTGCATATTAATTTTCAGGAAGAACTGGAAAATTATGATCTGATGAAATGATTAGGATTATGACCTGAGGGATTTGAGTGTATACTTAGTAAATTTGCAGATTGCACCAAACTGGCTGATAATAGGTGTTTTTTTAAAATACCATTAGAATTTTAAAAGGGCTTGATAAAATAGAAAAAATAGTATGAAATAAGTGGGATGAAATTCAGTAAGAACCAACACAAAGCACTACATTTAGTCAGGAAGAAACAAATGTGCAAATACAACGATTGCAGAAAAGAATCTGGGTGGTTGACAAGTTGAATATGAGTCAACAGTGTTACATTATTGCAATCCAAAGCTAGTGTACTGACAGGATACAAGTCATGGAAGAAAATTATTTCACTCTGTTCAACACCAGTGAGGCCTTACCTGGAGTACTGTGTCCCGTTTTGGGGACTGCTCTTCTAGAACGATGTGGACAAGCTGGAAAGAGAGCAGAGAAGAGCAAGAAAAATTATCGGATGTATAGAAAACATGCCATATGTTTAGTCTAGTGAAGACTGAAGTGGAATTTAATAATGGTCTGAAAACTAAGAGGGATGTTATAAGAAGAATAGCAATCAGTAGAGAGGTTGTAGAAAATGTTTCAGGTCAGACAAACATTTGTCTAGGATGATTTATACAAGTATGCTCCTTTCTAGACCAGGGGTTGGATTAGATAACCTCCTAGTCAGCTAGTGCTGTCTCACTATGATTTCATGATTTTTACTTATAGGCTTTTCCCCCTGTGCTTAAAATCACTGTAACTGACCATCAATGAATTCAGCTTCTTAGTATCTTTCTGAAAAAGGAGAGCACCATTATGCCCATGTTACAGATGAAGATATTAAAGTATAGCAGTTAAGTGGTTTGCCCAAGCTCATATAAGGAGTCCATTGCAGAGCTGGAAATAAACCCACATCTTTTGGGCTCTATTGGACCTTTCTCTGTAAGGGCAGGATCATGTTCCCATGAAAGTTAATAAATACATAGCCTTTCTATGTATTTCAGACAAATCTGGATCAGATCCCCTGGTAATGCTATCTTTTTATTCCTTTTATTTTATTCCAGTACAAAGTTGACTAGATTTCATAGACATTAGGGGCTGGAAGGGACCTTGCAAGATCATCGAGTACCACCCCTCCCCGCCATAGGCAGAAAGTCTGCTAGGGTCAAATGATTTCAGCAAAACAACCATCCAAATGTTTTTTGAATGAGTCCAGAGTAGGTGCTTGTGCCACGTCTGGGGGAAGGCTATTCTAGATCCTGGACACTTGGACTGTCAGAAGTTTTTCTTTGTGTCCAGTCTAAATTGGCCTTCTCGAAGTTTGTGGTCATTAGACCTTGTTATCCCTTGGGGAGCCCTGGTGAACAACTGTTCTCCCAGATCCTGGTGCATACCCCTTATATACTTATAGATTGCCACCAAGTCCCCCCC
>JAGPOW010002514.1:46830720-46860148 GCA_030014935.1 Caiman crocodilus | reverse complement strand
CCCCCCCTAAGTCTTCTCTTCTCCAGGCTGAAGAGTCTCATGTCCCTCAGCCTCTTCTTGTAAGGCTTACTCTCTTGGCCTTTGATCATGTGGGTGGCTCTCCTTTGGACTCTCTGAAGCTTATCCACGTCCCTCCTGGAGTGGGTGGGGAGGTGGGGTGAATGGATGCAGTACTCCAGCTGCGGCCTCACTAAGGCTGAATAAAGAGGAAGGGTGATGTCCCTGGTTTTGCTTGAGATGCATGCACGCCACCTGGTGGATGCACACCAGACTTTGGTAGCTTTGCTAGCTACAGCATCACATTAGTGGCTCATGTTCATCTTGTGGTTAATCAAGACCCCCAAGTCTCTTTCAGTCATAGTGTGAATGAGGGTAGCACTGCTGAGCCTATAGGTATCATGCTGGTTTTTCCTCCCAAACCCCTACGAGTAGAGCACCTCGTACTTCTCTATGTTGAATGCCATCAGATTTTGGTCTGCCCAATTTGTGAGCCTGTCCAGGTCAGCCTGTATCCCCAGCTTGTCCTCCAGTGTGACTGCCTTCCCCCATAGTTTAGTGTCATCCACAAACTTCGCCAGTCCGCATCTGGTGCCTGAATCCAGATAATTAATGAAGATGTTGAGGAGCACTGGCCCTAGTACTGAGCCCTCATGGACACCACCAGTTTCCTCGCACCATGTTGATTTGTTCCCATTGACTATTACTCTATGGGTCCGACCCCGGAGCCAGTTTCCCAGCCATAGGACTGTGAGATGGTCAAAGCCATGGTTCCCCAGCTATATTCATCATTGAGGTAATTCTGCTGTCTTTAGCACAGTTATATCAGGAAGGAATTTGAATAGTTTATTTTCGATGTTTAGATACATACACACATGCACACACTTGCTTTAGCTTGGATGCAAAAAACCCAGATTTGTTCCCTGAAAAAATTATTAACTGTCTGACAGAAAATACATGTTCAGCAATTGCATTCCACATCTATTTTCCTAGCTTTTAAAATTATTTATCTGATTATACCACCCACAGCTTTCTGGCCCTTTGCACTCAATGAAAAAGTTTCTGTGTAACTAGGATTCACTCTTTCTTCTCTGTCTCACCTGCTGTATGTGGGAATTGGAGAATCTAATATATAAAATGCAGTGCAATAACAAAAGAAACTGCAATCGATGGTGTGAAAGAAATGAGATCTATACTGTCTGCACTTCCTGCAAACAAAGGAAAGTCATTTTTAAGGAAGGGAGGTGAATAAGGATGGGAACAAATATCATAATTGTGGGTGTAAGAAATTCACAGTCCAAAATAATCCACATAATTGGAATTGGTGATTACTTTCTAAACAGACAAGGTGTTTTTTTATAACTTATTTAAAGCCGGTCATAACATTAAAATAATTTGCTGTTCACTGTTTGCTGGTCTACATGAGATGTTTACTGTGTAGTAGACCAAATAAAAGCCTTGAATGAATCATATTATAAGCTAAAAATGTGACAGCTATGAGAAGGAGATCTCAGTCTTGGTCTCATTGAAGTTAATGATACAAGTTCTACTGACTTTGAGGAGAGTAGATCTAAGCTTTATTTCTGAGACAAAAAAATGCTAACTTGAGATGACTGTGCTAAGGCCCCTAGCAGACATTCAGTTAAAGGCATAATGGGATCTGACCTGTGATCCCAACAATTGTGCCCCATGCCATGCTATATGTGCATGGCAGGAGGCATGATTGTGGATGAAATCCCAATTGCACCCTATTGTTGGGTGTAAGGGGAGGCCTGGCATGATAAAACAGGGAATAAGCCATAAATGTATTCCACAAAATGTGTGTAATAACTTTGTGGCTAGTTCCCAAAAATTGAAGGTGTGGCTAGGATTAGGGTCCTGGGCTCCACCTGCTCTGGCAAGCAGCAAGTTGGGTACCCAGATGGAAGATGACTGGTTCTCCCAGCCTCAGAGGTGCATCAGAACCAAGAGCTCTGATGAGCTCCCAAAGCAGGAAGCCCACCATCAGCTGACTGGCACTCCCAGTTTTGGGGCACACCAGAGCGTAGAGCTTCACGTACTCCCAAGTCTGGGAGCACAGATCAGCTGATTGGCCTAGCCACACCTTCAATTTTGGAAACCAGCCAGAGTTATTATGCATATTTTGTAGAATAATTTTGTGGCTTATTCCCTGTTTTATCAAGTCATTAATTGAATTTAAGTGTGGCCAGGTAAATACTTAAAAGGTGATTGACTGGTTAGTTACATCTTAAATGTGACATCTGCCAGGGTTCTAAGTAACATAAATATCAGAAAAAATAAATATCAATGGCAACTGAATTGAAAAATTAAAGCTTAAATGTTGCATAGTAAGTTAAAGCATCTTCTGCTAATGCCCTTTCAGTGCACCCTAACAGAATTCTAGATAAATGGAAATATTAATATGTTTGTTTGGGAATGTCCTTATTGCTTTAAATAAATATGTGGCATATGAATTGCATAACTTTGGAGGATTTACCAGCTCTTCATTTTCTCCTGCAGATGTTGGACTGCAGCTTGTAAAACTCCGCTTTAAAGTGTCTGCAAAAGTGCCAATTAATGGAGCTTTCACCCTTGGGTAAGGAAAGTTGACTTAAAACTCACTGGAAGCCTTTGCTCATGTATAATTTTTCATAATGCATTTTATTAAAGGATTAAGGGTTTCTTTTTCTTCATGCAATGTTTCAGGCTACTGCAGTACTGGCTGCATTATTCAGTCTCAAGAAATGATGTCTAATGTGACATTTCTAAGACTTCCATTCCAGCACATAACTTATCAGTGCTGAATCTGACCTCCCTGTAAATTCTCTTGAGATGAAAGAATTCACTGTCTATGACAACCTAACTCTTGTGAGCAGGACCAGGAACAGGGACATGTTGGACCAAGCTCTGGTCCCAGTTCAAACAAAAGATATAATGAATTTGCTTTATCCTGCTCCGATTGCATTTGTAATGGCTTGAAATTTAAACCAATAGAAGTTTTTTTTTTGTAGGATTTCATGAGTAACCACCTTGCTTTCAATTGGATTCCTTGACAAGTATTACTCAACATGAGCCAGGGAAGCAGAATTATTTATGTGGTAATTGATAGTGATTGGTAATTGGTACCACTTCTGGGATCAGTTCTGCAAAGGTTACTCACATCAAATAGTTTCATACTTTGTGAATAAAACCACTAAAATTGATTTAGCTTAAGGTAATATCAGCTGGAGAAGGTTTGCAGGGCTTGTCCCTAATTTAAAAAGACAACCAAGTTGCAGGTTAGGTTATGTAGGTTAAATGCTGACTCTGGGGAAGAGCAGTGCATGGCTGCAGTACAATGAAGTGAGCACCTGCAGGCATGGTGCCTTTCAAAGGGACATGCCTCCTGGACTTTCTGCATGAACAGCCTCTGTGTACCTGCTGCAGTTCCCTTCCCTTACTTCAGGCTATGGCTGATGTGTATAATTTATCTCTAAATGAAAACATCTTACACTGATCTCAGCAGGACTGCTTGGATGAGGAAGGCTGCTGGAGCTGGTGCTATTAGAAACACCAGGAAATTACAACCTATTCAGTTCAGCTTCAAGTATGCACAGCAACTCCCAGGAGTGGGCCCTTTTTACTGTTATTAGGTAGCTGCTGGTAGCAAAGTAGAAAACATGACCAATGCACTGAAAGGAATCAGAAAGGAGAGTCAACAGTTGCCCTGGGTATTCTGAATTAACTGTTCTTTTTTTTAATAGCTAGTGACTGATTTCAGGTTTAGTTTCCAGAGGACCCTCTGATATGGCTTTCACCATGCACTGGGGAGAAGAATGATCAAACATCCAGAGCAGCCCGGTAAGGTCATTCTTCATTTGAGTGCAAGATGCCTTTCAAGGTTGCACCTTATGAACCAATGCAGCACTTTGACACCCTTGTTGCTCCCTGTTAATTCTTTTCATTGATTGCATTTCAGATGATGGAACATCCATCTCCTTCTGAAAAAGTAAAACCAAAAGGTCTTCCTCACTGACTTACCATTTAATGCTCAATTGCACCCTTAAGAGAAAATCCATCGTAGGGAACAGTGCAGAGGTAAAATACTGAAATCTTAATGTCTTGGAAAGGGGAATGTGTCTATTATCAGTACCTTATTCCCCATGGACTAGCTATAGAGGCATATAGAAACCTGAGTGCTATATGCTTGTAATATGTATATTGTGTCCCAAAGACTTTCATTTTACTCCTTTCATTAGGAACTGTTCCCCATTATTATACTAAAAAGGCTTGTTATATGTCAATAGAGCAAAAAAGATCAATTTCTAGTGCTGTGAGCTGGAACTTTATGCATTCCAGGACTGCATACAGCTCTCACTGCTTCAGAAAGTAAGTTAGCACCTGAGAGTTTCTTGCCTTCTTGAGGAGCAAACACAGCTGTAGAGTTAATTCTGGTGAATGAAATGTTTTATCAGAGGAAGCTGTTGGGAAGAGATAAGTGGGTAAGCATTGGGTCAGCTGTCGTGTGAGGAAGTATGATGGGAAGAGGATGGAGCACCACATGTCTTACTAGCCAGAATACCTGGATGGGGGTACAACTGAGTAAGTTCAATATTGCCAACCCCTGAAAAGCACTGGAACAGGCTACCCTGAAGGCTGATGGACTTTTTGAATGAAAGCCAGAATTCTTTCATAATCACATGACTCCAAGAGCTGGAGCCGCAGACCAGAGAGAGATGGGACAACATTCTGAGCTGGCAACATTAAGTGCTTCACGGAAAGAGATTCCTTATTTCCTTCCCAAAGCTGGGTGGGAGCAGGGTTGCAATTCATTACATTGAGTAATGAAATACACTCTCTCTGCTCCTGGGACAGTAACAGCTCTTCACTTAAGGCAGATTGTAAAGTAACAATGTCGTTCATAAAGATTTGTCACTGTGATATCTAGAATATTTTCTTTAGAGTAGAAAGGAAAATAACAAATGGCCTTGTACTTACCAGTAAATGGTAATCTCTTGCTTCTTCTCTTGCACAGGGTATTTGACAGTTGCAGCCTGGAATTCAACCTTTCATAGTCCTAAGACTGTCCTCTTCTGGCTAGTTATTTGCCTTACCCTTGCCTCTGAACATAGATCTCCCTTTTCTCATTCTGATTGATCTCAGTTCATCATTGAATTCTGTTGAACATGCATAAACTCTTCAGAAGTAGAGCAAGCTGGAAAATTTCAGTTGAAACAAATTCTTTGATGAAAAGGAGAAATATTAATGAAAAAGTACTTTACAGACAGCATTCCCTTTCTTTGCTGAAATATGAATTAATCCTATTCCTTAAATCACCTACCTAAGTATCTGAGACTTACTGTCACCCTAAATCTGTGATTTTTTTAACCAAGATGCCATGGTGCCCTCAGATGCCTTGAGATTTTTTTTTAGGGATGTCGCACGATGCCATAAAATATTACCACCATTAGGTGTGAAAACATGATTCATGAGAAAACCCAGAGATTTCAAATAATCTTTCAGAAAGGTTAAGAACATCCTGACTTACTATGGCCTTTCTGAGTTCTTTGAAACAGAAAAATTTCTGTGTTATTTTTCCATAGTAAAAAAATGACTGAAAATTAAGAGCTGGCATTTTCTAAGGAGTGCCTTGAGTCTAAAAAAGTTGACAACCACTTCCCTAAATCCTTTATTTACATTTATGTGGATTCAGAGTCCAGTTTTCCAAGAAGTAATAGTTTCAAGAAGCTGGAACCTGCCATTGCCTTCCCTTCATTGTTTTCTGTGGGTTCCTATCTCACTACAATCTACTCAGAATGTGACCTGGCTTCCAAAACTCTCCCTTGTCTTTTCTGTGCTCTCTGACCTTCTGTGCACTTCTCTCCTGCAATTCTTAACTTCATCTCTTTTCCCCAGAGTTGTCTCTTTCACTTGTATTGTCCCATTCATCTGGAGCTTGCTTCCTCCAGCTATTAAGATACTTCCTCTTTTCTAATCTCCCTTTCAAATCTTCCTGTTTGTTTCAGTCCACAGCTGACTCTAAACCCCTGTTAATACTGCATCCTTCCACTCTCCTCCTCCCTCTTCCCTTGTCAGTGGTCTGGAGCCTGCTCCCTATTCCTGTAACTTCCTTTTCTTTTCCTTTCTCCATCCTAGTACATCATCCTGCTTTCTGCCTACAGGAGATGCTGTGTTTTTTTGGACTCTGTAAAACATTAGTTTCCTTCCAGCTCTCACTGTAAAGCTGTTTGTGATTCTTTGCATGATGAGTTCTGCATGAAAATAACAATATTACTACCTTGCAAATATTCAACCCCTTTCCTTATTCACTGCACTGATATTTTGTACTTCCTTCTGCCTAGTGATTCATGTTTAAACCTGGTTATTCATCATTGGTTATTTATCAATAGAAGGCTATTCATCACTAGAAGTCGGGCATTTTGCATATCCTGATGTGGAAGTGTGTCCATTTTAACGAGTGACATCATGTTAAATAAACAGTGGAGTCAACTTCTCACCTTTGCCCATTCCATGCTCTAATCATGCGTCATCCTATCTGCTTATCAGAGCAGTTTCCCACAATGTAAGCATCTAATGCACAGTTATAAGTTAATTCCTAACCATATGTATGGATGAGTAGGTGAACATCCAATGCACTGCTTCTGACAGTGTTTGTTCATCACCAATTTTCAAATGAGGGTATGTCATATTGTGATTAAGGAAGAACATTGGCTGTGTGCTCTGTTGTAACAAACCCACTGCCATTTCAGTGCCACGCTACCACAGTGACTCTCTCTGATCACTGTGAAGTGCTGTTGTCAGACTATTCCACCCATGTAAAGGAATCACCAACTACTGTAATGCTTTCGTTTTTGTAGACAGTCTGCTAGAAATTACTCCAGATCTGTTGGAATGAGTCCAAGCCTGGCAGCAGCTCTCAGTTGATTCCAGACATCATAGATACCTCCCTGCTGCCAGCCTGGGTAGTGCCTCTACGTGCTCACCTTTGTACATGGGTTATGGAGGAAGGTATTTCTGGGAAAGGAGCAGGGGTATTTAAGCTGGAATAGCATACAGGGAAGAATGGCACAGAAAAAGAGGCCATGTTCACATTAATCTTCAGAGTTTCCCACCACTCATTCTTCTACGAGGTAGAGGTGAGCACATCGTTACTTGAGATGGTGCTATGCCACCATGGATGGCAGGGAACCCAGGCCTGCCCCTTTTATTTCATGTGGAGATGAAAGAGCTACAAAACCTATCTTGGAGAAGCAAATATCCCACCCACTAGATGCCCTGAAACCCACAATAAGGGGCTGTCCCATATTCCACGGTTATCCACTGAGAGGCAAACCTTTCTTCCCAGCCCCGGCTGCTGGGATCATTTCCTCTGAGTCTTATGATACTTTGATCCGCCACAATGCCTTTCCACAGGAAGAGATTATTTGACCATTGGTCTCCACAGAAAGAGGGAAGTGAAGAAATGGCTGGCGCTAGATTGTGACTGTCCAGTCTGACCTGAGTAAGGGTCAGCAACAATAGCCACATCACCTCAGGAGCAGAATGGAAACCACTCTATGAAACTTTAGCTACAAACAGATGTTTCATTTGTCAAGGGATAACCCATTTTATTCCAGGACAAAGTGCAATTGTTCAGACATCCCATGTCTGTTGTCCTGGGATAAATCTTAAAAAAGCTTCAAGGGATAAGAAGTACTAATAGTTTATTCTAGGGTAACATAAGATACATCTGAATGGTTATCCTGGGATTGCATCGTTGACTCAATAGCAGAAAAGTGGCAGTGCATTCAGCTGTTTATTAAATCCTGATTAAAAGGGTGATGAATGTACATGCCGGTCCCAGGATATTTCTGTTCTGGGCCAAACACAGGCACAATTTATCCAGGGACAAATGCAAAGTCTGTTTCTAGTCTTCTTTCTCCAAATACAGCAGGGATGAACCTTGTTTTGGGGTTGGGGGAGAGCAGATATCTCCACTTCTTTTTGTGGAGCATCTTATTCTCTTTGCTTGTGATCGCTTAGCTACAATGACTGGCAGGCTTGAAAACAGTAGAAACCCATCTTTCTCCTTGCAAACCCCAACGCACTGAATGAGACGAGTGCTAAATGGTCTTAGGGAAAATGGCATCCTGAGTGAACTTGTATTTTGGTGCCTCGCTCCCTGGCACCCATCACAAAGTCACCAGTGTTGTGTGCATGGGGAGGGTGTGTGGGGGGTGGGGTGTTTGTGGATGTGTAGGAAGGTGGGTGGGGGTAGGGATGTAGGGGGGTGTGTGCTTGAGGGGCACATGTGACCCAGCAGCTACAGATGGCAGGGGACCCTGTGGGCTATCATGGGGCAGCATGTTTCTACTCACCTGAGATGCAGGGCCAGGGAAAGGCAGGGGTTCAGCATGGGATGGCAGGAAGCTCAGCCAGCAGGCAGGGATGCCCACACAGGAAGCCCAGACCCAACAGCAGTGTGTTGCCACCCAGCACTGCCCTCATGCTCAGTAGTGATGATGGTGGCTAGCAGGGGCTGCAGCTCAGCCTCCAGCCCCAGCATGTTGGTGATGAGTAAGCTTTTTGGTATGCAAGCTGGGGCTGCTCAGCTGCACCACCTCCTTGCCCTTGCCCTCGGCACTCTCCTTCTGGCCTGTCATACTGCCTGGCAGCACCTCCTGGTCTACCCTGCTGCCCCAGCCAGTCAGCTCTGATTGTGGCCAGGAAGGGTGGGCCTAGCTGCCCAGCCCCCAGATTAGTTGCTACCAAAGTCCCCTGATGGCTCCTGCTCAACACGAGCAGCGGTGCAGGTTGGGACAGGGTGTGTGTGTGTGTGGTGCTCCTGTGACCACAGAGCCCTGGGTGGTCACCCACGCTACCCACCCCTAAGGACAGCTCTGCTGAATGAGCAGGCACTGCTTTCTTCCCTGTGTCTGCAGCTGCAGACTGACTAGGGTGAGAGCTATCTCCTTATTCTCTGGTCCAAATGAATAAAGACAGTGACAATCTATTTTTCAGACTGCACGTCACACCAGCCAATAGATAAATAAAACAATTAAATCCCCTGAGGCTTTGACAGACCTACACTTAAATGTTCTGATTTCCTAGAACTCCTGCCATACCTAATTGAAATAGTATGTTTACAATCTGCCTCAAACAGCTCTGTGTGATGTGCTGTCTTGCACATTGAGAGCATGGGGTGCTTAATTGCTTATAACATTGCCACACACTGATGAGCTTTGAAAGAGGACTGGAAATCCACTGAACCTGTGCACCAATGCATGGCAGCAGCCCTCAAATTATTCGATTAGTCTTTCAAAATCAATATGCTGCATTGTTCAGAGGACACAGAATATAGAGGTGATACCTTCAGAAAAGTGTATTGCTTTTTGTTTCTGAAAAGCAGAAACATTAAAGTTACAAAGAGTAAGGAAACAGTTTTATTTTATTATAATAATATGCTAATTTGATTGTAATCATCTGCTAAGCATGGCTGTCATTATAGCTACCATTTTTGTGATATAAATTCAGCTGAACATTAAGGCCTCAGCCCTGCCCGAGGGCTACACTATTGCATATGCTTGGAAGATGAGGTCTAATAATATAACAGAATTCAATGTAATTCAGATGTTTTTTAAATGCAGGTTGTAAGTTCTTTTGTGTTGAGTCTACACTGTCTGTCAGTAGCATCAAATGGGAGTAACTCCACTGAACTCAGTGTAGTTTTTCGACTGTCGGCTCAGCATCAGAGATCAGAATTAGGGACTTTCTAGTCAGTTTACTCGTGAATGGAAGCTTGCAATCTCACATCTTGGCCATAGATTTACAGCTCAACAACACCACAACTTAAAACAGTTTATAGTAAAATTAAAATGCTGATTATATGTGCCAACTGGTTGGCACCAAATATTTTTGGTTAATCAGGATTTTGAATAATTAGGACTCAACAGAAAGAAGAATCAGTTATAGTCAGAAAGAGAAGCAAAGGTAGCAGGGGGGCGGAGTAGGGTTGGAATAAGTCAAATTCTATTGTGTGTATAAAGGACAACATTGGATGACTCCATGTATCAAATACCATGGCTTTCCTCTGAGACCAGTAAAGGAAGAGAGAAATTAAAGGAAAATGATTCCTCAAAAGCTACAAAACAGCATTGGTGGCAGGATAACCAGAACGTGCCAGTAACAAAAAATGATTCAATAAATTTCAAAAGGCTTCATCCAAGGAGCAGCATGATGTCTTACAGCTGTGAGACAAAGGATGCAAGCCCGTATCAGTTATTTTTGTTACTGAGCTATATCTGGAAATGTGTGAGGCTCTAACGAGGTTTTATGGGCCTAAACATTTCTTCTGAACCTCTTCCTTTGAAACTGATTCTGGAGATAGATATGCTCTGTAGTAAGGCTGCTCTGTGCGGAGTAAAAAGTTAAGGTGCTTATTATATAAAATAAAATAGTTTTTATTTTCTTAACTAGGAGGCAATTACTCATCATTTTACTTTCACTGTGAGGAGGTAATAAAGAGAAAACGGGATTTGGAGTAAAGTTTATTCCATCTAGAAATTATAAACGATAAATCAGACCTTTAAGCTCTGCTTCCCATTACATCAACAACTGATACTTTGGGCCAAATCCTCAGCTGGTAGAAATGGGAATAATTTAAGTCAAGTATTTAAACCACTTGAGGACTTGGCCAATCTTACAATGCTGATGAATTCAAATTTCAAACGATAGGTTAAATGTTCATCTGCTTTTCTTGGCAGAGGGGAAAATAAATCAGCAGGTCCAGGCACAAACAGTGGAGGAGACAGACTTTTGGCTCGTGGCATCCTTCCCTATATCCTCTACAGGTGCCATATGTAGCACATATGGTGTTAAAATGAGAATGGTAAAATGAGAAGGGTAATTTAACAGTGGGTGGAGTATGACTGCTCTTCTCCACGAATTCCCCTATAAACTAGGCCTGAGATCAGTAGTATGGAGTTACAGAGATTTCCCCACTGCATGTGATATTCCCACATAGGATAGGGTCTCTTGCCACTGAACATCCAGGAAGCTGTGCTAACATGGCTGCATGAATACTGTAGATCCCTGGAGTTTAAGGACTTGAACCACCTGCCTTACACACCATTCCCACAATGACATGAGTGGAATAGTGAGGCAGAAACCCATGCATTAACATTCCCCAGCATGAGACTAAGCTGCATCAGAAAACATTTGGCCATACATCTCAAAAATCAAATTAAAGGAACACAGGTCCAAAATATAAATTACAAAATCTAAGGTCAATGGGAATTTTTCCATTGTGTTTTTCATCTGTACTATAGAAACAGTTTTCCAAATGCATTTTTTCTTGCAGCCCATCCTTGCAGTATTAGACTCTTGTATGAGAATCTGGAATTGAATTGGCTTGCAACTGTCTAAAACCAAAACTGGCTAAAAATAAAAATGAATCTGATTAGTATTTGTCCTAATCCAAGTTCAATAAGAGTAGGTACAAGCAAAGCACTGGCTACTTGTAGTTTTTGTTTAAACACTTTTTATCTTGTAGGACTTTGGGCGTGGTTTACAGCCCAAAGGTCTCAAGTTTGAGGCCATAGTACAAGTTCTTATGGCGTGGCCTGTCATATCCCAACAGATCTACCAGTTCTTCTAAATACCTTGTCACAAGGACACAAAAAAGGAAGAAACTTCATTTCGCAAGCTCAGTTTGAATGTTGAAAGTTTATACTGGGCTGCATTAGTATGAGTATTGCCAGCAGATCAAGGGAAGTGGTTATTTCCCTCTATTTAGCACTGGTGAGGCCACATCTGGAGTACTGTGTCCAGTTTTAGGCCCCCCACTGCAGAAATGATGTGGCTATATTGGAGGGAGTCCAGCAGATGGCAACAAAAATGGTGAGGGGGCTGGAGGACATGATTTATGAGAAGAGACTAAGGGAACTGGTCTTATTTAGTCTGGAGAAGTGAAGACTAAGAGGAGATTTAATAGCAGCCTTCAACTACATGAAGGGGGGTTCCAAAGAGGATGGAGCTAGACTGTTCTCAGTGGTGGCAGAACGAGGAGCAATGGCTTCAAATTTCAGCACAGAAAGTTTAGGTTAGATTCTAGGAAGAACTTTTGCACTAGGGGTTAGTAAAGCACTGGAACAGGTTTTCCAGAGAGGTTGTGAAATCTGTCCTTAGAGGTTTTTAAGAGCCAGCTATACAAAGCACTAGGGGGGTGGTCCTGCTTTGAGCAGGCAGTTGAACTAGATGACCTCCCGAGGTCCCTTCCAACCCTCATTTTCTATGCTTCTATGATGGAACCCATAACTTCATCATAAACCAAATATCTACTAACATAGTAGTCTTACGACATGTGAGCAGGTGGACTTTGCTGATGGAAAAAAAGAGATTAGATTACTTCAGGTTACTCTTATGAAATAAAAAGAATGCAACTTTCGTGGGTTCTCCTTGCTCAAAATGAAAAAAGTTCAAGGTTTTGCAATTTCTTCACAATGTAATCCTATCTCACTGCTGTCAGTATCTTAATGGCCTATTGATTGGATCTTGCTACCTGCTATTTTTAAAGAAGTATTATTACTCAGTTGGGGCAAACATGAAAAACTACTTTTAAAGATCTTTTTAAACTTTTATCATTTTTCAGAAGCTTCTTAGAGGCTTATTGAGCTCATAAAATAGTCAGAATTAACCCTACAATATTCTTTTTGTGCCTCCGAGACAGTGAATTAATCTGTGACAGGTGAATTTATCTGTGATCTTCAAGAGAGATAAAGGCAGCATCAGAGAAAGATTATTGCAATACATTAATTGAACCCCCCTATTTTTTTATTCTGATGCCAGGGAAGGCATTGCATGATCTGCAAGTCTGTAGCTTCTAATGTTCCCGAGTCATGGTGGTGAGGTGGCGTGTGATGGAATGTGTTACATCACAGTGCTTCTTAAGTTAAACAGTAAGGTCTCAGAGGCATATAGGTCCAATTCGGGGAGGTTGTATATATTCTTCTTTAAAGTGTGAAAGCTTTTGGCTATCTCCATTTCCCTGAGATAACTGGATGTAAGGGCATGTATGTTCTTACAGGACACTTGACCCTTTAAACCACTGGGGCCAACCTTGTTGGCAGGCATGCCACAAGTTACCCCTGCACCCTCTCCAGGTGCCTCTCTCATCCCCTTCCCCTGCCTAATCTGCTGCTCTTTGTGCTCCCAGACCTATGCTCTCTTCCTGTTCTATTGCTCTGCTTTCCACTTCCCTTCCTATCTGCTCCCTTTCTGTTTTGGTGCTTTGCTTTCTGCTTCTTTATCTACCTGCTGCTATGCCACCTGTCCTGTCCCTGATCTGCCATATGCTACACACAGAGGCTGCCTGTGCCCCAGGTTGGCCACACACCCTATGGGCCTTTACTTTTCCATTAACTCCTCAATTGTGTAATCTCTTCTGCTGTCCTGGAGGTAAAGTTCCTGCTACCAGATATTGCCTATCAAGCATTACCTATCAGGCATTGCCTCTGGTGAGTTTTAGACTATCAAAAAGAGAAGTAGGTAAGTTTATTTGGGCATGGTCAACAGACATTTACTCCTAAATATCTTACTGGTGTGCAGGCTGGAGGGAGAGACAAAGTCATACATCTGTCAGTCCATCCTTTCCTTTGCCACTTGTGCCTGAAACATTCCTCATCCTTCATAGAAACTTCTGCTACATAGAGGGGAAATGATAGCATCTCCTTCCTGCTTTCCTTCTTCCCAGGCTTCTATCTGTAGAAATGGAGTGAACAAGAGGGATGTGGCTTTTCTGTTGCATGGATACCTATAATAGACAGTTGAAAAAAAGCAAGACTTTTGAAATTCCAACGAGATATGACATAATTTTTATATTTTATTCTGCAAATTCATCCCCTTCCATAGTGACTAAGCATTCACACACTGTCCTAACTAAATTCCCACAGGCGTGTCCCTGAATGCAATGGTTTCAGTGTAAAATTTGGATGGACTTTCTGTGGCCAGTTTCTTTATTCTTTGTTCCAAATTCTTGGTGAGGAAACTGGAGAGAATACTCTCATGAGATTATAGAGTAGGCTGCAGCTATGTATCAGGCTGAGAACCTTGACAGATGAGAGGACAGGGAGAGCATGCATATTTCATTAAGCAGCAAAACAATGAAAGTGCCACTTTTCAGTAATTTTTTTTTCTAAGACCAGCAGAAAGACTGAAATGGGAGAAAGGATGTGAGGAGCATGGTCAAAACTCCCCAAAGCACTTTGAAGTCATTGTTTTCTTTTTCATGCCATCATCAGAAAATATGAAAAAACAGAGCAGGAGGGAAGCTGGCACTGGGCAATACTTTGTTTCTACAAGTGTTTCCAGACTTGTAAGTACTAAATATTTAATATTTAGGTGCTGGCAAGTTTTATAAGCCCCCAGAACAATACATTTCTAAGGCTTGTGATAGTGCTTATTTCTTTCCTCACTTGCATTTAGTTCTATTTACCTTAAAGTCCTAAGGCTAACAAAAACTACATTGCTGAAAACATCATCTTGCCTCTTAAATAAGCACCTGTTCTCTCTACAACACAGGGGTGCAACAGGCTGTTGAAACCAGAAGCTACAGGCCAGTTTTTGGTGGTAATGTGAAGTACAGGCTGCTCAGGAGTACAAGGTCAGCTGGGGGATATAATTAGCAGCCACAGAAAGTTAAAAGGCTCCCTGGAAGAAGAAGCCAGGGGGTCAGACTGACAGCAAAAGAGGGTGGCCTGGCCTGGTCAGTAGCTGGGATACTAGATCAGGATCTCTTAGGGTCTGGAGGGGAGACTCAGGGGCTGTGAGACTGGAAGCAGTGACTCCACAGGACTGGAGTCGGAGCCAGGTGGAGAAGGAGGCCTGCAGTGCTGAGGAAGCAGCAGTGAGCTGGAGGCACCTTCTCAGCACTAGAGGAGACTCAGGACTACGAATGCACTCTGTATGGGCTACTTAAATTATGCTATTGAGTGCTGATTTATGTTGGTGATTGTTCCTGAGAGGCAAGTGTGCCTGCCCAGGACATAAAGAATTGTACAAAGTTTAAAGGCTTTTGAGCTAAGCAAACCCCTAAACCTGCTATGTAGGGTTTCATTGGAAGTATTGTCAACCAAACGTTGATCCTTTTGATCATAGGTGAATTAATGCATGGGACAGGAGGGCCTGGGCTCAAGGGGCCCTGCCAATCAGGGGGCACTTTGTACTTGGGTTCCCACTTGGGTTCCCCTTTGCAGGTGGGCAGTATTCTAGCCTGCAAGGTGCTGCTTGGAGCTGCTGGGAGCAAGATGCAGGGGGAACCACATGCCTGTGCACAGCTGCACGCATGTACATGGCTCAGAACACAGCTGGGAAGTGTGGATAGCAGTTCTCTGCAGGTAAATGTATGGGGGAAAGGGATGTGGGGGGGAGGGGGCAGATCGAGGCCCTCACAATGAGGGAAGGAGTGGAGCAGGGACAGGGTTTGGGGCTGGGAGTACTGCCCACCCAGGGCAGCACATGAGACCTGGTGCCAAGGCAGGGAGAGGGACAGAGCCATGGGCAGCTCATCCAGGGAGAGCAGGTGATATGGCTCCCTATCACTGTGCACATCCCCAAGGGTAGGTAAGGGTGGGCATGTGCCCCACCCCCGGATTTGTGCTTAGGGTACATGGAGGTTGCCCTCTGCGGGCTCAGAGCTCTCCACGCTGCTGCCTTCGCCCTAGGGACCCCACACCAGTCGCACGACCCCTGCTTGCCTGGCAAAAGTGGGGGCAACAAGTTATGCCTCCTGCTACCAGGAGGGCAGGGGACATGTGGCTAGCATGGGGTCCTCAGGGCAAAGTCAGCATATTGGAGAGCCTCAAGCCCACAGCAAGCAGCCCTCATCAACCCTTGCCTTGCCCTGCTTGGCTCTGCTCTGCTTCAGCTGTGGTGGGAGGAGAAGGGGGGGACAGGGAGCGGGAAGAAGAGTCTGCATGTGCCACCTCACCCCTGCAGGGCACAGAGGCCCACCTCACCCTTGGCAGTGGCAGCACCAGGAAGGGAAGGGGCCTGTCCCCACACTGGAGCCCAGGGCCCCAGTAAATCTTAATCTGCCACTGCTTCTGAAACACTGCAAGAACTCTGTTTGAAAAGCACAGGAATTCAGAAGGAGCTTTGGTCCAGATCCTCAGACATTTTGGTGCCTAACATGTCAGAAGCTGGGCTTTTGTGATTCTTGAGGTGAGTAGCTCCTGAGATGGGCCTCTCATTTTTGTTACTGTGCCAAGAATTCTTTGACTCTCACCCCAGCCCCACAACCCTCCCATCCCCAAAACTGTAGGATCCTCAGTTAGTATATGGTATCAATACTTAACTATAGCTCTTGTAGGACCTAGGAAAATACAGCTACTAGAATCAGACTGTGCCAGCTTGCAAACATCAGTAGTGGAATGACTATTCTAGACATTCACACATGCATCATTAAAATGTTAGGGCTTGATTTTACAAATTATTCTTCACATAACTGGTATTTATTCAAAGCTATATGAATCTGCTAATGTAAGGACTGATTGCACATAGACTATACAGTCTTTAGGACTTGGAATATGTTTTTGTTCTGTTTTTTTGGTTTTACAGAGTGCTTAAACTTCTGGATCCAAACCCTGACCAGGAGTGCTACATGCTACCACAATAAAAATAATATATAATAATGAAAAGCAGTGTTTACATTACAAACTCTTCTACTTTTACATACAGATAAACCCTCTGCCAAGAAATGTTGGCTTACAGGAATGGTCAAATGAGTTACTACTTATCATGTTAACTTTTAATCATGAGCAACGTAACATAATCTGACAAAACTGTTTTAGGCTACGCAAATTACTTACTTTTCCAGTGTAATATTGTTTTATTAATCAGATACTGAAAAAGTAAGTCATTAGTATTTATTGCTCAGCAGCAACAGTACAGAGGAGATATTGTGAATTGTAGCACGTAAAAGAAGAAACATCGTTATACAGTAGGTGTGGCAAGAAAACTGGGATGGGTACGAAGAAAGGCCAAAAGCTGGCAAAGTCAGAGTAGCTGTGAAATAACTGCTGCCAAGTGGAATCGTACACTGTATAAGTACCTGGCAGGCTACAGTTGCTGACTATCATGTTTTCATGATCTTCTCTTTGTTACTCCCTTCATCTATTTGTTGTATCTTGGATTGTAAGTGGGTGGGACAGGAGTTGTCTTTTTGCTTATGTATTTGTGTGTGCACTATGCCTGGGACAGTGTAGCACTGATCCCTGACTGGGGCTTCTGCATGTTGCTGAGATGCACATAAATGATGAGAATAATTTAATATGAGAAACAGTAAGCTATCATAGAAAGGATCAGAGAAGTAGAGATACAAGTGATGACACAAAAGGAAAAAAATGAGTCTCACCTGCTACAGTTGAGATCAAGTAGCAGCTGTTGAGCAGACACTGCATGTCAAGGGTGCCCTTTAGTGTAGGTGTGTGTAAGTTTGTTTTTTAATTAAATGGCAGGGAGGTTTTTGTTTTGATTAATGAATAGACCTTGTTACACCTGTGACCTGATTCAGTGTCTATCCAGTATTGGGAAAGATTCCAGTTGATGTCAGGAAGAGTTAAATCACCTGCCGCTGAAAGGCAATCATCTGGTCCTTAAAAGCCATCGGTCTTGTAGCCCTGTCGTTGTGGTAATATACAGCCTAGTGGATACTAAATCAAAAATGTGTTCAGTTGTAATAAACTACGGAATAAAATGATTATCAAACAAAAAAGCAGAAGAAAAGTTTTTCTGACATGGAGGTAAGTATCAAAATTCCCACATATTCAGCAGGTCTGATTCAAGCCCAAATGAGGATGTGCAGTCTCTATATTGGGTATGGCATAGCTCTATGATGCAAATGATTACTGTAGTCCACACCTATCACTAGGGCTCTTCCTAAATTGCAGGGGACTTACCAATTTTCACAGGTTGATCATGGTGTACAGTTCTCATTTTGCAGTGGCCCTGCCCCTTGGCACTGATTGGCAGAGAAGTCCTTCCTCTTTGAGGGAGAGGGATGGGGGGGGGTTGCCATCTTGATTGCTGACTGTCCTTCATGCAGCTCTTGGTGCTGATTGGAGGAGAGACTAGGTGGGGAGTGAGAGGCAAAGGGAAAAGGGGGCAGTAGCCATCTTGTCTACTACCCTTTGTACCACCCAGTGGGTGCCTCCCCAACCTAGCAGCAAGGACCGGATTTTATTTAATTTAATTTTTTTAAAAGCATTTTTGCAGACAATCTAGGATGTTGTGTTCTCTGCAAAGCTGCAAATTAAGTAGGTCCCTACCTATGGCCCACCCATTTCTTTTTGGTGCCATATGTCTACTATCCATTGCTAATGTGACCAAAACAATCTTATGAAAATAGAGAGAACTTTATTTTATCCGGAAGCATGAACAACACATGCCCCTGGAGGATGGGGGGAGGAGGAGGCACAGCAACTGCCCGCAGGTGGCAGTGGCAGCAGCAAGTGGGGAGCACCTGCAGGTGGCCATGGCGGTGCCAGTGGATGGTGGGGGTGATGAGCACTGACGGGTCATTGGCGAGCACCGATGGGTGGTTGGCAACCACCCATAGATGTTGGCAGCAGCCAGCAATGGTGGTGGTGGGGCAAGCAGCAATTGCCCACAGGCACTGCTGGCACCAGCAGCAGCAGTTCTTTCAGGAGGGGCACCACCAATGTCAGGGGGCACAAGCACACCTGCGTGTACCCCCTATGTGTCGCCAATTCCCAGAAGTGAATTTAACTCACATACTTTGCAAGTTAGAGTAAGTGAACTGAAGCAAGGAGAACAGATATCCAGAAGGGACAGTTCAGTGACAATCAACAGTTTTGAAATGTGTAGACTGTAACAAGTTAGGATTCCTTGGCTCTTTCACTATTTTTAGGCAATCCACTTGAGTAATCCACTGCTTTCTTTCTGGGGTCCACAGCAACTAAATTAGGAACAGTTTAGAACAGGGATGGGCAAAATATGGCCCACAGGCCAGATCTGGCTTGCAAGGCTATTCTATTCGGCCTGCAGAGCCCCTAAAAATTTAGAAAATTAATACTGATCTGTCCTTGGTTCCTGTCAAAAATGACAGAAGCCATGGGTAGTAGGACCCGGGGAAGCCTGACGGGCTCGCACAACAGCAGGGCCTGCCCGGCCCCCCGACCCCGCCAGCTGGAAGCCCCAGCAGGGACCATGTTACTGCATCATGCCAGAAACTTGAGTAAGGGGGAGGAACCCCAGTCAGGGAAGGGGCTCAGGGAAAAGCAGCCCCTTGCCCACCCCATGGCCTGTGCTCCCTGCTGCGGCCACTCACAGCCTCTGCGGGACTGTCCTGAGCAGGCACAGGCTGCCCCGTGCAGGCTGCGAGAAGCTGCAGCACAGGGCACTGGTCACATTTTTGGGGGGGGGAGGGGGGCAAGGGAATGCTTTCCCACACTCAGCACCAGCTTGCAACCCAGCCCTACTGCCAGCCTGGGCCCTGCCCCAGCTCCAGACTTGCTTGTAGGGGCTGCATTTGGTGGCAGCAGCTGTGGCCCCCCCCACTTGCCAGGCCAGGCAGTGTTTGCTGCTGCTGTCCGCCCAGAACTCGTGCGCTGGGCAGCCCAGAGGCAGCAGTGGCAAACACTGTCTGGCGTGCCAAGCAGGTGCCGCAGCTGCTGCCACTGTGCGCAGCCCTGGAGGACAAGCCTTGAGCTGGCTTAGGGCTCAGGCTGGCATTGGGGGCGGGTTTCAAGCTGGTGTGGAGCACAGGACAAGTGGCTCCTCACCCGCTCCATGGCCAGTGCCCCACACTGCAACTGCTCACAGCCCACGTGGGACTGTCTGCGCCCCACTCTGGGGCCCACCAGTGCTAGCCCTGAGACATTGGTCCTAAGACATTGGGACATTGTTCCCAAAATGGTGACCAGGGGGCAGGGCACCTGTTAAGGGGTGGGGCTACCCATGCGACCCTCGACAGCTTGCCAAAACTGGGTAAGTGGCCCTTTGTCTGTAATTACTGCCCACCCCTGGTTTAGGAACAGTCAGCATGGATTCATCAAGGGCAAGTCATGCCTTACCAACCTGATTGCCTTCTATGATGAGGTGACTGGCTCTGTGGAATTGGGGAAATCGGTAGATGTGATGTACCTTGATTTTAGCAAGGCTTTTTATACAGTCTCCCACAACATTTTTCCAGGCAAGCTAATGAAGTGTGGACTGGATGTATGGATTGTAAGGTGGATAGAAAACTGGCTGGAGCTCAGAAAATAGTAATCAATGGCTTGATGTTTAGTTGGCAGCCGGTACCAAGTGCAGTGCCCCTGCACTATCTGGCTATCTTCATCAGTGATCTGGAAGAGGGCATAGAGTGCACCCTCAAGAAGTTTGCAGTTGACACCAAGCTGGTGTGGGGAGTATGCTGGAGGGTAAGGCTAGGATTTGGAGTGACCTAGATGAATTGGAGTCTTGGGCCAAAAGGAATCTCATGAGGTTCAACAAGGACAAGTGCAAAGTCCTGCACTTGGGATGGAACAATTCCAAGCACCAGTGCAGGCTGGGGCTGACTGGCTGGGCAGCAGCTCTGCAGAAAAGGACCTGGGGGTGATGGTGGACAATAAGCTGAATATGAATCAGCAGTATGCACTTGTTGCTAACAGCATACTGGGCTGAATTGGTAGGTGTGTTGCCAGTAGGTCCAGGGAAGTAATTATTCCTCCTATTCAGCACTGATAAGGTCATATCTGGAATACTGTGTCCAGTTTTGTGCCCCGCCCCCCCATTACAAAATGTATGTGGGCAAATGGGAGAGAGTCCAGAGGAGGGCAACAAAAATGGTGAGGGGGCTGGGGAATGTGACTTATGAGGAAAGACTGAGGGAACTGGGTTTATTTAGTCTAGAGAAGAAGAGACTGAGAGGAGACTTAATAACAGTTTTAAACTACCTGAAAGGGATGGTGCTAGGTTATTCTAAATGGTGGCAGATGACAGAATATGGTCTCAATTTGCATCAAGGAAGTTTAGGTTAGATATTGGGAAGAATTTTCTCACTAGGAGGGCAGTAAAACACTGGAACAGGTTACCCAGAGACGTAGCGGAAGCTCCATCCCTGCGGGTTTTCAAAACCTAATTAAAAAAGCTTTGGCTGGGAAAATCTAGTTGGGGCTAGTCCTGCTTTGAGCAGAGAGTTGGACTAGATAACCTTCTGAGGTTCCTTCCAACCCTAACTTTCTATGATTCTATAAAAAGAAGAGTTCTGTCCTCTTCTGGAATGACTGACTATGACCTTTTCATTCAATAATAGGCACATGTATTGATACACAGCAATAACAGAAAAGAAGCAATACGAACAATTGAGTAATTCTATATATTTACCAAATCCTAAGGCTGTCATCAGAGTCAAAGTACATCTGACCAGGATGAAGTCTTCACTCTGAGGCTCTTTCTTAGATGTCAGCATATCAACAGTTGGGTTGTGGGATGCTGAGGCCCACACACACCTTCCAGTGGGGTGGATGAGACAGGCTGGTCACACGCCCTCTGTCCATGGTGGCCTTGGGGACCTTTTCTGGGCAATCGAGATGGGGAGCCCTCTCAAGGAGAGGAAGGGGCAGGACAAAGGGAGGGACCCTTTGTTACTCTCAAGTCTCTGTTTTTGTATTCTCCTTCCCCCCAATGACTCCTGATGACTTTTGATCCATGGCTATCTCTGGTTGGTTGTCTCCCTGTGCTCACACTGCTCTGGGGCCTTGTTAGCTGGTGTCACTATTTTGTGTTATGGCAGTATGGTACATACTTCCTCTGTTCCCAGACTGTGTTTGTATCCATTAGCCTTGTTGTGTTAGACATTTGGTGCTTTCAGGGCTGTAAGAAATGTTGTGTGAGACCCAAGCTTTTTCAAAATTATATAAACCCTGCTGCCCATCTTGAACCCTTCTAATGTATATATGTATCTCTCTCTATATAAAGGGCTTAGTCTGTGTGTCTGTCCATAATACTCTTGGGTGGCATGCTTCCTGGCAGGGTGTGGCTCCAGCCAGTGCTGCTTCAAGAATGCCTATCAAGAATGATGGGTGGCGTGTGGCTCCAGCAGAGCAGGCCAGGCAGAAGTGGAGCAGAGGCGGGAAGAGGGTGGGTGGCGCAGGGCTGGAAACAGAATGAGGGGACAGTGGTGCAGGGCCAGGGGTGGTACAGAGACAGACGTGGGGGTGCGGTGGTGCAGAGCTGAACATGGAGCGGGCAGCGAGGTGTGCAGCCAGATGTGCAAGGTGATAGGTGGCAGCGGTAGCATGCAAGCTCCACCCCTTGGGAAGCAGCGGCGTGGGGCAATGGGTGTCAGGACTCCATCCCCACCTGCCCTGACCTCCCCTACATCATTCTTGATGGGCATTTCATTAGTATTTCTATAGGCTTATAGATTCCCCAAAACAAACCTTTAAATGTCATTTTCAAGTCAACACAATTACTTGCTATACAGTACTGTGTTCTAGTTGTCCAGTTAATGACTTTATTTTTATTATTATTATTGGAGGAGTGGTTCTATTTTGGTGATACAGGATGCATAATGTCCTGAGATCTTTTGTACTGCTCTGGGATCTTTTGTAATGAAAAGCTGTTCGAGGCTTTCATTTATGGTTCTCTGGGGCAAATTAAGAGTATATTTACTGAGGCAGTACACACAAAATGGGCACCTCAAAAGAAAAGGGATTTATGCCTTTAGATAAGATCTCTGCATATGTGCAACTATGCACAATCTATAGCATTATGTATTTTGTATTAAAACTCATATGTCTATTGCTATCTTAGAAAATCATTAACTGATTGCTTTTGAAAGGGACTAGGTAATCATTTAATAATGCTAACTAATTGCTACTAGTACATGCATTTATAATAAAACATTACATTCCAAGTAAACTATATTAAAGCTTAAATTACTGTAATCTCTTTGCTATTCCTATAAAATCAGTGGCAGCAAATAGTTTGGTGCATTTAAATTAAAGTTATCTTTCCTGACTGGATACCTAAATCTTACAACATAGTGCTGCCTCTACTTTTAATAAGTGTCTGAGAATACTATGTACCTGATCCAATTCCTATTAAAGTCCATGAAAAGCTTCTCCAGACCACATAATTTTAGATCAACAGTATAGTCAATATATCATGTTGCAAATATCAGAATGACATACAAGGAGGAAGGAGTATCTCAAGGCAGAATGCCTCTAAAAGATCCAGAAATCCATATAAGATTGTCGTATATGAGTTGTGAACATCTCAGGTAGTATTTTATTTTAGAGATCCCAATACTGATTTTTAGAAATCCTCTCATCTTCTTTGAAGTTTAACATGGGGAGTGGCAGGTGTGTTACAATTTGGAATGAATGAGAATAAAGAAAGAACAAAAAAGCAAATGAGTAGCTGGCTTGAAGGCAGAAAAGAGTACCAGATGATCAGATCTGTAACCCCTCAGATCTGTAGCCTTTGTGTAGAATGCAGAGTCCTGGGGGAGTATGTGTACAGCTTGTGAGGTCTGCCAGGGTCTCTGAGAGGCTTGTATTTTAAAAATAACTAAAGAAATTCCCAGGCAACAGCTTCTTCTGGTGTGAGCAGATATAACTTTAGAAATATGCTTACAAAAAAATCAGAGTTTGTTAAAATGGAAACTTCTCCCACAAAACAAAAGAACCCAGAACTTGCGAAGTGCTTCTCCTAAGCAGAGAAATATCCAAAATGTGGGAGGCATAAAAATACAAATAAAATGCCCCATTTTATTGGAGATCCCAGGCATTAATACTGCATCCCACTTTCATTGTTTGATCTTAATTTTGTATGGTAATATACAGTTTTATCATTCAAATTTGTCTCCATCAGTGTTTAGATTACTAATACAAATAACTTAATTGATATCTGCCTAATCTTATTCTGGAATAAGAGTGAACACATGGGACATCTTCTGGAATAGTTTTTATTCAATAAGCTTGCATGCTCCCTTTGTCCAAAATAACTTTCAAGTGTAGACAAGCCTTAAGGAAGGGACAGACCTTTTCCTTTTCACTGATGAAAATGGAAAATCCTGCTAAACTCATTGGTTAGACTGCTGTTCTTTCTAAACCACAGTTGGCTCACGTATTCACACCCAGAAAAAAAATCTTTCTCATTTTCAAGAGGGAGTTTTCAAGTAAATATTCTTTTGGTTTGGATTAAAAGAAAATCCTTTCTTGGCAAACTACTGCTTAAGTTTTTTTATTATACAAACAGGTGTTAGCAATGGGAAATATTTTAGGGTTCCTCTTCAGTAAGAATGAGTAAGAATGTTGATACCAGCTAAAACCACTTTATTTCAGGAAGCAGCAGACAGCCCAAGCTTATGCAATAAATCCCAAACTAAGCACTTTTCAAATGGGGCACTTAAAAGTTGAGACACTTACAGTCAGTGACCATGCTTGAAATTAGTGTTATGCTCTATTTTTATTAATGGCTTGTCCAAATGAAAGTAGGTTACACTTGACCTCAGCACTTGCAAAACATTTTCTAGTGCATGTGCAGTAATCACATAGTTTTATAAGAATTAAAGTAAAAATGAAGTCTTAAGCCAGGTCTGTTGGACCTAGAATCTTTGCTTGATGTAGGGGTCCAAGGATTATAGGGGCACTGGAGTGTTTTCCCCTACTTGTCCTGATTTGCCAGCATATGGGAAATAAGTATATACACTGCATTTGTCATAGTTCTGCTCACTAGCCCTAGATCTCCATGGAAAGAGATGAGGAAAAAGAGCTCTAGGCTCTATTCTGTGTCCTACTGTTTCTTGGATTGAGTAAATGTTTTTTGGGAATTTTTTGTTTGTTTGTGGGGCTTTTTTAAAGACAGAATTCTGGGTCTCTTCTGTTACCTGAGTGGGATGGAGAGGGACTTGGCCTTCCTCACTCTCTATTTTTCTGTATCCCTTATTTTTGGCTAGACCTAATTTCTTCTGAGAGGTGTGACAGGGTCCAGAATAATGTACTAAACTTTTGAATCCCTCCTGGAGTGATGCATACAGCAATTAGCGGCAGAAAACTGCACCTCCTCATTTTTGACCTGGTCCATTCCTGCAGCCAGTAGGTGAACATGGACTTGCATGCCTGCAACATGCAGATAACACACAGCTTCATCACAAGTGTCCATATCATAACTACAAGATTGTCCAGTGCTTGGATGATAGCAGTTCATAGATGAAGAACAGCTAGCTGAATCCAGACAAGGTAGAAATGATGCTGAATTGCAGAAGAAAACATTCACAGCCCCAGGTCAGTTTCCTTTGATGAATGTACCCCCCGCCCCCTCCATTGGTCCAAGCAGCCTGTTTTTGCAATACTAAGCTCTCATGTAGTACCATCTGCTCTGTTGAGTCTCATTACCTAACTGATTGTATCTCACTGCCCCATCCTGTGTGTTTGACTTGACTCAGCCATGAATGACACATGCCCCTGGAGGCTGGTGTGGCATGGTGACTGCCCACAGATGGCGGTGGTGGCAGGGGCATGGTGGCGGCAAGCAAGGAGCTCCCACAGGTGGCCTTGGTGGTGTCAGCAGCGAGGGAGACAAGCCCCGACTGACGACTGGTGACCACCCGCAGACACCACCGGCAGCGTTGGCCAGCGGTGATCAGCAACCACTTGCAGATGCTGCCAGCAGTGTCGGCAGTGAGGGAGGGGCTGGCAAGCAGCAACTGCCTGCTGGTGCTGCCAGCAGCATTAGTGGCACCTCTCTCGGGGCGCACTGCCAATCTCAGAGGGTGCACATGTACCTGCATGAACCCCTACGTGTCACCAATGCCCCCAGCATTCACACCTTCACCACTTGGCTGGACTATATCTTTGGGCACAATGAGGACAACTCTAAGCTGGTTACATTGCCTCATTTCTGGGAGTTGCTATGTGCAGTGTAGGAGTGTTCTCAGCAGCAGTCCCAAGCAAGGCATGGAAGAAGTGCAGATGAGCTCTTAAAAACCTTCCTTCAAGGACTTGGCTTTTCTCATTTTGCACTTTACAGGTTGTCTCTGTGGTTCCTTGTGATACCATTTTCTTTGCTGTCTCCACAGGGGGCCTTTGAGTGTCTGTTTGGCTTCTATCCAGGGTGTTTAAGCATAGGACCACCCTTTCTCTGGGATGCTCCATTTGCCTTTGACTTCTCAATAGGATCTTCAGCCCTATCTCCCTCTGCTCACCTTTTGGAGAGATCAGTATTTATCTCTGCTGTTTCCCCTCCCAAAGTTTGCGGTCTTGCTGTCCCTACTGCAGTGGAGATCCTAGAGAGTGTGTCTTTGTCGTACACGGCTGTGCCTCACAGTGCCACATGAACGTGGTCCACCAATTCCAGTTGGGGAACTAGTGTACGTAGAGTAGGATGGCATATCAGCCTGTCTCCGTCCCCTGTTGTGTTGCGCCGTGTAGGCATACCTCATATTGGCTTTGTCCTGTTTTGTTCATAGGTATTTTTTCCAGGTCACGTAATCAGGCTGGGGAACCGACTGCCACAGGTATGACTGCTGCAGAGAAGTTTAAAAGATTTAAAAACCAGTTGCTTATTTATACAGATATCAAGAATAACCAGTTATGATATTTAACTAAAAAAAACCCTAATAACCCAATGCTCCAGGATTAAGGCCGATCTCTAGCTATCAGATTAGGACAAGACCCAGTGTGGGGGGCAGATTAGCTATCCCCCATCTAACTGAAGTCAGGTTTCTTGCAGCTCCCTCCGAGGCGTCAAGGACAGGGCGCTGGGCTGGATGTTTCAGGCCCTGCCTGGCTCCCAGGGGTGCGTTGTGCGCACCCCCCTGCTGCCCTCTGTTGCTCCCGGGGCAGGGAGGCCAGCCCGTCCCTGCCACTCACCTCTAATCCCTAGAGGGGTTTCTATATTAGTCCGAGTGGTCCGAGAGGACTCAGCCTCCATCTGGGAGGAGTAAATCTCTTGTTATCTCCTTAACTCCGCGCCTGCTGCCCGCGCCCTCCTCCCAGCCTTGCCCCGAGACGGGGCGGGCCGGCCCCGCGGGGCCAGGAGGGGAAGGGGCCCCCTGGGGCTGGGCCGGCGGGAAGGGGCAGCTCCCCCGGGCGGGGGGCGGGGCGGGCGGGGGTGCCGGTCCCCGCGGGGAGGCGCCGGCGTGACGGGGGCTTGTTAATCCCCCGCGAGGGCCCGTCCCTGCCTCCTCCCCCGCCCCGCGCGCGTAAAAGCCCTGCCGCTGCTCGTCGCCCCACTGCCGCCGCCGCCGCCGCGCTCCCGCTCCGGCTCCCGCAACTTCCCCGAAGTTTGGGCGCGCGCGGCCGCGGGGCGCATGGAGCCGCGGAGCCGCCCCGGGACCCGGCGCTGCCGCGGCCTCGCGCTGCTGCTCCTGGCTGCCAGTCTGGGCCAGGCGGCCGCCGCCCGCAGAGCCGGAGCCCGGCGCCCAGGTAGGACGCCCGGGCGCTGCGCCGGGCAGCGGGCACCCGCGCTTCCGTGGGGTGAGGTGGGGGGATGTTTTCAGCGCCTGCTTTCTTTCCTTATTGCTCTTGGTGCGTCCTCCCCGCGCCCGGCTGAGCGCGCGCCGAGGGAGCGGGCTGCCCCCCGGGGCCGCGGCCGGGCGCAGCAACCTTTCGGCCGAGGACAGGTGACTGCAGGGAGGCTGGAGGCGGGTTGGAGCCGCGCTGGTCTCAGGACGTCGGCAGACCAGGGGTTTGGGAAGGCTTGAGAAGCAGCTGGGTGGAAGCTCCCTCTCTCTTCTCGTTTCCTCCCCGGTTTTTCGTTGTCTGTCATGTCCAAGGAGGGCAGTGGTGGGTGGGAAGGATGAGGCTGGGTCCTGCCAGCGAGGCTCCTGTTCCGACTCCAAATAAGAAAGATTTATTCAGAAAGGCAAACTCTTTTTATTGGGGGTGTTAATCTGTTGGGAGAGTGGGGAAGCAGCCCTTGCTTCCAGACGTTGCAGAGAAGGGCCCCTGCTTTCCAAACCAGTGTTTCCCAGAGGAGGGAAACAGAACCAGATGGGAAACCTGTCAAGACAAAACAAAACAAAACAGTGGCTCTGATTTCTGCCAGTCTGGGCTCCAGAGGAGTTTGTAATCCCTGAGCCGGATCCGGCCCACTATTAGTAGTTTCTCATATGGCTGCTGAATATTTTATTGGTTCATGATACTTCCATTTGAAAATTAACTTGTCTGGCCAGCTCAGGAAAGAAAGCCTTGCTGCACATTCTGCTTTCTGTTATTGCCTGCTTCTTGTCTTGAGTAAGACTATACATCCCCCTGCGTGCTTCTGAGCCACGCCGGTCTCTTTCATTCATTCCCAGCAGAACAACAGTAGATGCAAGTATAGGATTAGGCTGGTTTTCTTAATCTGTCAGCTATCTGTGCAGCAGCCGGGTTGGAGTTTTTCTTATTTTGCTAGTTGAATTCTCAAATATCTCTTTGCAGCAGTATTTTGAATTAAAATGTGTCCTCTTGCATAAATCCTAGCCATGACAGGTGTATGCAAGTACATTTTTTGTTCAGCTTCCAATATGCTGCCTAAATACTTTTACTTTAAGCACGTATATTAAGCATTATTACTTTTAATCTAAAAGTTTTTTCTCCGTGTTTCCTTTCTGTCTTTGTTGATTGACAAGACATTTGGGCAAAGGTTTCTATATGGTCTTTGTACAGTAAATTAAATTAGAGAAAGCTTCATCAAAGTCAGTGGTGTTACAGGACCTGGCCATTCTGTCACTTTCCAGTACAGGTTGATTCAATTTGTTCCAGTTCAAGAGCCAAGTCTTGTGGCTACTGAATTGGCAACCTTCTTATTGGTTTTCCTTGAAGTGGAGTCTGCTCAGTAATTTGTGGTATTGTAGTGAACAGCTAGGTGTACCTCCTCCAGAATGGGACGTTTCCTTCCTTAGTGAATGAGTGTCACCAGAGTATTCTGGGTATCACTTTTACTCCTATGGCAATGAAACATGGAGCATGTAGTGGACTGGCACACCAGTGAAAGACCCTGGACAGGAATCAAAATATAAAGTTACTGTACATGTCTGTACAGTTTGTTGGAGAATAACGTGAACCAGTCTAAATTATTGCAAAGCTTCTATTAGTCCTGTGAGGACTGTGTGCACTACCTTTGATATGCAGCAGAACTCCCATTGACGTCAAAGGGATTTTTTGCATGTAGATCAAGGGCAGTATATGGTTTTTGGTGCTTGAAAGTTAGAAGTGCAGATTCTGACTAAAACATTTACACAGGCTGTAGCCTTCAGTGTTGTCATCTTTCTGCTGTACATTAATAGAAATGTAAAATATGAACTCTTAGATGGGACCCAAGAAATGGTTTATCCATCAGGTTTGACTTTTTCTATTTACATATGCATAATTTATAATGTTCTGGTGATTATAGGAAATACTTCTGGCTGAGACCAAGCATACCAAAACATTGTGCTGTATCTCATTATCTGTGAAGTTGA
>JAGPOW010002514.1:46784622-46829105 GCA_030014935.1 Caiman crocodilus | reverse complement strand
TTTTTTTTTTCTTTTGCCCTTTTAATACCAATAGAAAATGAGACTTGTACGGGAATTGTATCTGAGGTACAACCAAAAGGTCATGTTGAGACAGCAGTGATAAAACCAGTTCATCTTCAATAATGATAGCTGAATGAGAGGTCTTGCAGGTCAGAAGAAAAAAAGTAGTCAAACTCACCTCATTTTTTTTCTCCAAGTTTTCATTTAGAGGCTGGCTTACAAAGATCAATTTTGTAATCCCTAGAAAGTGAGTGAGTGAAAAATCTATTTGTAAAAGTGAAAGTAAATAAACAGTAAAAATGCTACAAATAAACTTGCTAAATTAAACGTCAAGTACTGAGTACCTTTGGTGGTCAAAATGAAAACATCCTGATTGCTAGACACATTTTACAGTCACATTTTATATTTATTATGGATGAGGAAATCGGAGTTTGGGCACATTTTAAAAGTGGTAAGAATGAGGCAGGCTAGAGCCAGTTTGTAACAATAAACAAAATAGGTTGGAGTTCCCAAAATCCTGCACTCTGAAATGCTGTTTCAAATATAAAGTCATCACTTTATGTTCCTTGTTGCACAGTCAGACTGTTTCATTGGTTTTGCTTTATGGATGGCTCTGTTTTATTTCCATTCTAAACCTCAATGGACCTGTTGCAGAAAAAGCCTGAACATACTTTCATTCCATGTGTAATAATAATAGTATAATAGAATGGAGCTTAGTGATACCATAATTACCTGTGGGCACAGAGGGGAGAGTAGACCACTTAGGCTAATAACAGATCTCATTAGTAACTTTGCATAACAATATGTAGCATTGTTCCTTCTTTGTATACCTCAGTGTACATTAATCAGCAAAAGTCTGAAAACTGCAAGGCTACTGCATAAAGCTACACAAAGAAGATGAGATTCATTTTTCATTTCTGATATTTTGGGATCATATTTTTATTATGATTACAAATAAATGCAAACATTAAGCTTGGGTTTTCTGCTGGTATTCTCCACTGATGTGAATGACAAGGCCAGATTTTCCTAAATGTTCAGTTTTCAACAGCTGGGTCAGAATTTTTTTAATAACCCAAATCCCATTTAAGTGGTCACATATTCTAAGGAGATCACTTTTGGGATTTTTGCGAATCAGGTCTTAAGTAAGTCTGAGATATTTTGAAAATCTGGTTCTCTATGTAGAAAGAATGATGTTTTCTTTGGAAAGGAAGCTGATTTATGGGACAGTGTTTTTTAAAAGTGTTTTAGATTCTGCTGGACAACAGTCTAGCTGGGGGTCACATTTTGGCTCAGTGGCTTGCAAGTAGTTGATTTGCATGCCAGTAAAAGGGCAAAGATGATTTATTGTTGGATAAGGAAGTTTTGGAAGAGAAGTGGTAAATGTGGCTTATTGTGAAGGAGTGTTGCTAAATATAGAGGGTGGAGAATATGCATATTTATGGGTCACAAATCAAGATGAGCTCTTTAGTTTTGGAGAAGATTATGCATATTATATTTGATTTTATTTTAGACACCTGCATTGCTAACTTTATATGGAGGGGTTTTTATTACAAAGTGTTTTTTAAAAGGACATCATGGAACAATGGGCGACAAGTTTTTGTTGGTTTTTTAATTCCATTGAAGTCACTGGAATTATAGTGCCACTCAGTTGGAATGAATGAAAGCAGTATACTTTTCCCCCATATGTTACTAACATGGGATAGGAAGAAAAGCATAGGGGGCAGAGAGAACCCATTTGAAGGTCTTTGTAGTGAGACAAACTTCATGCACAAATACAACTTGTAAGGTGACCAGAGCACATCTAATTTGTCTACATGGTTAGGATCTGCTGGCTCAAAGCTTTGTCACCTGCCTCCACTATTGCCACCATACATATAGGAATCACAGTACACAAGCAGGTTGAGAATTTTGTCTTTTGGCCCTGTACCTTATGAATGAATTTGTCTAGGCCCTTGGCCTGTGTTGTTCCATCTTCTTCCTCATTGATGCTTCTTTCATCCTTCCCTCATCCAAAGGGCTCTTTCTCTCATCCCTCCTTCTGATCTCATACACTTGTTCTTCTTTGCGTCATCAGCCAAGTGGCTTTCCCCTATCATGTCGCACAACTATCACTAATGGAACCATGCCTATTACTCCACAATGGAAAATGGCTGAATATTTATAATTAGGGAGCTATTCAAATCTCAATTTTGTGGGTTTTTTTGTGGAAACCACGATTTGAGGTGGTTTCTGGGAAAAGTGGCATTACCTGTGATTTTTGGTGGCATTGCCAAGGGAAAAAAAACTTACAAAAAATAAAATGTTGCTTCCCCAGTTGGAGGAAATAGTTCTCATGGCTATTGGCACACCGAAAGGGAGCCAAAATGGTGGCTGCCACCTCCTCCCTCCACCGCTGATTGGTCGAGAGGGCTGCCCACCGTGCGACCCCACCCCTCTCTGGCAACCAGTGACTAGGGGTGGAACCCCATGAATGACAGCCCTTTCAGCCAATCAGCTGTGAGAGGCAAGGCTACCTGAAGGGCAGCCCTTTCAGCCAGTTGCCAGCGAGGGGTGGGCCACTGCTCAGGCCCTTCAGCCAATCAACAGTGTTTGGGGGGGGGGGTCAGGTCTTACTGTGAAAAACCATGAAAATGGCAGTGAGCACCATGATCAGCTTGTTAAATCACCCACGTGCCGCCTACTTTTCGGTAGGTCCCTAATTGTAATCCAGGTGTGTGAGGGACATGCACGGAGAGGGAGAGATTTGCAGTTATTTAAATACTATTCATCGTGTTATAGTTGTTGTTATAGAGTTGAAAGATGTTGTCCTCTTCTGTTATTACCCATTGTGTGGTATATGAAATAGTTCGCATTTCTGTTCCAAGTGGTAGTTTCTGGCTCTCAATGTCTGAACAATGTTTTCACTTTATTCACAAATGTTTGGTCTTTAAACCCTATTTTCAATAACCTTTTCTTCCCCAAAATGAATGGTTAGATTGAGATTTCTGAGGCTTCAGGATTTAATTTTGGGAAATTTCTTCAAAACTTTTCCCTTGATTATCAAGGGACTCTAAGTGTGTATTGAAGTATGATGAGGACTTTTTTTCCAGGTGATTTTTTGAGCTCAGCTAACTCAAAACAAGCTTTGTTTTAAAACTTCATAAATTCCTGGGACACATCAGGAGAGATCGTCTTCTGTATTTGAAAACAGCATGGTGTACATTCACAGTATGTTTGTTTTCACTAATTTTAGAAAGACACCTTGCATTGCAATGTTCCAAGTGCTCACAGGTGTTGATATTGACTGCAGGATCACAAATGCCAACAATTTTAAATGACTAAAAATCAAGGGAGGCATGGGGGTAATTTGGATGTGGAATCTTGTGAACTTTCTGAGCATGATGCAGCAGTCTTTGAGAGCTTAGCTTTCACTAGTCAGCCTGAGAACTGCTTGATAGTCTTCTCATAGAGCAATACACTTTCTTCACTCTTAATGTGTCACCTGCACAAGTATTTACAAGGTGTTAAAATAAAATAATCGTAAAGCAAACTTAAAGGCATATTGCATATATTTTATGAGTAATTTAGGAGGCAGCATATGGAGTTAGCTTGCACGCTGCCTTGAGTTGTATAGAAATATCCTAAAAGACCACCTCCCTTCAATCCAAGGGTTTACTGTAAGCTACACTGTGGACTGTGAGACTGATTAGGGGTGGGAGTAAGAAAGTGCGTTGTTATTGTTTTATAGACAGATACCTGAGCACAGAAAGATCAAGTGGCATTTTCAAAATTATGAAGTAAGTTTGTGGAAGCACCAAACCAGAGATTTCCCACATTTCATTTTATGTCATAACTACATGATCAGTTCTTCCTATCCTTTTTAGGCTTAGCTTAAATCATCATTTCATTGTGCCAGCTTCTTCTCCAGTTTGTGTACAGAATTTGATTCTTGGTGTAGGCTTGTTAATGGAATTCAATAAGCCAGACATCGTTACTCCTGCCAGAGGCACCTGTAAACTTGAATTTCTGCTCTCTGCTGATTCTGATTTCTCCACTCTTCTCTTACTATTGAAGCAGGATGCAGTTGCAAACACAGATGACACTTGAGATCTACATTTTCAAAAGTGACTTGATTGTCATGCCTAAGCTTTGGGACACGCCGGAAGGGGCCCTTATTCTCAGAGGATGGATGCACAATTTTCTAAAAATTGGGACCCGATCAGCCTGTCTCTAGTTGAGCAACCAAATTTAAGACACCCCACCCCAAATCACCAGTTGCTATTGAAAATCTGTATTCCATACGGCGTTTTCTCTGATATGTAAAAGTTTGCCTTGGCCCCTCCCCCACATGCTTCCTCTGTCTTTTTCCATCTATCAATCTAGATTGCCATGATGGTCTGTCTAAACTTGGTTGCACTCTCCACAGAGGAGATGGTGATTTGCATTAGGTTGTAACAAATATTGAGTTACTTAGTCTTATCACCATGAATATTAGTCTGGCAAAGGTGAAGTGGAGGCCTGAGGCCAAGCTTGTGTTCCAAAGAAGTTTGCATCTTCCTTTTTGTCATCCCCGCTGGGAGGTCCTCAAATAGTTTGCTCAGTTCCCTGGAAATGATTAGAGTAAGGGCTTGCAGAGGCTTCAAGTAATCAAAATATTCCAGTTTTGAAGGAGCTTTCAGTATCCATATTTTTTTTACTTGTGTGGGTGAGAGAATGTGAAAATGTATGTATATGGATTGTATGGTTTCTTTACCTGACATCTAGCTGTTTGCTTGGAGCAAGTTACAGCTTCAGGTGCTCAGTTTGAATTTTATTTATTATGCTGAAGTAAAGAAACCAGATTTAAAGAAGTATTGAAAAAAAGAAAATGTTGTAGAGATGAAGTGAAGAGATTTAGTGAGAGAGCAAGGAGAACATTTTCCAAGCAGCTTGCAGCCATTGAGCCCCAATTCTTATTGAAGGTAATAAGCTTTGTATAGCTAAATCCTGATAAATGTACCTCTAAGTGATGATGATGGAGGGGCAAAGGATTTTAAAGGTTATTCGGCTGTTATAACATTTTAAGAAGCCCTAAACTCTATATTATAAAACTGTATTTTTGTGATAATAAATACCAAGCTTCTGAGCTGCAGCTATCCTCACTGTCATAGTCATGACAGGAATACTCCGGTAGTGCAGACAACTGACTTTTATCCTTATATTTATCATTTAATTTCAGGGCAGTAATAGCCCACTTCACACAGTAAATTGGCAGGAAATACCGTATATGAATTACTTGTGGACTTTAAGCACTGCATGGTTAAATTCACTTATCTTCCTCTTTCTGTCTTTGTTGGTATAATAAGACAAACCCCTTTTTGGATATCTCTTTTTGCCTAATTGTTCTAACATCAAATTCTATCAACTTGATGCTATTTAGAATATCACTGAATACCTGTAACAACAATAAATTGTGTACAAGGTGCCTGTAGCACACAATGTATGTGCCACTAGTGCTCCCATACTTACCTGGCACATGGTGATGGATACCAGGTAGGTACATTACCTAGGGAGAGGAAAAAATTGCTCTTTGACTGATGGCTCTCCCTTACATATGTTAAATAGGACTATTGCAAAAGTAGATGAATTGTATAAATGTTGGACTAGAAGGGAGCTCAAAAGGTCACTTTAGTCCATCCCCCCGTACTGAGGTCAGACAACTGTATATGAACTAGTGGTGTTCAACCCCTGGCCCATGGGCCAGATGTAGCCCACAGTGCCATGTCATTTATCCCATAGGGCTCCCCATGGACTGTGATCCTTGTGCTGTTGCACGCTGAATCGGGTACACAGCATAGTGTAGGGCCTAATTCTACCATGCAGGGCTGGACAGGAGTAGCCTGGGCCCTGATCCCAGTACATGGGGCCGTGTGGGGCAGCAGGGTGCCCCATCCCAGCACATGAAGTTCTGGAGTCCACTTGCAGCAAGCGAGGGCCAGGCTGGAGGCAGCATGGGGCCTTGGGGTCCTATCTTGGCATGTGCGGCTGGACTGATCCTAGCATGTAAAGCCAAAATGTTGAATGCTACTGATATAGACCATCCATTTTAGATGTTTGTTTACCTGTTCTTCAAAACCTCCAAGCTAGGGACAGACATTCAAAAATCCTGAGCCTGAATTGATTCAATCTTTGCAGGTTAGTTTAACCTGCCTAGGTTGAACTGGTTTGCAAGTGCACAGATATTCCCTCTGGGCTCATGAAATGCAGGACCATGGCTGCAATGACTCAGGCTAGAAACCAGGGGGTGCTAGAGCATTCCCTCCCTTCCTTTCCACAGTGCTGAGCTGAGGGAAGGATGCGGCCAGGTCCCGGGAAGATGCTCTGATTATGGAGGGGTGTAAACCTCCAACCTGACTACACAGTCCCAAGATTTTCCCTGCTTGCTGCTCAAGGGGCAGGAGTGTTGCCAGCCCCGAGCCTCTGACTAGCACTCTGAGGCAAAGGCAGGGTGTTTAGAGGAGGCATCTATTGATGATACTGAGCTTTTCAATCTCCCTCTCCCCGCTTCTTCATACTGTCTGCAGCAAACCTGGCAGGTGAGGGAGCCAGCAGGGCACTGATTACACAGCATTTAGCAGCCATCAAGGAAACAAAAGCCTCTCTCATTAGTTCAAACTCTGTTAAACCACTTTTTCCAAGGAAGGAACAGAGGGACATTACCAGCTGACCTGTTGATTCACTCCAAAAAGCCCTAAGTGGACACTGTCCTGTCTGCCTTTGTCCTGTCCCAGTGAAATCGGATTCTCTCTCTCTCTCACACACCCCCCCACCCCCTCTCATCATTAGCTAGCATATCACATGCCAGCTCGGGTCTGTGGGGTGGGGTCTGTGCTGTCAGAGATGGGAGGTGTAGTGGGGGTGGGGATCCCTGCTTGACCAGCCAGTGGAGGGGTAGGGGGGGGAAGAGGGGAGCCAGGGGAAAGCCAGGCAGATGCTGCTGTGCCTGCAGTCTCCTCCGGAGCTTTGGCTAGGGAGCAGAGGGATGGGCCAGCCTTGTTATCTGGCGCAGACAGCACAGGCCAACCCAGGGCTGCAAAGCATCTGGAATGCTGGGGGACTCTGGTTTAACTTAAACTAGGAAGTGGATCTGGGGCAGACATTGCATAAACTGGTTTGACCCAAATCAGTTAAGTCTGATACTACATTCAACTAGGTTTATTCTTTTGTAACTGGTTTATGTGTACTGAACTTATGTTCTGTTACAGGTTTAAATGAGTTTCTGATCACGTAGACCAGTTTATGTGTAATGTCTGTCCCTAGCCCCAATGACAGAGATTCCATAAAACCTGTCCTAGTTCTCATCTATCCCTAGAATTAGAAAAGTGGTTTCTATCTAACCTAAATTGTCTTTGCTTCAAATTAATCCTGTTTCTTCCTGTTCAGCCTCTAGTGGATATGAAAAACAATTTATCACTGTACTCCTTATATTATCCTTTTTGCATGTTGGAAGAATGTTGTCTTGTTCCTCCTCAGTTTTTTGGTGGTTTTATCCAAAAGAGGCCTGTTTCCTTCAAGCTTCTCTCATAGGTCATTTTTTCTAAAACTTTCTCATTCTTGTAGTTCTCATCTGGACTCTTCAATTTGTCTATACCTCTGGTGAAATCTGTTTCTCAAGACTGGGCACAGAAGTTTTGTAAGTAGTTAGGTTTTGGAGAAGCCCTTAATCCTTTCTTGTTAGGAGATGACGGGTTACAGCACATTTGTGACACAATTGTTTCATACAGAGGATATAACTTCTACTATGTATGTCAAAATATACCATAGTGCCATGCAAATATTTCACTTAAAAAATACTTAATGGCTTGATATGGGCATGGTGCTGCAATGTGGATGCTCCAGGCATTGCTCCTAAAGCAGATATAGTTTTGTCCAGAAGTGCAGGTAAACATGGTAACTATGCTTCTTTAAAAGAGCATGCAACGTTGGATCCCTTCCCTGCCTTCATGGCTTTGCTGTCTGCTCACTTCAGAAAAACTGGTGCTGGTAGTATGTAATATCTTTGTGTTCTCTTAGTGCAAGGACTCTTCTAGGGTTCAAGAAAGTATCTGTATACAGGAAATGTGCTCTAAATATATACTTAACTTCAAGCACTTGTTTAAATCCTTTTGAAGTCAGATACTTAATGCTAAGCATGTGTTTAAATACTTTTTTGAATCAGGGCCCTAAAAATAAACCCACGAGGCATGAGGAAGGGCTTCTTGCTCTTTTTTCTCTCTTGTGCATCCTGAAGAATGCAGACAAAGAAAGAAATGCTATGACAAAGGCAATACTAGGCCATTGTACCTGAATTTTTAATGGGATTCCCTACATGTCACTCTTGCTTCAGTTCCTTCTCTCTCATGCCTTTCCTCTCAAGCTTTAAATACAATCATGATACTCGCTTTACATGTACCTGAGACCGATACTGTACTGTGTATAGTATATATAGAAACAGGTACATATCACCATTAGAAATACCTATTATTGTTGTAAATTGTGCTCCATTTCCCTCTGTTGTATTTTAACAATCAGTCCTTAAGTCCTTGATGGAATCCAGGATCTAGCTAAGATATCTGCCTCTACCTAAGGCAGGGGTCATCAACATACAGCCTGGAGGACAGATCTGGCCCATAGGCCTGCAGAGTTTTGCCCACAACTGTGCTGTCACTACTTCTAGGTTCCCTGCCCCCAACTTCTTGGTTGCATGCGGCCTCACCTTCCAGCCCATGGGGACTGTATCAAGGCTGGGGAGCTGCAACCTGTGTCTGTGCTGCTGCTGCTTCACTCCAGTTCCCCCCCCCTCCACTTCCCAGCTGCAGTGTGGGGAGAGCTGAAAGCTCTGTCTGAAAGCTGTGCCCATACTGCAGCTTGGGGAAGGGGGAGGGAGCAGAGGCAGTTTGCATCTCCTCAGTTGTGGCACAGCCCTCACCTCACAGCAACTCAAGTTGGAAGCTGAGCAGGTATGCAGCCAAGGAGTATAAGGGTGGGGTGGCTAGGAAAAGCAGGCACACTTCCCAGCTGTCTGCATTGTTGTGCTTCCTCCCCCCCTCCATTGACATGCCACCAAAGCCACCCAGCCTGCATCAAACAAGAGCTGGTTTGTTCTGACCCACGGTTCTTATAAGTTTTTGACTACTGATCTAAGGTATCTGCCTGTAGATACTTTTCAGGCCCATGTCTGTGTTGTAGCAATGCCAAAAAATAAAACCGGAACACACCAAGTGATGACTGTATGTGATGAAAAGCAAAGCTGTGCATTTTTTCTAAATGCTCCAGGGGTAAAAGAAATAGCATTGCAGTCATCTCATAAGTTACTATTATGCTGTTATCTAGACACCATCACCTTTACTGTACTGGTTGTAGGCTAGAAGATTCTTGCTTTCTCACATATGGTTGTTGAGCAATGGGAATTAAAAAAAGCTTTGGAAAAATGAAAAGATGCTACATTTTTTTTCATTTAGGATTTCCTGACCTTTTTGGTTTGTCACCATGGCTTCAGTCCATAGCATTGTCCTTTTTAACCTAGTTCAGTCTGTTGGGGAAAATAGCCCAGCATTATTTATTTTTGTACAAATGAGAATGTTCCCATTGTTTTCGAGAAGAATATGAACAGACCTAATGTATTTGATTTTAGAACTCCATAGAAAATTTTTGTTAAAAGTTTTTCTGGGAAAGTGCTGGGTTTCTTTTTGGGAAGTTGTATTGAGTTTGATAATTCCTATAGAAAATTATGAAAAAATCCATTTTTGGAAAATGTGAGGGGCAAGAATTCTTGGGGGTGATATCATTTATTGAACCAACTCTGTGGTTGGTATAGATATAGGCAAGAGGGCTATGCAAAATTTTGCCAGCTGTTTTGGTTTGATGCTGTTTCAACTTGTTTCAAGCTTGAAACAACAAAATTGAAACGAAACAAAGGGCTTTGAAACAACCTTGAAATGAGGGCAGTTGAAACATTTTGAGTTTTGATGCTGAAACTGGGTTTGCCTTCAGGGAAACAAGAAGTAAGGAGAGAAGGGGGAGGAGGGGGGAAAGACTGCTCTGACATTGACTATGTATCTGGCCAGTGACTGATCCTTTCCTGAGGTCCCTTTCAATCCCAGTGCTCTGGAGGAGGGATGGAAAAACAGCATAAAAGGCAGCATTGTTTGAACTGGTCTGCTTTCTGCCTTGGGGGTCAGTTACTTAGCTATCTTCCAGAAGCTCAGGAGCATTAGACAACAATGGCTACTACTATTGATTTGATTTCCTACTTGCTAGCCTAGCAAGTGGGATGCTGCAAAACTTTTTGCTTTCTTTCTAGACCCTTGTATTTTATTATTATATTAATTGATTTTAGTCTTTTGAATTTCATAACTATATTGGATATTGTATTGTAGAATTTATATAGGAAGGCACATATATATATTTATATATTTTTATAAAGACAAGACACTATGAAACATACCATGAAGCATGCTGGAAAGGCAGCTGGCAAGACTTCAGGGAGGGGTAGAAGAGGGGGTAGAGACAGAGATGTAAGATCCTACCTCCAAACTGAGAGGCAGCCTCTTTGCTACAACTAGCAGGGATGAGGCTTCCAGGTCTACAGGCAGCACGGAGAAGGGGGTAGTGCCAGTGTCATGGCCTGTGCCTGAGTCTGCATCCCATCCAAGAGCACCAGCCATAACCGCACCATCACCATGACAACAAGCAGCAGCACCAGAATCAGCATGACAGCCTACTCCACCCCCATTTCATTTTCCATGCTGAGCCTTCCAGTGCCACAGGAAGACCTGGAGCTGGATCTGAGTGCCATAGCAAGAGTAATTCTGGGGAAGGAGAGGGAACCATATGAGTTTGTGCTCCACATCCCACAGAGCCTCTAAGTTTCCCCTAGAGCCAGGTCTCTTTCCCCACAAGGCAGTTCAGAGGAGGCTGAGGTAGAGGTGAAGGCAAGCAGCTCAGCTGAGTCTGCTCCTCTTGTTCTTGTATCTCTGCCTGCCGAGGAGGTGGAAATTTCAGCATCCACACATGTACCCACACCCCAGAAGTGAGTGAGTAGTGTGATCTGGGATCATTTTGACCGGGGAGATGATCCCACATATGCTATCTGCCTGCACTGCCAAGCCAAAACCAGCTGGGACAAGGGAACAAAGCACATGAGAACCATGGGGATGCTGATGCATCTCTGCAGGCATTACCCCTTGCCCTTGCTCCTCCTCAGCCTGGCACCAGTGGGAGCATGCCCAAAGGGAAGCACACCTCTTGCTCCAAAGCTCATGGCCCCCCAAAGCAGAGGAAGGTCACCCTGGAAGAGTGGGGGAAAGGCAGACAGAAAGGGGGGGCGCGTTGCAAGGGTGACTGAGATGACCCAGAGCACTGGGGAGATGCTTGCTGTAGATGGCTAGCCCTTCTCCTTAGTTGAGCAGCCAGGGTTCAGGTGACTCATGGCACTCATGGCTCCATCATGCCAAGTGCCCACACGCCCCACCTTCAGCAGGATGGTGGTACTCTCCCTGTATGAGGCATGCAGGGGGTACTTGAGGGAGGAGCTGTGCAAGTTAGGTCCACAGGTGGCCTTACACTTCACCTTGGACATCTGGAGCAGCCAGGTTGGAGATCATGCCTACCTCTCTCTCACAGGGTACTGGTGTGACCAATCAGGCCATTGGTGTGCTCTCCTTGAAGCCAAAGTGATGGATGAGTCCCACATGGCAACAGAGATCATGGGGACCATGAATCGCTTGGTGCAGGGATGGCTCATTGGGCAGGGTGAGCTCACCTGTGGGTTCGTGGTCACCAACAATGGGGCCAATATGGTCAAAGCAGTCCATGATGCCAACTTTATTGGCATCCGCTGTGTGGCACACAAATTCCACCTTGTAGTCAGGGACACCTTGGAGGGGGACAGGGCTGCTGGTCATGGCACCAGAAGCACTAGCAGGCTCATTTTAGAATGCAGGAAGCTGGCAGGCTACTTCCACCCAATCGTCAAGGCAGGCAAGGTGCTGTGGAACAAACAAGCAGACCTGAACATCCTGCAGCACAAAATTATGCAGGATGTATAGACTCAATAGAACTCCACATACCTGATGCTCAAGAGGTTGGTGGAGCAACAGAAAATCATCCATGAGATGGCCTTGCTTGGGGTGATCTGGATCACCATGTATGACCTGAGGGTGAAGGGGCGAGTATACAGCAACCAAACCCTGAATCAATGGATGGAGGTGCTGGTGAAGAGAGTCAGGATGGTGGAGGTGGGGGACATGGAAGAGGGGGATCCAGTGTCCCATGCCAGTATACCATCCACCAGCCAATCTCCTCCTCCACCGCAGGCACTGCCAATGTGGGCGAAGGGCATGGCTTCCATGGTGGGTCCAGAGGCACCAGACCCCACCATCAGGCAGGTAGTGCTCAGGCCTTGCTATCTGCTTAACTTGCTGAGGACGGGGAACCTTTGCTGTGTGACCCCTTGGCCTACTGGGCAAGCTGCAGCCAGATGTGGCTGGATCTGGCTATGGTTGCCCAGGAACACCTGTTTTGCCCACTGACCAGTGTTCTGAGCAAGAGGGTGTTCAGCATTGCTGGGGATGTTGTGACACCCCACCACACCTGCTTGAATCCTGGTTTGGTAGAGCAGCTAGTGTTCCTCAGGGTGAACCTCCCACTGCTGAGCTTACCCAAGCTCCAGGTGAAGATGGCGTGGATGCCACCCTCCTCATTCTATGTGCACCTATTTCTTTTTTTTCATTTTTTTAAAAACCATTTAATGCCCCACTCTTAGGCGGGCACTCACTGCATCAACAGCCAATAGGGGTGAGCATGTCCTTGCTGAGCTCCCATGCCAGGATGAACTTGGAAGTATGGTCTGGGGTTATGGGGAAGGAAGAGGCCCCAGGTCCTGGGCATGACCACTAGACCTGCACTCTGCCAGGCTTGGTGGGACTGCTGGCAGTGCAGCAGCCACAAAAACTCCAGAACCAAGGATCCTCCTGGTGATGGCTTGGTAGGAGGCACCATAACCTCCAGCCACCATACACACGCACAAAGTCCTAGTTGGGGAAAGCCCAGACCCATCACGTCTTTGAGAAGCCTGAGGCTTGCTGGTTGCAGTGGAGTTGGGGGGCTCCAGGTGAGCTCAGCTTAGCTCGCTGGGATGCCAGCTTTCGGGTTGAAAAACCCTGTCAAGATGAGGAAGCGCCTGCAGTTGGTGTTTGTGCTGTTCCTGCATGGAAGGAATAGTAAAGAAGCCAGAGGGTGGCATGCAGTGCAGGCAAGAAAGTAAGTCAGTGAAAGTAGAGATGGGGGTGTCGGGGGATGAGGAACAGGCTGGGGTGGGGTGGGGTGGGGTGGAAAAGGGGGATGTAGCTGAGCAGGTAAAAGTGGAGAGGTACCTGGGGAGTTGGATGTCTGGCAGGTTGTAGCTTGGAATTCTGATTCCAATGTCTATATTGAGTCCATGAGTTTCTGTACCTATGAAGTTGATTAGGTGCAGTTCATAGACTCATCTGTGAAAAGTGGTTTGTAAATTTCCTTTGAGGATCAGGCCTGAGAGATTGGAGACAGGTGGTGTTCTGTTGTTGTCTTTGATAGATTTTCAGTGTGCACTCATTCTGGTGCGCAGTTGTTGCTTGGTGTCTCCATGTATTTTCCATTAGGGCACTTGGTGCCCTCATGGAGATATGTATTGTATTGTGAAGATATCTCCATCCTGGAAATACTGTTGGCAGGTTTTGCATGTCTTGGCATGGCATGGCCTGGATCCATTCAATGTGTTTTGGGCTGTAGAAAGTTAGCTTCTGGTGATGAGGTTAGTGAGGTTCAATGCTTGTTCGAATTTACAAACCACTTTTCAAAAAAATTAATCTGCCAAAAAATGATTAAGTTATAGGTAGTTGTGTTTCCCCATTATTGCCTATGGGCAAAATGTCAAAACAGCATCGAAACAGCAAAATAGTTTCAACTAAATGAAATAGTGCTTCGAAACAAAGTGAAACTTGAAGTAAAATACTGTCCTGTCGAAATTAAATGGTGCTGTTTTGCACAGCCCAAGGCAGTTTTGGGGTATGATAGTACCCTTCCTCAGGCCTTTGAGATGGAAACAGACACAGCTGAACTAAATTGCAGCTGGAACAAAAGTCTGTTGAGTAGGGTCATTATCACTTGTGAAGAGCATTTTGGGAAATGGGTAGGGTTTTTTGGAAAATTTTACTTTGGATTGTCAAGAGTTAGCTTTGCATTTTATTTATGAATGTTATATTTTTATTATTTTTTCTTGAGTTGTCATGTTTGTAGTAACTGTGTTACTACTATTTCATTGGCAAAGTTTCAAACTGTTTCATTAAAACACTGACTTAGAAAAAGGTAGATGTTTCAATTGGCACTAACTGGCAGCTGCAATGAACGACTAACATTATAATACAAGTAATAGAATATTTTGACTATTTATATTATGCCACATAATGGTAACAGTCCATAATGGCAATTTTTTAAAAAAAATTTTCCTGAGTGAGACAACTAAGACTATGGTTTATTATCTTTGCAGAGATGCAAGTGGATATATGTGAACAGCACTATCTTTTCCCTTTAACTATTCCATTTTATTGTATTATGACATGTCAGTAAATGGGTTTGTTTTTACTTTTGTATGTTCAAAATTCTTACATTGTTTCATGACATTTAATATTCTACTACTACTGGCTTATTAGATAGTGAAACTAACTTGCATTAACAAATACACACAATTAAATTCAAAACAAAATTTTGCTGTTCCAAAATGAAAAGTTCTAAATCCATTCTTACTGAAATTCTATTGTGTGATACATCTTTAAAATATTTGTGTTCATTGCAATTCAGATTGAAACTGATTTTTGAAATATTAAATCTCCTGCTAAATGAAAAATCTGAATTTTTGTTGATACATCTATGGCTGCTTTTAGTTCATGAATTTGACAGCGGTTAACATCAGAAGTATGACCATTTTTAAAATATAAGTTTAATACTTTTTTAAATCCCAGAAATCACTCAGTCATGCAGTAGAGTCTTTGTCAGACTCGTGCTAATCCATGGAGAATGAAGACCAGAAAGGTTAGGGGCAGACCTTCAGAAATCCGGAGCCTGAATTGATTCAATCTTTGCAAGATAGTCTAACATGTCTAGGCTGAACTGGTTTGCAACTGTAAAGACATTCCTCCTCAACTGAGGAAATGCAGGCATATGCCTGCACTGGCTCAGGTTAGGAGCAGGAAAGGGGAGAGAGGGCGGGCAGTGCTACACCAGCTGTCCCTTCCCTTGTGTGATGTTGAGGGCATGGCTAGGCCCAGGCAGGACACTGATTAGGGTGGGGTTTAGACACCCACCCTGCCTGCACAGTTCCAGGTTTCCCCCCCACCCCCCGCTTACTGCTCAAGGGGTGGGAGTGTTGTCAGCCCCTAGCTCCTGGCTAGGACTCTGAGGCAAAGGCAGGGGTGTTTAGTGTGTGCATCTGTTGATGATACCGAGCTTTACAATGTCCCTCTTCCTGCTTCTTCATACTGTCTGCAAACCTGACAGGCGAGTGAGCCATCAGGGAGCTGATAACACAGAGTTTATCAGCCCATCAACAAAACAAAAGCCTCTTTCATTGGTTCAAGTTCTTCTTAAACAGTTTTTTTTCAAGGAAGGAACAGAGGACCTCTCAGTGCCCTGAGTGGACGCTGTTCTCTCTGCCTGTCCCAGTGAAATGGAAGAAATGCACACACAGACACCTCACGGCATTAGCTAGCATACTACATGTTGTCTAGGCTTCATGGGGCTGGGGTCCATGCTGTGAGAGATGGGAGGGAGGGAAGGGGGATGATCCCTGCTTGATGACATATGTGGGGTGGGGCAGGGGAAAGCCAGGCAGACTCTGCTGTGCATGCAGTCTCCCTAGGAGCTCTGGTTAGGGAGCAAAGGGGCGGGCCAGCCTGTTCTCTGGTGCAGACAGCCCAGCCCAGCCCAGGGCTGCAAAGCATTTGGGATGCTGGGGGACTCTGGTTTAACAAAAACCAGGAAGGGGGCAGGGACAGACATTGCATAAATGGATTTAACTAATATCAGTTAAGTCTGATACTACCTTCAGCCAGGTTTATCTTATACCAGGTTCAGCCATTCTGAAACTGGTTTATGTGCATTGAACTTGTGGACTGTTATACAGTATGTTTAAAACAGTTTCTGATCAAGTACACTGATTTATATGTAATGTCTGTCCCTAGCCAAATAGACAACAGAGATACTGTGCTGGGCAGTGATGATCTCAAGTACATTGTGTGGTTTCATGTATGGTATTGCCTGAATCAGAAATTCTTAACTGCATCCAAGCTGTAGTGAAAATGATCTAGTCAGTGCTAGTTAGATCACCACCTATCCTCTTTTATTAGGATACAGCTACGTGCTTCCAACCTGGGTGATAGCATGTGCAGCTATGGTGTGGCTGGGTGTATTGCAGCTGAGCCCAAGGTGTAGATGCTGCCAAAGGGTGCTTTTTAACTGCCATTCACTTCAGCATCATAAAAACAACCATATTAGTGAGTAGTTTTTCATACTAGAAATACAAGGAAACAGACTCACATCATCACTCATGAAAGTGTCACAGGAAAGCAACAGTTGCAAAGCTGGAGTTGGCCCACATTGTGTCCTTGGAGATTTGCCACATCTCCCATCAAGAGAATACTGGAACACCCATGGGAGTTTACAAAAACTCCTTGGGTTTTAACTGTTCAGATGAACTAGTGATAGTTCACTAGTTCAAGGAAGCCACAATATAAATGAGGCTTTACATCTAAAATCATTTTTATCACCATTTTAATTTCCCCTGATTTGAGGTAGGCTTTTTTTAGATAATAAAATCAGTTCTGACCTAAGGAGGTAGCCTTATCTGTTCCCCACATTCCCTAGTCATGGAGAGAATTGTTTGGTAAATATTCTCCGTGTTTTAGTTATCTTGCCTTGGAAGTACAGATCCTTAGGGACTATTAACATACAACAGTAAACTAAACTGCAGCAAGCAGCGAAGTAAGTCTAGGAATGGCAGTCAGCATTGCTGATTCATATCTGGCTGTCTTTCATCTTTGATATAGTTTTACAACAGTAATTCTTATTTATAGTCCTAATATGTTTATCTATACTCCTCACAGATCAACAGATCTGTTTTTGGGACTAAAGGCAGTAACTCCATTTCCTGTTTCAGAAAAGCATTTTGACTATATCAGACTTTCTCTGCTTGACTTGGTTTTCAGTAGTTGTGTCCGAGGCCAGAAAAAGGAATTTAGCACATTTGTACAGGGTGGTTTCCATCTAACTTACAAACTTAATCTAAAGTCTTGGTATTTTATGTCTTAATAAAGCTGGTGCTATGCCTTAGGCTTTTATGCATTCTGTGGTTTTTACAGAATTCAACTGCATAGTCCTCTTTGAGGAGAACTGTGGGCTCATTAGGTAGCTCCGTAGAACCTATGGGACTATCGCATCTTGTTTCTTGGTTGCCATTTCATGGCTTGAATAATTTTTATAGAGCACGTAGCCCTATTCACCCCTCTGCTTCCAATTTGTTGTGTATTTCAGCAAGTGACTTCAGCTTACTCAGGTTTAAAATCTCCCCCTCAGTTTGTGTGATTGATAGGCAAGCAGCTACACACGCAGATCTTAGTTTTAGCTTAGCTACATGCTCCCATATTTCTCTTTCCTGATAGAAGCCTATCTGTAAGCAACAAGCTCCATGGCTGAAGCATGAGAGCACTGTGGGGAAATGCCGGCGGTTGGGACAGCTCTATACTATCAGATACTTCTACTCTCCACAGCCCCAAAATGCCTTCCCTGTGAGATGAAGCCACATGAGTTAATTATGAATGAGTCAGCATTAATTTGTTCAAGTTTTTTGCTTTTGTGCAGTTGAGCCCAATAGCCTCCTCAGGCCAGGTTCAGCAGAATGAACCCTGTATAAATTAACACTGAGTCAGCCAGCGTTAACATGTCTGCTTATCTTGTGGTTTCACTGGGCAGGGAAGAATCCCGTGGAAAAATGGGGAGTATGCCAGAGAACGCCCCAGTTTTCCATGCCATTGGGGGCAGGATCCTATTAAATCATGTAAGTGGAAGGACTCATATGTCCATGATTGTCTCTGTCATTGGTAAAGGCAGTTATCAGAGACTTCTCCAGTTCTGGGAGGCTGAACAGGAAATAAATATGGAGAAAAAGGGCATTTATCTCTCAAGCCCAGTCCTGCTCTTATTTTCCCTGGTGTAAATCAGGAGTTACTCTGTGGATTGTAGCTTTAGGCTTGTCTAACTGCAGTATTTGGCTCCCTGTGTTTCATCATCTGGAAACTGGAGATAATGCTTAGTGGGTCTGGGTGAATAATTCATGGTGGATCTTTTATTAAACAGATGTTGCTTCTCTGTGTTTGCAGATAGTCTTCAAATGGATCATGATTTTTTTTCCAGATTTATTTGTTATTCCAAATTATTCACCAAATAACTTCTGCAAATAATTTTATTGGTCTGAAGCACATTTTCAGTTATTAATTTGAAATCCACTTTATAGGGATATTCTTTAAACTTGCATAAAGTGTGCCCTTTCCACAACCATTCCTCGTGGCAAAACTTTTTGGTAGAATGTCCATTGAAAGTAAATGCAAGAAAGATGCACATATGTTCAATGAGAATTGTTTTAGAACTTCTAAGGGATATTCAGGGCATGTTTTTTTTTCCAACTCTCCTATTGGCTATAACAAAGGGGGCAATTAGTAGCTTAGTTGTAATGTACTGATTCTCAGCCTGGGCCTGGCCCAGATGAAAGTCATGAAAGTCATATTTGTCATGATTTGTGGTACTTGCATAATAACTCAAATTCTTAATTTTTATATTGTGTGGGGGTGTAGCTGGCGGTGTGTGTATGGTGGCCATGTGTATGGTGGGGGGATGTATGTGTGTAGGGTGCAGAGGGGTGTGGTGATAGGTCAGGGGTATGTATATGCTGGGATGTAGGGTGTGTGGGGGCGGTTTGTGGAGTGGTAGAGCTGTGGGGGGGGCATAGAGTATGTTGGGGGCTGTGTATATGTGTGGGGATGTGGAGGTAGGGTGTGTGTGTAATGTTCGCGTGGTGTGAGGGAGGGTGGGAGGGGTGTGGGGACCCCTGCACTCCCCTCATGGTGCAGCTGCAGGTGGTGGGCACTCGGGGTGCTGGTGCCTGGCTCCAGCCAGCGCTGCACATTGCAGTGAGGACCACAGGTTCCTTCTGGGCCATCTGTATCACTGGTGCTCCCTGTGCTCATGTAGCTTGGGAGGGAAGCCCCAGGTGCTGGAGCCAGCTCCAGCGCATGAGGCTTCCTTTCCATGCTCTGCGAGTGTGGGGACTGCCAGCAATACAGATGGCCAGGAGGGGAGCTGCGCTTCTTGCCGCAATGCGCAGCACTGCATGAGCACCTGGTGCATCCTTGCTTGCTGCTGCTGCTGGCACTGCTGCCTGCTGGGGCTGTGCACCATAAAAAAAGTGTGAGGAGGTCCCCACACCCCTCTACCCTACCTCATACCTACACACTGCCCAGCAGAGATCCACACTGCCACTGCCCTTCTGGGCATGGGCTCTGCGCTGCCATCAGCCCCATGCTCCACACTCCCACCCAGCTGCAGCCCTGCCGCCACTCCTACAAATCCCTTACCTGCTGCCCAGTGTGAGCGGGAAACTGGGGAAGCCTGCAGCAGCAGCCCCACCTAGAAGCTGCTGCTGGCCACCCTAGGCCTTTCCACCCATGAGGGTGGAACTGAGGCACAGTAGGGTATGTTGGGGGAGAGGCAGGGCTGTATACATGGGCAACTTGCTCCCACCCTTGAAGGTGGAAGAATTGGGCAGGACATAGTTCATTGGTGGCTGCCATGGGCCAGATGAAAGTGCTGGGTGTGGCCCGCAGGATGTAATTTGCCTGCCCCTGAGATAAATAGGTGGGCTAGAAGGCAAGAAAAGCAGCAAAACAATTATGTTCATCACAGGCAGTGGCCTTAGCACACCAACTGCCTACTTATTGGAAAGAAGACATAAAATGGGAAGTTTCCTGATTGTTCAATAAATCAGAATAAATTCTTACTGTCAGATCTACTGTTCTGAACTACTTGACTCTTACCTACTCTTTTAAACTATTGTTGCTGGTCAATACTGGTGAGTGTTTGTAAGGTGTTAAGTTTTGTATTTATCTTCAAATCAAATATGATGGTGGAAATGACAAGTGTAAATCTGATTTAGGCCTGTCTCACATCTGAAAATGACCTTTAAAGTAACTTTATTTCACTTGGTATGTTGTTAGAACTTGTTGAAAAATCAGATTTTCTTAGCCTTTCCTTTCATTACTGGTAGATTAAAGTACTGGAAAACATTAAATATAATAAAACAGCTGCCATGGAAGAAATTAAAGTTGCCATTAAAGTTATTTTTAATCAGGAAATGTTCATCAGTTCTTTGTTCCAGTTGCTTATGAAGAGTCTTTACCATATGTGGTTCATATTTCAAGAACATTGGTGGCTACCTATAAACTGGGTGGATCTATACATGCACTTTACTGTGGAGTTGACTAATTAGCTCTACAATAAGGTATCACAGTCTACCTTTGTGCCAGTATAAGGGTGCAGTAAACTAATCATCTTTGCCATAAGATAGTACTGTTGGGGACAGTATTGTTTTAGGGCAGAGTACTTAACTGCACTGAAACGCACATGTAAATGGTGACTGGCAGGGGCCAGATTCTTGGTGCCACTGCCTAGCCACATGGCTGCACCCTCATGCACTGGCCAATGCCTCAGCAACCCAGCGCTGCCACTGAGAGCTTGGGGCTGACCCCCTGCACTGCCTACCAGCTCAGGCATTCTCTGATCCAGCTCAAATTGCTGTTGTCCTGGGTACACTTGTAAATGCTGCACCTGGGAGCAGTTCACTCTGGCTCAAAGTGCTCTGGAATTTATTTCTTCACCTTAATTTATTTCTTCACCTTAACATACAATTAAGGTGAAGAAATAATGTGCCCAGTGGGTGCATTTACATGTTCATTAATGCACTTTTGCTAATGTGAATTAAATTTAGTATGCCCATTGCAAGGTACTAGAAGTAGGTAGATTAGCCTATTTTAATGTGCATTAGCAAAAACACATGAGTTTTTTTGTGATGCTTTAATGTGCATTAAAATAGGCTAATGTGCATTAAAACACATGTGTAGACATGCCCACAGTGTGTTTAAAATTTTCCAATCCCATAGCTGATAATATTATCAGAAGTTTTAATTGAGTAAGGGAACTGTTGCCTGCAAGTTTGCAGTTGGGGCATTGGGTCACGGTATTTTATATTAAGGTTTTATGGAGGATGGCTTAAACTCTTCAACATAGGCAGTGATATTTGCTATATATGCTGTTTCTCCAACTAAGTGGAGGTCATTGCTTGGTACAAGCTTGTGCACACAAACACCCACATCTTTCATTTTGCTTCCTGAGCTTAGACACCAGCTCTGAGCTTTGATTACAATTACAGGAGAGACTCATGCAGTGCTTCAAGTTTTTTTTAAGTTTAATTCCAGATGATAGAGTTTCTTGTCAGTGCTTATTTAATTTACAGTAGTGGTTGACTTATGATCCTTACTCTTTTGCTAGATAAAGTACCTTTGTTTTTAAAGCTAATAGCTTTCCTCAGTTAATTGCAAGCTATTTTTGGCAAGACTATCAAAGAAATGTTACGTGTACAAAAATTACGGAACACGCTAAAGAATCCTTTAACCCAGGTAGCTAGGGGCCTGCCTGTCAGGGAATTTTCTTTCCATATGTCTGTACCAGTAATAACAGTTAGTTTAACTGGTGCACTGCAGGGAAATAAATGTTCTGAGTTTTTTAGGATGTTGGGGTCTATCTGTCTATCTGACTCTTTTTAATGTCATGAAGGGATTTTTTTCCCCACTGGAGCCAAATTGACATGGCTTTACTAGGTTTCTTCACCTGTCTCAGTATTATGAAAAGACATTTAGGTTACATAGGAGTGGGATTTAGAAAATGATATTACAAACCAGTAAGAAAGGCTATGTGCTGTGGTTTGACAGGTCTCAGAACTGAAGGGAACTTAATATTTTTCTAGTAGACCTAATACCTATGGGAGAAGCCATTGTGGGCTTAGTTCCTTCTATGGTTCCTCTTTCCCAGCAAACACTGATTCAAAAAAATGAGCTGAATTCTCTGAGTAAGATGAGGAGAGACTATCAAAAGTTACAGCAGATGCCCCCTCACTAGTCCTACTTGAGTACCTGCTGCTTTAAGTCCTCCCCTTTGTTGTCTTCACTTACTTGTGTGCCTTGAGCATTTAACCCAGGATCAGACTCTATTCCACTGATTTAGCTCCACCTGAGCAGCTTGCAGGATAAAAGACTCTTCATCATGAGTAAGAATAGTAGAATCTGACCCTTTATTATAAATTATAAATGGATTGGGATTTTTTTTTCTATTTGTCACTTTTTTTCTGGTGAAAAGGGCAGCACATGTATATATTCCTTAACTATATACCTTGTACTTCACTACTGAGAGGAGCGGTTTCTTTTCCCTGTAGCTTCTCACAAAATATCAATTTCCTTTTGAGGTAGATAGGCTGGAGCCTCCTCTAGATATACTGCTGGATTCACTGAACTGTACAGCTTTCAGTGTACAATGGAGAATGCCCAGACAGCATGCAAGCACCATCACAGGATACACTGTAAGTAAAACTTTAATTTTGTTTGCAGTGTAGAATATAGTTACAGTATTGAATATAAACTCGGGCTCATTCTTCAGTTCCAAGTAAACTCCATAAAACGTACAACGAGGACAGTCAAGGGGGTCTTTTGGCAACCCAGGCTTAGTAACAAACACTGTACTGGACCAGGAAGAACTCAGTAGAAAGCAAGGAGAACTGATTAACCCAAGTCTTTTAAAATCAATAAGTTATGCTTTAGAAGCAGGCTGTGATGGGAACTTGTTTAAATGCAAGAGGATTGCATGAAGAATAAAGTGCTTGTTGTGGTTTTCCATTCCCAGACTCTCATAGCATTTTACAATTAATTTACAAGGATCCCTAGGTGAGGTAGAATAGAGCGGGTAAATATTGCTTTACCACTTTGGATGGATGAAAGAGGGAACAAAGAGCAAAAATCATTCTACTTTCATCAAATCTGTGGGCAATATGAGTGACACATAGAGTGGAAAATATTCACCTCCAACGCAGATTAAGAGTATAGGGCTGCCACTCGCAGAATAAGTAAGCATTTCTACACAAATACTCAACTGGCTGATCTCCCACAAAGCTTCAGCATGGCCTTAAATATCATCCCCCCCATTCTGATTAGCTTCTCTTCATGTTTTCAGTACAGCTTCCCTTTTCTAACCTTGGCTTGTCCTGTAGCTAAACTAACCTTCCCTGCTACGGAAGCATTTCAGCTGCTTCCTTTGTATCTTTTAGTTTTGCCTGTGTTTATATGTCCTTGTAAGCCAGTTGCTTAGCCTGCTGGCTTTGCAAGGGAATTTGTTCTTTGAGAAGCAACTCAGTCAGCCTTCTAAAGCAAAGTTCAGTCTTTTAATCAGACAAATAAAACAAAATCCCTCTGCCCCATTGTGGACATTAGGATGGGAACCCCTTTTGGTCTGACTTCTCTTTGCAGCAACCTGTTCCTTTTACAGCTTGCTTACTGTCTTAAAGTCCCCTGCTAACCCAAATGCCCCAAACTGGACTTTCTTAACAAGGGTGACTATTCCTTCATAAAGGGACAAACTGCTCTGTTACAGCCCTCATTCTTTGTTTGACATTCAGTCACTTACCAGTGCTCCAAGTCCTTCTCCTGACAGGAAATCAATTGGTTCTTTGGTCCCAATCAGTCCTCCTAAAATTTTGATATCGAAATTGCACATTTTTTTTATGTTTAGCCAGCACGACATGCTGCGCCAACTTCAAACTGCTCAGAGCCACCACATTTGCAATGATGTACATCCCAGCAGAATGTTGTGTTCCTGTACAGTCCGGAAGTTCATAGAGTCATAGATACTAGTGTCATAAGGGACCTCAACCGATCATTGAGCCCGACCCCTTGCCTAGGCAGGAAAGAGTTCTGGGATCAGGTGACCCCAGCCAGATCCCTATCCAGCCTTCTCTTAAAGACCCTCAAGGTAGAGGGGGTTGACTTATGAACCTGCCTCCCCTGGAAGCCCATTCCAATTTTTTGCCACTCTTAACATGAAGAAGTTTTTCCTGATGTCCACCCAGGTGCATGGTGCAGGAGGCAGCAGCAGAGTTGTCTCATAGTGCAGGGAGGGGGGGAAACAGTCCCTGTTAGTGCAGTCTGTGGGGCATGTGGCCTCCATCCACTTAAAAGTTGGGTAGCCTTGGTTTAAAATGGGGGTATTCCTGTGTTTGTTATGAGTGTGTTAAGGCAGTGTTGTTTCTCTGTAGACAAGCCCTGCTACGTCTGAAGAGTTTAACCATGTATGCAGACTTTGTGTGGCTGTGGAGGGGACAGGGCATGCATTTCCCAACATCCAGTACCATCATATTGTTACTCAGGAACAGCCAGTTATGTGACTGTAATTTATTTATCTTTATGTCATTCTATATAATTTGCATCTGTGCCTTAGCTGACATTATTCCATCTTCCCAAGGTGTTTTATTCAGAAGTTGAGAGTGATAAACCAATTAAACAGTTTTCACATGATGTTCCCCTGAATCTGGAGATGCTTAGCATGGTGAGTATCTGATTTTACAGATGGTCAGAAGCTTAGGATGGAGCTTTCTAAGAACTGGTTGCTCTTCTATAGTGAGAACCTGATACTCTTAAACCACTTTGGATGTGTAAATTATGCAAAGGGTAAAACCTCAAATCCACTGGGACAAAGCACAAATTATAGCTCACTGATACAGTTGACTTAGAACATGCTCCATGTTCTCTGACTAGTTTTTAATTTATAATGACTGTGAACTTTATTGGCTGTTACCTGTCTTCCATTTAATTGTTACTTTTGAATGTTAAATTCATGTTTTCATAAGCAGGTCAGGAGATGACTTGTGCCTGGACAAATGGAAGAACAGTAGCATGCCTCCTTTTACTTTTCTGCAGGTTCAGATTCTGTATGTCTGTCACACTACAGTAGGGAAAAGCATACAGTTCACAGCATAGTTGTTGGTGCACACGTGAGATTTAAGCCCACATTTTCAGTGGGCACAAAGTTTACATGTGAGCTTTCATAACTTCAGATAAATGACAAATGTTCAGGTTCCTGTTCCATAGGGCAGTGGGGGGCCAACCTTTTTGGCAGACATATAACAAATTAGCACTGTGCCATTCCCAAACACTGCTCTGATCCTCCTTCCACAACCTGATCTACTGTTCTGGCTTCTGTTCCCTGTCCCATCTGCTGCTCTGCTTGCTGCCCTTTTTGCTGCTGTGCTGCCTGTCTCCTCCCTGATGTGCCATGTGCTACATGCTTTTAGCATGCGTGCTACAGGTTGGCCACCCTTAGCATAGGGGATTCTGTTGGCTTGTAATTTTTCATTCTTAGAAAAGATTTTGTCTTTCCTCCACCATTTCTTTTACTTTTCTTTTCCCCCTGTTCCCTTCTTTCCCAGAGAGTCTATCCCTTATCTTTCTCTGCCTTTGTCTCTCCTTCCTTTTCATCTGATTCATCTCCTCCCGCCCTCTTTCTGTCTCTTCCTTTGTTTTATGTTCCATTCTGAATTAGAGATATTCCCCATAGACTGTACTAGTTAGAAATTAGTACTGCAATTACAGCATGGTCCTGGTGGATGTAGGAATCTTGTGGCATATCTACATTGCTGGATTGTAGTGCTGTACTGAGACATGCCATGTTCACGCCCTGAGAACTACTACCCAAATTGGAAGTGATGTTGGTGTCTTGGTGTAGCACTGCACACACACACCAACAATCTTTGCTGACTTAAGTAGCTTCACTGTTTCAGTTCAGGAGATAATACGTATGACTGCAGTAAGTCTCAGTGTTACTGCTGTGTTGCACAACTGAACAGCATACACTTCCTTACTGACATCAGAAATTGTTACTTTGTTGTCTGTTGTTCTTTGCCCCGTCTAGGGAAAATGGGGGTCATCACTGAAATCCCTCTCGTCACCAGTGCTACCAAAGGTCAAACAGTCAGACATCCCCCTAGACCAAGCTTGCCAATACAGAATTTTACTCCACAGAAAATCATTAATCTTTTTTCTACCTGTATTCTGATTTGTTATATCATGGTGATATGCTTTTGATGAGAATATGGATGGATACCAATTACTGGTGAAAAATATAATATTATGCAAAGAATAGTATTAAATGAAACATTATGCAGATCATGCTTTGTTGACTTTTGCTTAAAAGAATTTGCTGTGAGCTTTAAATATGCAGTTTTGTTAACATGTTCCATTACATTTTTTTTTCTAGGGTCAACTTGATGGACAAGCGATTTTTGTAAGTACTGCACGTACAAAGACCATGTAGCTTCTGTGGGCTAAAATAAGACTAAATGTTTAGGTCCTCCCTAAATGCTCCATAATTCATCTTGTGTAGTGCTTCTATGTAGCACTACATAGGCCTTTTTGTAGTAAAAGTGCCACAAACATTAACTAATTCTTGAAATAGGAAGGTAAGGAAGCACAATTATCTCTATTTTAGGGATGGGTAATCTTCACACTAGGTATCAGAAGCACTTATGGTGCCTTGTTTTGGGCATCCTTAGTACAAGAATGAGTGCAGTTCAGCCGCGAGGCAGAGAGGGCCACAGAAGAAGTGAATGGCCAGCTAGAAGGGGAAAGCCAAGTAGTCAGTGTAAAATAAAGAGCAAAGCAACAGTAGTGAGCAGAATGGAGAAGAAACCAAGATAACCTGCAAAGGGGATGAGCAAAGGAAGGGAATACAAAGATGGTAGGCAGAAAGAACCCAGAAGGAGGTGGAGCGGGTACAAATGATATTGTATAAAATGGATTTGAAAAAACCCCAAAAAACGCTTTAGGACATAGCAGCTGCTGATTTAGTCAAATGAATTATTTCCAGTCCTGTGCTCAGTCCAGTAAGTAGATCATTTTCTCTCCTACAAGCAATAACTTAAAGGGTTATTGAGAGGCTGGATAAGGAAAAAAGGTTCAGTTATGTATAGGTTTGGGGCATATGGTTTTGAAAGCAAATCCAGGCTGGGGAATAGGTTTGTTGTCAACATCAAGAAACCATTTGCAACTTGGTATACTTTGGTCCAGAAATAATGGAAATCACATGAGATTAATTGGTCTTGTGAGGGTTTTCACTGTCTGGGTTAATGGAAATGTTGCAGAGTTTGGGAGAATGACTGTTCTTGTGAGTGTGACTTGTGGCTAAACCAGAAGAAGGATTTGGATCTGATCCAGCAGCAGAACTGTTGGGTTGGGTTTTCATGAAGGTATTTTGAAGGGGTTTCAGATATGAAGTTCCTGGTTTGACCCACCTACTCATTTTATAAAAACAGAGACTTCTGCTGGGCCACTTCTTGGACAATTAATCAACTTGCTGGAATTAATCAACAGCCAGCTGGTCATTAATCTCCAGGAAGTGTTGTTGAGCTCAGTCATTTTTGCTGAAATGCTTTCTGCTATACTCATCCAGAAGTCAACAGAAATCTGCAATAACATTGTGGTCAAGCTTGCATAATTTGTCTTTCAGACCCTGAGACTGATTCTTCTCTGTTTTAAACTAATAGGACTCTGTTGACTTCAGCTACTGTGGGTCCTAGAGTGTTGTAAAGATGGCAGAATGAGGCCCAGTATGTATGTGTGTGATAGAATAACTTCTATTGTAAAGCCACAAAAACTGCTACAGTACAAAATGCATAACACATAGCAAAAGCACAAGTAGAGTAAACTGGGTTCCAATCAAGGCCCTTGTTGCACTGAGTTTGGGAGGAGTGAGAGAGATTTTTCCATTCCAGCCTAGCCTACAAATTAATTCCTGTGTGCAGGGAGATGTGGGCTTAAACTTCGTCAGGATAAGTATGGCCTAAAACCTAAATCTCTACCTAGCTAGATGATTGTTCTAATGACTAACCTACTCTGTCAAAAGTGGCTCACATCACCACTACCACCCCACTATTTTTGATTGAAAGTAGGTACAGTTGCCATGCTGTGTACAGTATTTAACTGAATGAGCATGTATACTGGAGCAGACCCCTTAGAAACAAAGCATGTGTATTTCCATGTAAGTATGGAAATGCCTTGTTTGTGAATCTCAAATGCTCATAGGCATAAGCCAGGTACCAAGGCAACAGTAGTGCTGGGCATGGGGAGTAACAGAACTTTAGACACCAGTCACTTTTCTAATCAAATCTTTGGTGTCTGCAGATTTTGGTAGACTCCTTACTGGCACTTAGGCATGTAAATTCTACCTAAGCTGCACTTTAAGTACAATGTTTTCTTGCATACAGAGCACCACAGAATATAATATACAACTTGTTTTTGAAGGCAGAATGAAGAGAAAATGGATGTTTCTAGAGTTATGGCTGCATAGAGCAGAGACGTATCCTAATCTTCAGGTCACTCATCCTCCCTTTTATGGCTTGACTAAAGCTGAAACTTTAGATGCTTGTAAAGACTGGTTTCCATGAGTGGATCTCTGATTTAGAAAAGAGCTAAAGAATCTCTGAGGCTGTGAAATAGGAGAAGAGAGATCAAAAACAGCTTATTGACAGCTAAATTGCCCTAAAACAGGTTAGCTTGATTAGTGGAACATCAAGACATTTAAAAAAGAGGAGCAGTGGTTAACAAGACCTGGTGTGAAGTCTAATGAGCTGTTAAGTCGATGGACTCCCTCACCTGCCTGAATAGTAATCAAATTGTTGCTGTGCTGTGAAGCAGGAATGAAAAACAGGGTTTCTCTATCCCAGGCAGAAAATGAGCTTTCTCTTTTAATGTATGCACCCCAATTTCGGGGGGGGGGGTGATTTTTGGGGGAAAGGTGCCTGTTGTACCTGAGAAAATATGTGATAAAATACTCCTTTTTCTGGCCCCTAAGTTTTTTGTGCAGATTTTTAGCCCATTGGATTCCTCCTCTCAGTTCATTGCAAGATTACACCTAGAGACAGCTATCAGACTAGTCCTCTACTTTCCTAAAAGAAAAGTCTGAGAGATTATTAGAAAGATCGTCATTGTAAGACTTGTTAAAGTGAGGCTATAATAAAGTACTTGCATCTTTCACTAGCTCACTGCACCTGGAAATGCTATTTCAAGTCACTCTCAACTTTCAGGGAAAGAAGTGCTCTAATTTTTTCCAGGTAGTATGAGTACTATTTCTATATGCTTAAAGCATTCATATACAGTCAATTCTAACTTCATATATATATTTACATGCAATATTACAATAACATACAGAGCAACATTAGTATTAGACTGAATAAAACCACCAGATCTGAAGTTACAGCTGTCTGCATCGCACATGTTTTTGTACGGTACTCTGTTATCTCTGGAACCCGTTACAAGTACACCTTAAACAACATGCCATGTAACAAGATTATCCTATGCATAGTTCAGCATTGGCCTTTGTGTTAATCTATCCTGTGATCATGGCAGAAAGATGAATATGCCTTTGCTTTCCCAAAAGAAGGGAGGGAGTGGAAAGGACTCATTTCAGGTCAAGATTGATAGCATTAGCAGGGCCATGTACAGGAAAAGTTATAGAGAATGTCTGCTACTTTTGCTTCTTAGTCTGTGAGAGAAAAAATATCATTAGTTTGGACTGCTGTAAGTTTACTTTTTTCTCAGAAGCACCTAGTTCCTGAATTAAAAAAAATAGATAATGAGTGTCAGCATTTGGCTCAAGGAGGGAAAGTATGTGACTTAGTTTTCAGCAGTACAAGTATTTGAGTTGAATAAAAGCTTTCTACCATCTTCTAAATTATGCTGAGAATTGGGTCCAGGTCAGTTCTATGGAGTCCTCTGGGGTAAAGCTACTGCTTGACAAGAAGCATGTGATCTCACTGGGTTTTTTTTGTTTCTGGACCAAACTGACACTGGTGCAATTCTCTGTGGGGCCGACATGGAAAATACCACGTCTGATTCCAGCAGCACAGTACATAGTGTCATTTTCAGTTCTGTGAAGCTGATTTGTTAACCTTTTGTGTCTTCTTTTCTTTTGCTTCTGACAGGAAGTTGTTATTGGTAATTTAAAGCCAGGAACTCCACATCACGTGAGTGTAGGAGCATATGGTTGGGCAGGAAAAGGACGACCCAGCATGCCCAGAAATATAACCACTTTATCCCAAGGTAAAATGTGTGTAAATAGCTTGCCATTATGAAACTGACATATTAGAGTTAATCCAAGACATTGCACTTGTCTGGCAGGTAAACACAAAGTGAGTGCAAAAACTTCTGTTTTGCGCAATCATAGACTAATATTCAGAGGGCAGGATATAGCCGTAATGGCAAAATGGTCAGGAACATTATTAAAGGTTTAAAAGCATAAATGCAGCCTGATGCATCAGGTGCCTTTATAAATACCAACAAGGAAACTTAAAGAAAGAAACTTTGTTTTTTTTCCTGTAGCGTGCTTCCTACCCACAGCATAACTTGAGAATAATATTTTAAGTATGACTTATGTCCAGGACTTAAAATTTGTTAGCATTATGCTTCTATACAAATAATCTTTTTGTAGTAAAAAAGCAAATGTCTCAGAATTATGGATAGGTGAGCTTTGTGTCCACAAAAATCTATCCAGTTTTCTAATGCTGGCCATGTGCAATTCTTTCCTTTTAGATAAATGCATGCCCCCAGAACCACCCTGCCAGCCTCAGGTCATTGTGGTTTCTGATTCAGAGGTTGCACTCTCATGGAAGCCTGGAATCAGTGAAGGAAGTTCTCCAATCCAGTATTACACTGTGGAGTTTATCAGGTAAGTGTGTTAATCAAATCTGAATTTCAGTGTTTGTGCACTACAGTTATTTCAAAATCCTGTTATTAAGTTGGGTACAGATGCTCCTCATTATTTATTTACTCATTTTATATAGTAAATTTCTCTCTCTCTCCCCCCTTTCTCTCTCTCGCTCTCTCTTTGGGATAAGTTGCCATAAAAATTTAAAGACACAATTAGAAATAATCTAGACTGATATAAAATTACCAATAACTCTTAGCTTCCACCTAAAATCCCTCTCCATTTAATCTGTTCTCTCTGGAGAAGCCATGAAAGAACACAGCTGGAAACATACCCTGTATCTAGTCCAATTTATAACCTTTCAGACCCCAGTGAGAACAGGACACCAGGGCTATGGACTTTCTTCTGAAAATGCCCTGCATTCACTTCCCAGAGTGCAAAAATCTAAGGATCTCATGCCACAGCTACTTTCGGCTGTCTTAGAAAGACAAAGAGGTTGTGGCTTGTATTCAGAGGACCCAAGCCATCTTGTACCCTTTGCTTCACAGATCTCACATACTATTACTATCCACATTTTTATGGAACGTTCACGAAGGTTTTTTTACTTCCAGTTTTTAAACCTTCCATACTATAATATACAATAGAAATAACTTGGTATCTGTAAAGATATTAATGAGTGGTCAGCAGCAGGTAGTTACACTTGTAGCTATATGCATGCCCAAGCATATGATTTCATATTTAATTATCTATCTGTGCATGCAAATTCATATTTACATATGAGGATATTTGTTTTTATGTGCCTGCTTATATTACAAGGTTGCAACATACTGAGATGAGTCTCCTTTTAAGGATTTAGTCCATTAAGTGAATATTTGATGCTGCATTGCATTTGAAGCATACTGGGGGAGAAGACAAATTTGCCTCTTGACTGCTGCATGCTGTGTGGGGGGTGTCAAAAAAATCTTTATTTATAAAAATGGATGTAAAGATTTGTTTAAGAGCTTGTTGTTTTAAAAGCAAGCAAACAAAATGGACCATTGATTCTCGATGCTACATGAGAATTGCAATCTAGAAAACATATATAATGAAAAGAATTCCCATGCTGAAAGCCTGTGCCACGTTATATATGAATCAAAGTTTCAGGTGTTTGGGAAGTATAATGTGATACGATGTTTACTGCATTTGCAGACGTACAGGAATCCTGGGATTGTCCAGTGAGAAGCTTTAGAGTTATTGAACAACACGGGGCTTATTTTCCCAATGTGAGAGTGATTTGAATCTTTCCCTCTTCCTTCCCTTCCATTAACTCAACAGTCTGCATGAGAGGGAGTTTTACTGATTTCTGACTAACTTTGCATCTATCTTTACTTTCTTTCCGCAAGAAAGGGAGCCTGCAGTTTTACATGCACTTTTTTTATAACACTTGTGGCCCTTTAAAGAAAGGAAACACTGGGCATCTAGTGCTCCATCTGACACTGAAAAGTACCCTTGAATGGCTTGTTCAGGCTCAGAGGACATTGTTGTAAGTTGAGAGGTATAAGTAATTGAAATTGTGTCTGGTTGTTTCCAGGCTTTGGTGAAGAATGTATTAACAGCACATTGTTTTGACAGCAGTATTTAGCCAGAAGTATAACATGCCTCTTGAAGAGCATTTGCTAATTTGGGAATTAATTCCTTTTATATTTGGATACTTGAATATATGTTTGGAGAAAATTCAGTGATCCTTAAGCCCTAAATGGCATTTACAGCTAAATATTTAACTTGGACTTTACTTTCTTGTCACACATAGTTATATGGCTAGGATACAATGATGCAATGAGGAGTATTGTCACTGAAGTCCAGTAGGATTATACTGATATCAAAAAATAAAACAATTTAAGTGAGTTCAGAATCAAGCCTTTTGTTTTGAATACATACCCTTCCTGTATGATACTCTATTTTTGACGAGTTAATAGTTGTGCTTCTCTGTTCATGTCTGGTATTTTCTTCTGGTTGTGACCCTTTTGAGCCAGCAACAAGGCTCCAGAAACTATGAAATTGTTTGAATCCTTGCATTCCCTTAGGGCTAACTTTATTACCCTTACCCTAGAAAAGCAATGGTCAAGAGACTGCCACACATGGGAAACAATGCCATCTTCATTCTGTCCAGCTGGGAATTGTGGGAGCAAAATCTCCTGAAAAATTCAATAAGTTTAATTATTTTTGCCTGTCAGAGTATAACTAGTGCTAAGTTTTATTATGTTTGCACGCGTACTGTCAGTAGAACAATCCTTAAGGAATATATAGAAGAATTGTTGTGAGGACAAGAGTGGCTAGTGGCTTCTTTCTTAGAAGCCTGAAGGAATTAATGTTTCTTAATGTTATTTGTTAATATTTTAAATTGTCATGCTGAATATTACATGATGAATGACATCCCTTTTGAGGTAAAATCTTGGACTTCAGCTATGCTAGGGTTTTGGAAAGGGCTTGCCTGATACAATCCAGTAAATTAGTTAAGAGTTAAAAATGTGCTCTGGAATACTCCAAGGCTTTACTTTATTGAATGCTTAAAGGTGTGTGCAAGCATTCAAGTCAACTGGTGGAAACTCCGTGATTTATTTTCTGTGTTTGGAACCCCTACTAGTAGAGCAGTGTACAAGCATATAGTGATCAGGGCACGAGCTGCTCAGACAGCCTGCACTGGAGATGAGCCACAGCCAGGAGACTCGTGTGCATGCATCCCAGCATGGTCTTCTCTGGCTATTGGGGATTGCTGAGAGAAGCTGAGTGCAGAGCACAGCCCTGGCCACAGTGCCACAGGGCACTGAGGACCTCCGACTCACGGGAAGCCTTGCTCTCTCCTTGGTCAGAGGCTTCTAGAGAAGAGACCCAGAGCATGTCCCCTCTTTTGTTAGTTACAAACGTATCACTCGCTGTTCCTGCACCCTGCTCTGTATCACTGCCTGTCTCACAAAAGCCAGCATACCCAGGATCTGCACCACAACATCATTATCACTCTGTGCCTGTCTTGACAGAGATTTAGGTACATTTTGCATGCCTGTATCTAGCTGACCTGACAGATGATCATGCTGGCACACGCATCTGTGTAGAGCTCAGGAGACTGACCTGCCACACAAGCCCACTTACCAGATCTTCAGGACACCAAACCTCCTGGATGTGGCCAACATCTTCCACCTGGCCAATAAAGATGATGCCCTCTATATAGTCCAGTGTGCTTGACGAACACCCCTAGACCACTGACCATTGCAAGATGAGCAGTAGCTGGTTGGGGTGGATTGTGCTGTACCTCTGGGGCAATGAACAGTGGATGCAAAACTTCTGCATGTGCTGGGTCACCTTCATGGATAACGTCACTGAGCTGACCCCAGACATAGAGTGGTGGCCTAAGGCTACCCTTGACTCTAGTGAGCATGTTACCATAGCATTCTGGATCCCCCTATTCCTCTCCAGAGACCCCACCTGTGGGATCCCTGACCACATTCAGTTGGTGGGGAGGTGTGCCTCATGGCCTTAGACCAGAATTGACATGTTCCTCTACCTGCTGAGGCTGGAGTGATCCTAATAAACAAGGCTCAGTCTCGGAGTGGGGCAGGCTCCCTTGTGGGTCTCTGGCATGGCAAGGGGAGGACACAAGGGAAAGATATCTGCCCTGAACCCCCTTCTTTGTTACTGAACCATCATCAGCTCCCAGGAGGCTACTCCACAATCAATGTGTCCTGACTCAACAGGGAGTGCTGGATCTCGGGGGATGGGTTGCTATGTGTTCTTCTGGCCACTGAAGAGGGAGAAGGGAAGAAGTGCTTTCTGGGACAGGATTGGGCTGCATGGTATTTTGAGAGTCCTGTTCGTTGACTGTTTCTCCTGTGAGGATCACAGATGCCTCAAAACCCTAGACTTTACATTATCATTGAGGACTAGACCTCTCAAGAGCTGCCTGCAAGCCACACTGGACTTTGACCTCAGAACCACCTCCATTCCGGCATCAGCTGGATGCACCTCTTTCTCTCCCTGTGGATTTTCCCTTCTCAACAGTGCCTCTCATTAGGGGTGTGAGGGGAACTGTTTCTGTTCACTACGGTATTAATGTGCCAGCACTTCAAGTAACTATGCCTTGTCACATGTCCCCAGCTTCACCTTCCTAGCTGCCTCCCATATCTTTAGTGGGGCACAGCAAAGGGACCCCAATGCCTGTTTCTGCTATGTCACCTTAGCATGCTTAAGAAATGAAGCCTTCACTAGTTACTTGCCCCTGAGCAGGGGGATACATGATCATGGGCTCGTCCGGCTTGTCCTTGCCATTGGATACCACTGGGTACTATTATGTTGGGGAACAGGTGCATTTCCTAGGGCTATCTGTGACATGTACAGCAGAGGATTAAGGCAACAGCAGAGGATTAAGGCACTTGTCCTGTGTGAAGATCACCATGCTGTGCGAACTGTGCCCCATGTCTTGCCCCATGTCGTGCCTGGGGCCCTGTTGCTCATGAACAGGTTGAGGGAGCTATAATCTAGCTGCAGCTGCAATGCAACTCCTGGTTCCCCTATTCCCCCCAGAGAGGTACACATATACCCCAGTTCCCCTCTCTCCCCAGGGTCCTCATGTGCCAACTGCTGCTGTAGGTGTGCACTGTCAAGCCACTTTCCTTCTCAAGAATATGGGAGAGCTGTTCATAGAAGGACATGGGGTGTCCTTTGTGTCTGGAGGTCTTGTTGGTGTTGATTGTCTTCTTGAAGTGTGTCTTCATCAATTTGGTTTTGCCCCTGCACTGCTTCTAATCCTGGTTGTGGCCCTTCATTCTGATCTTCTTAGTAATCTGCTGGTACTTCAACTTGTTGCAGTACATGATGTGGCACTGCTGCTGGGACTCCTCCTCACCCCAGATGGCTAGGAGGCCCTGGATTTCTTTCATGCTCCAGTTTTGTCCCAGCTGTAGACACTGGAGGAAGATGGGCTGGTCTCTGCCCTGGCTTTTGGCTACACCTTTAAGGTCTCAGTGTCTATATGTGGTTCTGGATGTCACCAGGGGAGTGTGAGCCTGGGCATGAGGTGTAGGACAGGGCATGTGGGTGCAGGTCAAGATGTATGGTGCTTGCTTGCTCTGTCCCACAGGTGGGTTTGGGTGTGTCTCCTGTTCCAGAGTGACCTAGGATGTATTAACCACACCTCCCCACCAACCCTGAACTTTCCAGAGTCCATCACCTGGTGGCCTCAACATGACTGGCCATGCCCCCTAAGCCTTGATCCTCAAAAGTTCAGCTTCCTTGTAGCCCCCTAAAGAGTAGCTACGCCCCCTCGCAGCCCCAAATGTTCCAAGGTCCTTTACCTAGCAACCTCAATATGTCTGGCTACACCCTCTTCTAGCCCCCAAATTTCCAGGGTCATCTACCTGGTAGCACCCTGTAGGCTGGCCACAGTCTCTCAATCCCCAAACTTTTGAGGGTCATCTACCTAAGGGCCCAAACCCAGATGGTCATGCCTATCTAAACCCTGAACTTGCCAGGTAGGGCTGTGTGAAATGTTGATGGCTATTTCGTTTTAAAGCTGTTTCAATGCATTTCGAGCTCAAAACAGCAAAATCGAAACAACACGAAAGGCTGAGAAATGGCTTTGAAACTTAATGAGGGCACTCAAAACATTTCGAAAATTTCAAAATTTTTTGTGTTTCAAAGCTGGGCTTGCTTGCAACTAAAGAGAAACTAAGAAGAGGAAGGGGGAAGAGAGGGGAAGGACTACTCTCGTATTGATTGTGTAGCAGGCCAGTGACTCTGATCCTTCCCTGAGGTCCCTTCCAATCCCAGTGATCTGGGGGAGGGTGGAAAAACAGCATAAAAGGCAGCATTGTTTGAACTGAGCTTTCTCTGTGCCTTAGGGTCAGATTACTGAGTTGTCTTCCAACAGCTCAGCAGCACCTATGCACCTATCTCCTTGAAACCTGGCAGGCTTCATGGCCTCAGCAGGGGCTACCACGCTTGCTGTTTTCACCCTGCTGTGCCTTAACATACACGTGACATGAGTTTTGCTTGTCTGTACCTTGAGGTGCAGTTTCCCAGAAACCCCTTCACACATCTTGAAACCTGGCAGGCTTTGTGGCCTCAGCAGGGGCTACCATGCCTGCTGTTTTCATTGGAATCAGGAAAGAAATGACTAAGTTATAGGCAGTTTTGTGATTCCCCATTATAGCCTATGGGGAAAATGTTTGACAAAACGAAACAGAACTGTGCTTTGAAACAGCAAAATGAAACACTGTCCCCTCAACATGGTGAAACAGAAGTCAAAACAAAATGCTGCTGTTTTGTCCAGCCCTATTGCCAGGTTCATCTCTGTGCTGGTCTGAACTAGTCCATTTGCCCTTCCAGCTGGACCTGAAATGCCAAAACTGCTTCCTGCATGCTGGGGATGGGTGCCATGCCAGGGCCTGGGTCTTTGTTTCTGGTGCTTTTGGTCTGTGTCCGAGTCTTGGGGTCTGGGTTTTTGAGTTTGGCTCTGAATCTCTCAGGTCCAGAGGTGTAAAGTGCTTTCATTCACCTTTGGAAATATAGATGCAGCCAGTATTCGTTAATAAAATCAACAGATAAAGGGAAAATCTTGTCTCTGATTCAATGGTCAATGACAATGGAGACTCTGCTTGTAGAAACCAGGTTGATTACATTAATGTAAGTGAGATAAGTTGGGAGTAAGTTTGGACACTGGTCATACTCTCTCAACGTAGCAAGGTGTAGAGCTGGATATCCAGCTGGAGTGCTTAGAGGTAGGCACAGCTCTGATAATGCTGTGTCTTGGTGAGCATGTTTTCTTCCCATTACCACTGTTTCCCTAATATCCAGAGTAGGATCTTGGGACCCAAATTGATGCATTTTTCTGGTTTGTCTTTTAAAACATATATTTTTAAATTCCTGGTTTCTTTGAATATATCCAGAAGGAGGTAAAGGAGAAAAAACACAGGAAACCATGGGTTTCCCCTCACAAGCTGTCACAGTTCTAGCCTGCAAGGGGCTGCTTGGGACTGGAAGGAGTGGGGTGCAGGGAGTCCAGGTGTGGAGGCTGGCTCCTCATCACTGCATGCGCGCCCCAGGAAGGGTTCAGATGTGTGGAGGGGTAGGAGGAAGATGCAGGGGGTCCCCACCCTACTGATCTAACCCTAGGGGTCTCCACAGCAAGGTGAGTAGGACCCAACGTGGGAGGGCAGAGTGGATTGGGGAGGCTCGGAGCTGTCACCATTGCTGGTGCTGCCACCATCACACAACCTGCACTGCCAGTGCGAGGCACCCTTTGCCCACGCAGCAGCAGTGGCCGGAGTGGGGGGCATAACTCTGTACCGCCAACACCCCTGCTACTGTTGGGTGGGCAGAAGGTGCCTTGCCATGGCAGTACAGCTGGGGCAGGGCTCCTGGCGGTGGTGACACCCACCCTCCCACACTTCTGTTATCTGGCTTAGGCAGTACCTGCGGTTCTTGCTGCTTCTCGTATCATGACTGAGGAAGCTACTGGCAGGGAACTGCCAGCCTGGCCTCAGCCCTGGGTTTTATAAAAGCTGGCCCTGCCTCCTACAGGCAGCTGACCATGGCAGGTGTGGGTCATTTGCTCCCTCCAGTTGCCCTGGCAACCCACAGGTGGACTCCTATTCCCTGCTAGGGCTCTTTTCCCCGGCAGCGTCCCCTCTCTAGGAGCAGGGCATCTCAGTGCTCTGTGACAGTGAAGATGAAGTATATAAGGTCAGTAATATTTTTGGGCCTGTACTCTGAGTTGTAATCTTGCTCTTGCAGATATGTAAGGTAGGCTTGGATGCTGTCCTGGTGTAGGTATTGGTACATAGGCTGGTAACATCCATAGTGGCTAGGGGGGTGTTGCTGGGAAGGTGGTCTATGTTTTTAAGTTTCTGTAGAAAGTCTGTAGTGTCTTGGACAAAACTTACTCTCTGGGTGACAAGTGGTTTTGGATAATGCTGTTAAGGCATTGTGGGGCCCTGGTTGGGGTCCTCAGGCAATATCAGAGAGATAAATAATGATTATAGTAAGATTTATATCCCATGGAGAATTGCTTCACATGCAGAGTATTTTTTCCAAGACAAATGAAAATTACTGTATTTTTATTGGCTGTATTATGCATGGGAACATTACAGGTCAGACGTTGCAGCTCTGATCCTCGTTACTTGGACTGAGTAAAACTTAGCATAGAGGAACAACCAAAAATCTATCATATTTAGATCATTAGCAGATGTTTAATTCTGGTAATTTGTTCCCTGTTCATTTTAAAAGAAAGTTCCACTGCTTATGAATAAGAGTTTTCTGTAATAGAAAACTTTCTTTTTCTAAGCTCAGTCAAACTTAAAATTCAACCGTAATGCAGGAACCCCGACATTGTAAGCACGCACCAGGCAAAATTCTTCTCTTAGTTGTACCAATCCAGTCCTGCTGATTTGGCCAACATAGCTTATTTTTTAAGTGATCTGGTTCTCTTTGTTCTCTTGCAAAATTCTGTCTTCTGTTGCATGCGGCTTCTCCGTTCAGTTCACTGGAGAGGCACAGCTGTAACTTAAAATCAAAAAGAGCCATGGAAATCCTCCGCCTTTCTTCTCCTTCTAAGGTATATTGTGGTGAGCTGCCTGACTAAGCACAAAATCAAACACAGTGGTCTAAAAGTTGACATAAATTGAACTTTTAGGCAAGGGGGTTAATTAGGAGATGAACTGCAAAGAATGAAAAAATAGTGAAATTGTTTCACTCTGGATCTATTAATATCTCAATTTACGGTAAAAGTTTGTGTTCATCTGTTTGCTATTTTGTTCTGCTGTACTGATTTGTTAATACGTAGGACACTCTGGAAAGTGGAGATCAAATGATGATAAATTACTATATTTTATTTTTTTACGTATATTTAGTGATTTTGAGCACGCTTCCTTTGTTCATTGCTCTGGAAGGGAACTTTGCATAAGGGAATTGGGAAAAGTCAGCAGCCTGTCTTGGGATCTTTGGAGAATGAGCATATCTCCTCAATTTGCTCTCAGCAAGCAATGACTCCATAGGGTTCCTCAGTCAGATGTGTGTATTCCCATTCTCAGTGCATATGTTGTGGTATCTATTGCATGGCATCCCCAAGGTCATTTTTAATGGGCAGGGACTAGTTATGTTATAATAAGCACAGGGGAGTGGAGAATGCTGTTAAACAAGGAGCTATAAGAAAAGGTAAGCACGGCCTTTAACCTGGAAAAAAATGGTATGTTTTCATTTTGGCCCAGGCCTCCTAGAAAGTCAAGTGGAAAAATGTTGTTCAGAAGGCTTCTCCATCTTCTTGCTGAAGGAAGAGCATGTGGGAAAGCCAAATAAATTCCCTCTTTCTAACATGATAGAATGGCAAAGGAAACTATTTTTGCCTGAGTCATCACATCTTCCACATTAGTGTAACTTTTTTTTAAGTTGATTTCTGCCTTCTGCAATTAGGGAGACAAATATTTAGCTTGTTAGTTCTTGGGGTGTTCCCTAATCAGAAGTCAAGCAGTAAGTGTGAACTTCTGTTTTATCAGTGCATCTGCCTTGCTGGCACAAGGAACTAAAACCTGGGTGAATCAATACGTCTTGTATTGTCTGATAAAAGAAAACATGCATAAACTGTGGCTGTTTTCACTAGCTACAAATAAATAAGAAATACAAACCACCTGCCTTGTGATATAAATGTTATTAGAAGATGCTTGGAAATATTTCTAGCCCGTCCTATGTAAACTATAGTCAAGCAAGGGAATACTTGGAGGTTATTTCCTGCAATAAATATCACAAGGACATCTTAGAAAAGAATGCCAGAATAATTTTATCTTAAAGGTCATTTCTACTTCTATTTTATTTTCTGAGACTTCATTTTGGATATTTTTGGTAAGCTGGCCTCATGTACATTTCTGATGTTTACATTTGTTTACTTCCATTTACTTTTTTTATTTTAGTGTAACAGAATACGTCTCCTAAAGTGAGGTACTGTACAGGCAGACACAATACATGAGTCAAAAATCCCACTGCATGTAAAAGGAAATTTCTCTAGTTTCCCTTGAGCATTGTGAGGGTTAAGTTCTCATGTGAATGATCACAACTGGACTGCTAGTTCAATCAAGACAAGCAATTACTGGTGTTCTGCATCCAGTTTATGCCAAATTTTAACCATCTATCTACTACAAACAGGGATGGGAATTGTGTTACTAGCTCCATACTTAAGGCTGGTTTTCCTCTCAGATTCAAGAGTCATGCCCCTGTAAAGAAGAGAAGAAATTGACTCTGAGTTTTCAAATGCGGTTGTGTTAATGGATACTTTAATCATTTGGTAGTTCAGCTATTATCATGGTAGATTCTGATCTTGGTTATAGTAATGTAAATCTGAAATAATTTTGTTGACTTTGGTGTGCAACATTTTATTGAATAAAATCAGAGTTTCCCCTTGCATAACAAAGTGTTACTTGCACTTGGATTGAATTTGGTTGTCCTACTTATAAACGGTGATTACTAAACATACTAAAAAAAATGTAAGAAAAAGTGCTTAGCTTACATGAGCTGACAAGCTGGCCGCTAAATTATATAATAATTATGACAAAAATTAATCTATTGGTTCCCTATACACTTATATTTCCAATCCCAGCACCCTTCCCCACGTTGAGTAGTGTTACTCTTGTGATTCAATGGCACTCAGTTAAGTAAGATCTGCCCAATCTGACCTCATGAATAACCTAAGAATACAATAGAGGATTTCAGTTTTGGATTTTCAGGTTTGTAATCATCTACATTTCCATTGAAAGTTTAAAGATGATTCATTTATATCATTAACTTTATTTATTATCTTGGGTTTTTTAATCCTAAAGGTCTGACTTTGACAGCAATTGGACAGTAATAAAAGAGCAGATCCAGATGGAATCCATGGTTCTAAAGGGACTTCTTCCAAATACCAAGTATCAATTTGCAGTGAGAGCCACAAATTCCTTTGGATCCAGCTTACCCAGCACTCCAAGCGACATTATCAGGACACTCAGTGAGTAGAACTCTTTTTTAAATAAATATTGTATTTTCTGGGTAACGTGGAAAGGATCAGAGGTGTAAGGACCCAAGCTTAAATACCTAGAATCTGACATTAAAAGTCTGCAGAATTTTGTAAAAGTTGAGTCACTAGTGAGATTATGAGAGTCTCCAGGCAAAAGCTGTTTCATGCTGTTTCCATACTCTGAAGGTCATTGCCAGATATTTTTGGGTCACTGTTTACTGATTTTCTTTTTTTTTGTGTGTGTATCAACTTCATATAAAATCAATAAGTCCATATCATAGGCACAAGTGTGGAACTCTATTGTTCACCTTTTTTGCCATTTTTAAAATTGAATTATGTGTATTATATGCATGATTTAAAACAACAGAAAAAGACCAAAGCAAATTTATACTGCCATTTGAGGACTGAGACTCTTGAACTTTTTAAGCACAGATCATGAGAATAAAGATGGGAACAAATAAGCGGTAGTAGTTGCAGGAACAGGGCAAGGGTAGTGTGGCCCCCCCACCCCAACTTTGGTTGTGTTGTACGTACACAGTGAGCTCTGAACTCACAGGTCAGTCAGAGCAGGCTCCTGTTGGAGCTGTGCATGAGAGGTGAGCTCTGAGCTCACTAGCTGATGGGATGGGGTCTGGCCAGAGCCTTTGCTTTCTCATGGCTCTGGAGCGCAGGGGTGAACACTGCTGCTGTTCACCCTTCTCTTCCATCCTCCTTCCTGCTGAATTCAGCAGCAAGGAAAGGAGGGGACAAGGGGCAGCATCAGCACTCACTCTGTATGCTCTAGAAGTGAAACTAAGCACGCTAAGCAGACCCTGAGAGCTCATGTATGACAGCCAAGATGGGTGGTGTGACCATGCTGTTGCAACTCGTCCTGGATCTGCCCTTGCAAGCAAGCATCTCTTTTCATGCAGTAACTACCTATCAAAGGTTGCAATCAGTTGTCAGAACTTCATTCAAACACATTTGAGTAAATACTACAAGTTTTCATAAAACATTCTTGATTTACTTGTTGTGAATCACAGCTTCCCAGCTGCCTTGAACCCAACTTTAAGTGTTTGTAGCCTACATGGTCATCAGGGAGCACTGGGAATTACTTGCAAGGGAGTAAAGACCTTTAATCAACTTGCAACTAGTCTTGTTGAGATAAGTGTGGCCATCTTATTGTCTTGAGACATTTAATTGATGTATCTGGAAGCTGTGGGTTTTGTTTTTTTTTTTAATGAAGCTTCGGGGAAAGAAAGAGGGAATTCATTTAGGAAAAACCAAGAGCTGCAAAACCTAGATACATTGGAGGATTGGGCCAGAAGAAATCTCATGAGGTTTACTAAGGACAAGAACAAAGTCCTTAACTTAGGATGGAAGAATCCAATGCACTGCTACAGCCTGGGGACTGACTAGCTGAGCAGTAGCTCTTGAGAAAAGGACCTGGGGGTTACAGTGGACAACAAAATGTATATGAGCCAGTAGAGTGGCCTTGTTGCCAAGGTTAATGGCATATACTGGGCTGCATTGGTAGGAGCATTGGCAGCAGATCAAGGGAAGTAATTAGTCTCCTCTATTCTGCACTGGTGAGGCCACATCTGGAGTACTGTGGAGGACAGCAAAAATGGTGAAGGGGTTGAGGCACATGAATTCTGAGGCGAGGCTGAGTGAACTGGGCTTGTTTAGTCTGAAGAAGAGATGACTGAGGGAGGATTTGATAGTAGCATTAACTACCTAAAGTGGGGTAGGGGTTGAAAGAGGATGGAGCTAGACTTTTCTCAGTGGTGACAGAAAACAAAACAAAGAACAATGATCTCAAGTTGCAGCAAGGAAGGTTTAATTTGAATATTAGGAAAAACTTTGATGAAGCACTGGAACAGATTACCTAGAGAAGTGATGGAGTCTCTAACCTTGGAGGTTTTTACAGCCTGGCTTGACAAAGCTCTGGCTGGAATGATCTAGTTAAGAATGGTCCTACTTTGAGCAGGGGGTTGGACTAAATGACCTCCTGAGGTCGCTTTCAACCCTAATTTTCTGTGGTTCTATGATTCTGTGAAAAGAAACCAGGCTGACTTGCTAGATGGTAACAGAAAAAGTGTGGAAGAGCAGACAGGTGCAAGCAACCTGCTCCCTTCACCTCCTAACCCTGCAAGGGCCAGGAACAGTTGTGGTTCCTGTGTTCATGAACAGTTACTGTTCAACTCCTTTTGCCCTGGTAGGTTCCCTCAGGAACTGTAGTATTTTCATAGATTCATAGATGCTAGGGTTGGAAGGGACCTCAATAGATCATCAAGTCTGACCCCCTGCATGGGCAGGAAAGAGTGCTGGGTTCAGATGACCCCAGCCAGATGCTTATCTAACCTCCTCTTGAAGGCCCCCAGGGTAGAAGAGAGCACCCCCTCCCTTGGGAGCTCATTCCAGACTTTGGCCACTCTAACCATGAAGAAGTTCTTCCTAATGTCCAGTCTAAGTCTGCTCTCTGCTAGCTTGTGGCCATTATTTCTTATAACCCCCAGGGGCATCTTGGTGAGTAAAGCCTCACCAATTCCCTTCTGTGCCCCCGTGATGAACTTATAGGCAGCCACAAGGTCGCCTCTCAACCTTCTCTTGCGGA
>JAGPOW010002514.1:46736287-46784522 GCA_030014935.1 Caiman crocodilus | reverse complement strand
CTGTGCCCCCGTGATGAACTTATAGGCAGCCACAAGGTCGCCTCTCAACCTTCTCTTGCGGAGGCTGAAGAGGTTCAGGTGCCCCAGTCTCTCCTCATATGGTTAAGGGCTTGCAGGCCAAGCCCTACGAGTGGCCCTTCTCTGGACCCTCTCCAGGTTATCCACATCCCTCTTGAAGTGTGGCGCCCAGAATTGCATGCAGTACTCCGACTGCGGTCTGACCAGCGCCTGATATAGGGGAAGTATCACCTCCTTGGTTCTGTTTGTCATGCATCTGCTGATGCACAATAAAGTGCCATTAGCTTTTCTGATGACTTCATCACACTGACGACTCATGTTCATCTTGGAGTCCACTAGGAGACATTTTTCCTCCCTAGGTGCAGCACTTTGCATTTCTCCTTGTTGAATTGCATTCTGTTGTTTTCCACCCACTTGTCCAACCTGTCCAGGTCTGCTTGTAGTTGTTCCCTGCCCTCCGGTGTGTCCACTTTTCCCCACAGTTTTGTGTCATCCACAGACTTGGACACAGTACATGTCACTCCCTCATCCAAGTACCTGATGAAGACATTGAAGAGTATCGGTCCAAGGACCGAGCTCTGCGGGACCCCACTGCCCACATCCTTCCAGGTCAATACCGACCGATCCACTACAACTCTCTGGGTGTAACTCTCTAGCCAATTTGCCACCTACTGGACTGTGTAGTCATCCAAGTCACAGCCTCTTAACTTGTTTACCAGTATGGTGTGGGATACCGTATCGAAGGCCTTCCTGAAGTCTAAGTAAATGAGGTCAACCCCTACTCCTCCGTACAGGTGTTTTGTAACCTGGTCATAAAAAGAGACTAGATTAGTCAGGCATGAACCCATGCTGGTTTCCCCTCAGCATAATTTTTCTTGCCGGGCTCTTGTAAATGTGAGCCTTGATAATTTTTTCAAAGACTTTGCCTAGGATGTAGGTGAGACTGACTGGCCTATAGTTGCCTGGGTCCTCCTTCCTCTCCTTCTTGAAAATGGGGACCACATTGACCCTTTTCCAGTCCTCCAGGACCTGGCCCATGCACCATGAGTGTTCAGATATTCCCACCAGTGACTGTGCAATGATGTCAACCAGTGCCTTCAGTACCCTCGGATGGAGTTTATCTGGGCCTGCTGACTTAAATGCATCCAGTTCCTCCAACCAGATTTTCTTCCCCTATAGAAGTGTATGGAGCAAGGAATGACACATCCTGCAAAATACCTTAAACGCAGCCCTGCACTACGTGCTATGTGGCATCTCTCCAGCCCAGTCCATAGGTCTTTCTGATAGTCAGTCTAACCAACCCAACGTGGATTCACCACGTGCACTTTTGAATTTTACGAACAAACCAAAAAGGTCCTGCTGTCTTGCAGTGGAAGATAAGAGCCAAAACTTGTTTGGAATTTGGGCTACAGAAGCCATATCTCAAATAAAGCAAGCTGAATTTCTTGCATGAATCAGTTTGGCCAGCTTGTTGGAAAACAGACTGCTGTTTCGTCACCTTTAGGTCTTAGTTCTGAGAGCACTTACGATGGACACAATCTGTGATAACAATGTCCAAAATGTACTTGGCTTCAGTACATTCAATTCTTGCACTGATGAACTTTTAAAAATAGCTCTTAAAGATAGGAATTTCACTCTCTCATCTTGCCTGTGACACCAGTCTATGAACAAATTATATTAAAGAGTGAGTTTTGCCTTTGGATCTGACTTATCTTTGAGTGACAAATAGCAGCATAAGTTCCACATATATTATGTGTATATATTTTTATATATATAAAATGTGTAACGTGTGTGTATGTAACTTTATATATAAATGTGTGGCAAAGACAAGTCAGATCCAAAGACAAAACTCACTCTTTAAAATCATTTGTTCATATATATAGACACACACAGTTGCACATGTGTGTGTGTGTTTCTGTATATATATTTGTGTGTATATATGTGTGTGTGCATGTGTGTGTGTGTGTGTAACTGTTATGTTGCTATATGTATATAAAGCCTTTTAGCTTTCTGTCCTTTCTTGTAAGTCCGTTCATTGTATGTTCTCAGCTGTCACATTTAATTGTTAGTCCTACTTTTCACTCCTAATTCCAATGGATGTGGGGTTTTGGGGTTTGGTTGTTTTTTTTTTTTTGGTTTTTTGATTAATTGGATTCCCTGAATAGGGTGTATAGAGTTTATTTACTGAAGCTGCTGGGCTTTAAATTGAACTCCTGAACCAAATGTTTACAGAAACCTCTAAGGTACAGTGTTCTCAATGGGATGCTTAGCCTTGAGATCTTGAAGGGTCAGTTTCCTCTTGTGTGTTCCTCCATTTCCTGTTTATCTTTAACTTGAATGTCTGAATTCTTTTGTGGAAAAAAGATAGGGAATTTAGCTCTGCTAATGTGGATAGCATTGGCTTTGTACTGGGCATATTAATACAGTACCCTAGGAGAAACTACTTGCCTCTACAGAGTCTGAAAACTGGAAATTGCCTCTTGTTCTCAGTAGAGATGGGAGAAAATTTAATGCATAATGAATCCAGTTCATCCCTGGAATACCTACATTGACTTCTGTGGAGTTGTTACTCTAGGAGTTCTTATGTTAAAGATTAATTTGTCCCTGTGTGTTTGGACAGATCTGCCAAAGCCGACATTTTAAACTGGCAGTACACAGCTCTGAGTGGCATCTTAGAGAAGTAGGGCTGGAGGGGAGCTTCATAGGACATCTAGTCAAATCCCTTGCCTGAGGCAGGTTCATGTTAATCCAAACCATCCCAGACAATTACATTGTCTAACTTCTTAGCAAAACTACATGGTCACCCTGATACAGCACAAGATATAACACCCTAACCTGCCACAGGTAAAGTTGGGGACCACACCGACAACTTGATGATGCTGTAAAGGTTGTTAATTTATACTCCAAGGATTCCCAGGAAAAGGGCCATGCCTGCTGTTACAGAGGAAGGCAAAAACCCCAGTATCCATAACCAATCTAACCATGGGGTAAACTTTCTTCCTGATCCAAATGTGGTGATTGGTCAGACACTGAGTGGAAGGGCAAGAACCTCTAGGTAGGAACCTTTGGGTTTAAGCTCCAGCAGGAGCATTGGCACATCTCAGTCAAAATCCCCGACTTTGGCTTCAGTCAATACCCAGTGCCTCTGAGGATGGCTTAAAGAAAACCCCGGACACATAGCAGAGTAAGGAGAGGGGAAGTGGGAAATTCCCTCCGAGCCCCATGTGGCAGTCAGCAAAAGCCAAGAAGCATGGGAAATATCCATAGTAAAACACAGGCATAGCTACATTTAGATCATCCCTGACCAATGGCTGTCCAACCTCTTCTTGAGCACCTCCAGGGATGGAGACCCCAGTGTTTCCCTGGGCAGTCTGTTCCCCTTCCTCACTCTTCTAGCTTCTCATCCTCCCCACTGCCACAGGTAGTGCAAATTACATGACTATTCACCCTTTGAGAGGGGTGAGCAGCGTTTAGGAGATCTTTCAAGGGAAAGTATGTTTTGTGTGCTCTGGGAAAAGGCCCCTCCGGCTTTCCCTTACCCCCTGCTCTCATCTTCAGCCACTGTGGCCATATCTCCTTTTTCTGAGTAACACTCAACGTGTTGGGGGATGCTTTTTGCAAACTCCGCATACCATACAGAGTGAGGTTGTTGGTCACCTTGCACCACTGCAGTTTATCTCTAGGGTAACCTTCAACATAGGTTTAAAAAGGTGCTAGCAAAGCTAATATGCATGGTAGTCTACTTCAGATGTGGGCAAAATAAGGCCCATGAGCCATAGCCGACCTGTGGTGGGTCTTTGTCCAGCTTACAGCAGGTCCCTTAGTCCCACCTGGCCCAGATACAGTCCAGCCATGGCACATCCAGCTTCCCCGTAGGCATGTAGCAGGGCTGAGGCAGCTCCACAGCTGGACTACCTTTCTAGGCAGCCTAGGTGGTGGTGTCTCCTTCCAGCTCCCGCCACCATGGGCTCCAGTCCACGGTACCAGCAGAAACCTGCTCTGCGCAGCCCTAACTCTGCACGTCACACTCCTGCTCCAGACTCGCCTGCCTAGGCTCAGCAGCAGCACCATGGGACAGAAGCTGTTACTCATCATGGTGGGGGGAAAAGCAGCCCCTTCCCCTCATCTCCATCAGTCCATTCCTGAGCCACCCAGAGCCTGCACTGTGCTGGACTGCCCTGCATTTGCTCTGTGCTGCCACCACTGCCCTGCTGGGCAGCCTGACACAGCAGCCTGGCGTGGCATGGGCTCTGGGTGGCTGCAGCAGGAAGGGCCCAGTGGTGGCAAGGGGTAGGGACTGCTTTTTCCCCCCATGCTGAGCAACGGCTTCTGCCCCATACCACTGCTGTGTGCTCAGGGGGTGGCAGGATGCACTCCAGCTGCGGAGCCATCCCAGCCCTGCTATGTGCCCAGGGGTCACAGAATGGGCCACAAGCAGGCAGTGCAGAGTAGATGCAGGGCAGGCTGAGTTGCTGTGGCAGGGGTGAGTCTGGAATAGTCATGATGCAGAGCTGGGGCTGCACATAGTTGGCAGTGGCAGGGAAAGCGCTGCAGGGTGCACAAGGTCCAAGCTGTTGAGGGGCCAGGGGCAGGTGCTGACCAGCTCAGGGGGGTGCATATAAGGGTTCCTTTACACACCCCATCATACCCACAAACCCTCCCCTGCAAACCCCACAACCTCCCCCCCCACACACAATCACACGCCCCACAAGTACCATACCCACTGACACCCTTCCCCGCACAAACTCCACATGCACCCTCCCATACCCCCCCCACATGTCTCTGAGGAGTGCCCCACTCACTGCTACATGTGTGCACCCTACCACACACACACACACACAACCACACCGAGACCCCCTATGCACACCCCACGCCCCCATAAACGCACCCCAGCCAACTTCCCCCTCCACGTAATGAATAGCACCCTGCAAACCCCATATACAAACACACATCCCGACACCCCCCTCACCCCTCTGCACCCCCCAAAATACAAGAGTAAGACCTCATTTTGAGCTATTATGCAATTACTTCTATATATACCTGTGATGGGGCACCTCGGGGCCGCCCTCAATATAGCCCCTGCACCTGTCTCTGGGCAACCACCCGCCTTATCTCGCCTGCCATGTCTTTGCTGTTAACTGATTCATTAGCGGGAGGCTGCCCTTGTACTGCCCCCTCCACTAGGGGTGCTATTTACGGCTCCTTCCTCCCCAATACCGCAGCCCAAGCCTCACGGATATCATGGCCCCTCTCTCGTTCTCTCTGGACAGTCTCACATTTGTCCCTTTCCTGGACTCGCTGCGCCCACTTTGGGCTCCTCAATATGGTGCTCCCTACTCTGGGCTCTCCATGCCCACACTGGGCTCCTAGATATGGTGCTCCCCTCTCTGGGCTTGCCTCGTCCCCACAGGGCATCTCAGTGTGCTGCCCCCTGTCTAGGGCCTCAGTACTGTCCCCTCCTTGGGGCTGACTGTGCCCAACCTGGGCTCCCAAATACTGCCCCCTTCCTGGGGATGACTGTGCCGAACTTGGGCTCTCTAATGCCTGCGGCCCCCTGTCGGGGACTCCCAATGCCCACCCTTGGGCTCCTCAATAAAATAGCGCCCCCCTTTCTGGGGGCTCCTCCCTGCTGCCCCCTTCCTGGGGCTGACTATGTGGCGCTACCGTCTCTAGGCTTGCCGTGCCCCCACAGGGCTTCCCGATACGATGTTCTCTTCTCCGGGCTCGCCTCGCCCATGCTGGGCTTCTTGATATGTTGCCCCTTGTTGAGGGCTTCAATATTGCCCCCTCCTGGGACTGACTGTGCCCAGCTTGGGGGCCGCATAAAGTAAGGAGCCCTATTGGGGATGTCCAATGCCTGAACTTGGGCTTCTCAATAAAATGGCCCCCTTTCTAGGGCTCCTCATTGCTGCCCCCTTCCCAGGGCTCGCCGAGTCCAACTTGGACCCCTTCTCGGTGCTGCCTCCTCTCTGGGGCTTGCTGTGCCCAACTTGGGCTCCTTAATATATGCGGCCCCCTACTGGGGACTCCTAATGCCCAAACTTGGGCTACACAATATTGCCCCCTTCCTGGGGCTGGCTGTGCCCCACTTGGGCTTCCAGTGTGGCCCCTCTTGGGCCTCTCAGTGTTGCCCCTCACAGGCTTCTCATTTGTTGCCCCCTTTCCAGGGGCCTGCTGTGCCCAACTTGAGCTCCTTATCAAATGCCCCCTCTCTGGGGCTGGGGTCTATGCCTCCCTGTGCTGCTGCGCCCACACTGGTGCTCCGCTGTGCCTTCTCTGGCACTAGGGCCCACACCCTGTGGGCCCCTGTGAGTCCTCCTCCTTCCCCTACAGCCTCGCCCAAACCACCAGTTTCATATAACAACAGCAACACAAACACAAGCCTCTGGCTATAACTGAAAACATAAGGCACCTGGCCACAACAACATAAGCCTCCTGGCTACGCCATAACATCATTGCTCCAGCCTCTGGAGTCCTTGTGAGCTGCACTCACATTCCCTCCCTCCCTCCCTCCCTGCCCCTGCCCCTGCCCCTGCCCCTGCCCCTGCCCCTGCCCGCAGAGGACTGCCAATCTGACCTTAGCTCTGGGCTTTATAAGAGCCGGGCCATGCCCCCTAGGGTCAGCTGACCTCATTGGTTGCCCTGGCAACCCGCAGCTGCACAGCCTAATCACTGCTAGGGCGCCCTCTCTGGCAGTTCTTCTCCTCTTCAGGCACAGGGCAACCTGAGTGCCCTGTGACAATACCACACAAACACACACATTTTAAAAATAAAAATAAAATTTTAAAATAAAATAAAAATACGTTATTGTTAATGGTTGATTTTTAGAATATAATTTGTTTTATTTTCTGGTTCCAAGATGGCAAACCCCTTTCCCAAAAGAAGTATTTCTGGGAGCAAGGGGAGGGACCTCTGGTGGCAAAGGTCAGGGATTAGGGATGGGACTTCTGGTTCCCCTTGGACAGCTCACCAAAACTTGTTAAGCAGCCTTCCACTCAAAATAATTGTCCACTTCTGGTCTATATTCATTCTCTGCCATTGTGGCTGACAGTGCCTGAGAATCTGCTAAGGGAGATTTTTGAAGACCTGAAGGACACTTTTATATAAGCAATAGGCTGGTGCAAAGTGGCTAGTATTTGCTTTGGATTCACCTGATTTGGGGGACAGTGATTTGATTTGGTGATTCGAATCACTGTCCAGATTTGATCTGGCCTAGTCTCCAAATCATCCAGGCCAGGCCTGTCCCCCGCTTACTCTCCCAGCCCAGCAATGGATGCCCTGCTGGGCCCAGCTCCCGGCTCTTTGGGGAAAAAAAAAAGCCCCACTCCCTAGGTGCTGCTCAGCATGGGGGTGATCTCCGCTGCCCCACCACTGGCTCATGCTGCATGGGGGGACTCTGCACACGCCCCCCAATTCCACCCCCTCGCTTCCCTAACCCTCGCATGGGTGCCCCATCCAAGCCGGCTCCAGCCCTGTAAGAAAAAAAAATCCCCAGACTTGCTGCTCTGGCTGGCAGGGGTGTGATCCCTGCTGCCCCCCATTGCCCCATACCATGTGGGGGGCTCTGCATGAGCCCCCAAAGACTCAACACTGCTGTAGAAGCAGTGAGTCCTGGGGCTTTTCTTGGGGGTTTTTTTTTCATAAAAGGCCAGAGCTGGCACAGGTGGGGCACCTGTGTGGGGGGTGGGGAGGGCTCATTTGAGCCCCTCACATAGCATGGGGCAGTGGGGAGCAGCAAGGATTGCCCATCTGTGACAGCAACTAGTGAGCACCAGGGCTTTTCTTTAAAGTACTGGGACCTGGGGTGGATGGGGCAGCCATGGGAGGAGGGACTGGGGGAGCAGGTCAGGGTCGGGAGGGCTTGCAGGGAGCTGTCAGGGGTCCCCTCATGGTCCCCTCCCCTGCCCCAGTACTTACCCGCTCAGAGTCAGCTGCAGCTCCTTGATTCAACCACTGGTGACTGCCCGAATCATCAAAGCCCTCCGAATCTTCAGAAAAGATTCGGAGAGTTTTGAATCAATTGTGGATCTTTTAATTGGTCCCCTGATTCAATTCAGATTCAGAGATTTGGCCACCAAATCGGGCCAAATCTCCTCCAGATCAAATCACCGCCCGAAGCTTCGCACAGCTCTAATAAGCACCCAATTTGCAGTGAAAGTTGGTGGCTGAACTCCTGTTTGTGCCTTTGAAAATCAATTCTGCACTCTTGGTGCTTATCAGTTCCAATGCCTTGTACATGGGGAAGAAGTGACATTTTGTTACCATCATTTTGTATCTTCTCTTACCCTGTTACCATGAGTAATCTCAGTTTATCATCATTCATTCATAGCTCTCTGATGTTGTGCAGTTTTCCTGCATCTATGCAAACAGTTTATGGCTGCTACAAATAATATTGTTAATAATATAGTGTTACTGTCCTAGGTACTCATAGAAACATTAATCATAAAATTAAAACTCTCCAAGTTAAATAACTGCTTTTCCTTGTGATCATGTAGAGGAAAGGATGTCATGGCCTAGGAATTGTTAGTGTACAAAGTAAAATTTTACTTTTTTGATGAAGTGCATGTCAATGTTGCAGTCTGTCAGTTTACTTGATCATAGAGCCAAGATGTAACTGACTGCATAAATGAGCTCTTACACTGGAAACATAATAACTTTGCAGAGACCTTGCAGGTACAACTGGCCCATTTAGTGTTGCAATAATTTGAAAATTAACTGGTAGATGTGAACACTATATACTATCTGACATCAGCATAAAGACTGTACAAGTTTTCACTCAGGATATTATCTGAAGTGCTGTGGAAGAAAACTATACAAATTGAGATTCAACGCAGAAAAATATCTTTTTTCAGCAGTAAAGCTGGATGAAAAAGTGAAACATTGTCAATTTTGATGGTAGCATCTTTTTGAGAAAAGGTGCTGCTGGGTTTTGTCCAGCTTACAGAGTGATTAAAAATAAATAAATAAAACAAAAGTGGGAATCAAAGTTAAAAATGTTTTTGTGTTTTTTTTAAAGGGCTATACATTGCAGTTAAGTTATACAATTAAAGCAAAAACAAAGTAATGTGTTAATTTTTTTATTTCCATTAATCTCACACATCATTTTTACCAGCAGAGTGGACCAGCTCCAGATGAGCTGGAACCTGTGCGCACAGCCTCAGTCTCAGACTGCCCCGTGCCTGCTCCGGACTCACCCACCCACGCTGAGCAGCAGTGGCAGTGGCTGGGCAGAAGCTGCTGTTTGGCATGGGGGAAAAGGGGCCTCTTCCCCTTACCACTGCTGGGCCTTTCTTGCTGTAGCCACCCAGAGCTCATGCCCAGGCTGCCCTGCGGCTCCTCTCTGCTGCCATCAGCACTGCCTCCAGGCCACCCAGCAGAGTAGCGGTGGAAATGCAGAGGAGCTGCAGGACAGCCCAGGCATGGGCTCCAGGAGCCTGCAGCAGGAAGGGCTCAGCAGTAGTGATGGGGAAGGGCCACTTTTCCTCTGCACGAAGCAGTAATTTCTGCCTGGCTGCTGTTGCTACTCAGCGTGGGCAGATAAGTCTGGAACAGGCAGGGGGCGGGCCAGAGTCAGGTCTGTTCACATGGGTTCTGGCTAGTCTGCTCTAGCTTGGGCGAGTCCAGAGTGGAGGTGGGGCAGGCCAGCGTTGGGGCTGGGGCTGTGTGCTGTTGGTGGTGGTGGGGAAGAGTCACAGAGTGCATGGGCTCCAGACTGTTGGGTCAGGGTGTGCTGGATATTGTTGTAACTGTGTGATTAAAATTGTGACTAATTGTAACTTTTTTCACCCCCAAGTAATTGAGATTTAATTTATTAAATAATTTGTCTGCCCTAGGAAATGTTTTCCTGATATTTTTCAACCAGCTCTATTTATTTAGCCATTTTAATTATGACAAGGGAATGAAACCATAAAAGAAAGCTGTGTGCTGATGATTTCCTCATGTAAGGCAAAGGTTGGCTTATGAAAAGTGTAAGACATCATGTATGATGCCCGTGCACCCTAAATGAAAGTCCAGTGTTTAACTGCGGTAATGGAATAATGCTAAGGTACAGAACATGAGTTAGAATTGTTAGGAATCCTAACACTTTGCTCCACCCACTTTGACTTGGCTAACTGGAGTGTGTCAGGCTGGCTACGTAGTGTGTTTGTAGAGAGGGACAGATATTATACATAAACTAGTTTTAGTGATCAGAAACTGGTTTAAACCTGTAACAGATCAGATGTTCAGTGCACATAATCTGGTTTGAAAATGGTTGTAGTATCAGACTTATTTAATTTGGGTCAAACTGGTTTATACAATGTCTGTCCCAGACCCTTTCCTGGTTTAAGTTAAATCAAACTGTCCCAGAATTCCAGATGCTTTGCAATGCTTGACGGGGGGGCTCTGCTGTCTGCCCCAGCCCAACAGGGCTGGCCCTTCCCCTCTGCTCCCAGGCTGCAGCAAAGATCTCAGGTGTTTGCCTGGCTTCTTCCTCCTCCCGGCAGCATCCCCACCACTACCTGCTCAAGCAGGGATTCCCTTCTCTCCTCTGCCTTATACAGACACCTCTCAGCATTAGCTAGCATATCACATGCTGGCTAGGGTCCATGCTGTGGGAGACAGGACAAAGGCAGACAGGACAGTGTTAGCTTAGGGCTAATTAATAGGTATCTGGTAATGTCCCTCCTTCTTCCTTAGAAAAAGTTGTTTAAGAAGAGCTTGAACTAATGAGACCCTTTTGTTTTGCTGATGGGGTGAAAAATGCTCCCTGTGTAACTCCCTGCTGTGCAAATCCTTGCTGGCTGCCCCTTGACCAGCAGGGGGAACCCTTCCCTAATCAGAGTGTCTTTCTGGGTCTCACCATGCCCCCTCAGCTCAGTACTGTAGAAAGGGAGAAAGGGCTGCTCTAGCGCCCCCCCAGCTTCTAGCCTGAGCCACTGCAGACACCTGCCTGCATTTCTTCAATCCACAGGGGATGTCTGCATAGTTACAAGCTGATTCAGCCTAGGTAGGTTAGACTGACCTGCAAAGATTGAATCAATTCAGGCTCTAGCTTTTTGCATGTCTGTCCCTAGCCCATACCACCTGATTGGCTAAAAGGGGCACCAGGGCCTTTTTTAAGGCTACTTGTGGCACCTGATTGCAGACTGGTCAGTACTGAAGCCTGTGACTATTGGCCCAAGCCTCTCTTGCTTTCTGGTGTTCGGGTCTTGTCTTCTGGTCCCTGACTTCAGCTCTTGACCTTTGCTTGCTTTCTGTTCTGGTCCTGGGTCTTAACCATTGAGATGGATTTCCCGTGTTCTGCTTCTGGTCTGAGACTATCAAATTAAATGTTTGGCTAAATGAGTGTGTAGTAATGATTGCACCTGTCTCATAGCTAGCTATTTTTCTTTCTCCTCTGTGGGCTGTCATTCTAGAAGACATTTAAGCAAGCTCTTGCTGCAAATTATTGTGTAATGCTGTACGTTCTGAATAATATTCTAGTGTACAGAATTCAAATAATGAAACTGACAGTCCATTGTTCAGGAAAGAAAAGGAGAAACAATGTTATTAAGTTAGAAAGAGTGACTTTACCTACAAGATGGAGGTGATGAAAGAGTTAGCTGTTGGTCCTGCTCAACACAAAGCTAGTTATAGAGTGTGTGTTTGTGTATGTGTATACGCACTCAGCTTTGTTACAGAGGTCTAAAAAGGGCATCCAGCAAGTTTGATCTGAATTCAGACTAGTGATCTTTAGGTAATATAATACCAGTCTCCCTCTAACACCACATCTAGCTATAGTTACCCTCTCTGACCCAATCAGCTGAAATGAAATATTTGTAGAACTCTGTAGAGGATAGTATTACAAGGAAGAATATTTAATTCCCAGGAAATTGACATGCCTGATACTGCAGTATCTTTTTCTTTAACTCTTGTGTCCCAGGAGGAAGTATTAATTGCAGGAGCAATTTGTCATGTTTACTAGTACAAGAAAATAGTGATGTTTATGCAGCAATACTCCATTTCATATCCTCTCTCCACATTCTGGCATCCACCTCAAAATATCTCAAGAATTCCTGAAATATCTTGATGCATTGTAAAAGGCTAGTGTATCTGGGTGCATCTACATATGTCCACAGTTTATTGCTCCTGGGAAGCTCCCAGGAGCATGTCTACATGTGCGTCTGGACCACAGCACATTGAGCTGGGTTGCAGCAGCCCCGGCTGGCAGCATGCCAGTCCGGGGCTGCTCTAACTGACCACAACATGCTGCAGAGGGGCTGGCTGAGTCACAAGGGCACTTTGCCTGTCAGCTAGGCCCATATCAGCCCCAGCACTAAAGTACCCTTGTGCCCCAGCTGGCCAATCAACGGCTACACGTACATATGCTGCTGTGCACAAAAATTATCCCCAGCCAAGTAGAACTTGTATTTACTGAGACATTTATTGCACAGTTAATTAGTCAAGTGTGCAGTAATTGTCTCATGTAGACACTGCCACTGTCACATAATATCCTTTCCCAATGCACCTAACATAATGAATGCAGATTGTTGAGTTCTTTCACTTAAATTTGTATTTCCTGGATTTGGAATATTTGTTTCTGAAAAAAATTACAGTGGTCTTGTATGCTTTTTATACTTGAACTGCAAACAGAAAGGCAACATTAACTCCAGTTTAATATGTTGTTTGGTCTGGGAATCTAAAATTGAAAAAAACCCTCATTATCCTGAGTTGTGATTTCCATGCAAGCCATGGCACAAATCCTGAATTATTGCTCAAAGTCTCAAAATGATCGACACAGAAAATCTTTAACTAGATGGTGTTTGGTGGTAGTAAAGGACAAGCCTTTCACCCTTCAGCCCAATAGCCTAGCAGTTACAGCATTTGCCTAGGAAGTGAGAGATCTGGGGTTTAGGTTCACTTCACCCAGACAAAATGAGTCTGCTGTCTGGGCAAATGCCCTGACCCCTGGGCAAAACATTGGGAGGGCTCTCCTCCTCCATTCTCCTCTCCTCCCTTTGATAAGCATGCACACAGAGTAATCCTATTTCACTGCAGGTAGAAATAGAATCCCAAAGTGTGCACAAGTGCCAAAAATTGCACTTATGTGGGTACATGAATGGTATTTAGGCATGTAATGGGGAAATGGGATTCAGCCTTTGATGTCAGACTCTGAGTTATTCCACATAGGCACCCTAGCAATGCTGACCTAATATTCAGTGAAATCAATGGAAATCCTCTCATTGATTTTAATACGCATTGGATCTAGTGCTTATATCACTGAGGAATGTCAGTGACCCAGGTACATTAGTTACGAATGTAATTTAATTAGAGTATCCTCAACTGCATGTTTCCTGACAGTTCAGGAAACTCTTACATTTGCTGGCTAAGAAAAATTCTGCCCTGAAGCACTCCTGGCCACATCACTTGATGTGATAGGCCTCCCCAAATCTTTGCATAAAGCACATCTGTCTCTGATTGCCTGTAAAGAATGATTTAAAACAAACAAAAATGGTTGCTGTTACAGTGACCCATGTGGAAAGAGGAGAAAAAGGGAGAAGCTACTTGTGGATTCACCCATAGACTTTTCTTGATTATATTTTTGTTCAGAAAGGACATTATGTCAGATATTACTTCAGTTAATTTTGTTTCATGTTTTCTTAATCATATGTTAACAGACTTCATGCATTGGACTTGCATTGAACAATTGTTCAGTATATTTTTATTTTTCAGGCATATGAAATGTACTTTTTAAAAATATCTCTAGGTAGATAGGTAAATTTTCTTAAAACCCAGAGACTTCAAATTTAATAAAAACAAAAATAATACACTCTCCCAAAGAATCAAATAAACAAAATAGCCTCACCTACAGCTCTCAGGCACCCTGCACCTCTCAGCTAAGGCCTGGGAAAACAGATGGGATTTGCACTATGCCCTGAAGGTCAACAGCCCTTCACTTGATCAGACAGCAAAGGAACTTAATTCTAGTCAGAGTTTTTCACTGAAAATACCTTGTCTTCTGCCTCCCAGGGACAAGTATGTCCAAGTGGGTGCATCTGGGTGCATAATTTTTTCAATTATCAACCATCTTGGATTGTCTCCTCACACGCTTAGGTTCCGAAAATCAGCGGCTTGGTTTTTTTTCTAAAATAACTCGTAAATGTTTAAAAATTGAATTTGTAAGCCTGAGTTCATCAGTTGAGCTCAGACACGGGGAATGAAGTAATCTTTCCAGAGTTAGGACCAAAACTTCTACTGGTGCGTCTTCAAAGAAATAAATAGATTATACTTCCTACTCATAACAAACCAAAGATTTCAAAGCAGTTTTCAAAGACAGATTAGTATTATTGGTCCCATTTTACAGATAGAAAAAGAATGGAGAGAGATATGCTAGCTGATTTAGCTAAGCCACACAGCGAGTGAGGCATCACCTGGAATAGGACTGGCATCTCCTGATCATTCGACAAAGCTGGTTCCAGGTGTTTTGTAGATAAAACTATGTGTTCCTCTGAAAAAAGTTGGTATTCTTGAAACGTCTACATTAAATAGAATTGTTCTGCAGCATCTTGCAGTCAACTTGCAATGTACTTCTTCTTTCAGTCAATACCCCAGTGGCTGCCTATCTGATAATAACAACAGTTTGTACTGATTTTCTATTTATTTTGAACAGGTTTCTTTAGCACAACTTTAATCCCTGATTATTTTGAGAGGATGTCTTATGTCAATGACTCCCTGCAGGCTTTCCAATTAATTATGGGACAGGATTACAGGGCTGGTAGAGTGTCTTAAATTGGCTTCATCTCTTTGCACACTGAAGGTCTAATGTGATATAGCATGCTTATAATCTCTCTAGTCATTGTTTTGGTATTTGGAAAACACTACTTTGTCTAATTATTGTTGATTTGCTACCTAGTATGCAGTGAGTTATCCACTAGAGCTATGCAGTGTTCCTATGACATAGGTACTTCATTGCTTCTTTTAAAAATACCCACTTAGCTTCTCTGTTTTCTACTTATTTTATTTATGTTGCATCATGTCATATGTAGGAATTATGTCACATCATATGACCCAGGAGAGAATATGATGCACACTAATATGAAATGAAAACACTGAGTCTCATCCTGACATGTGAGTATTCACCCATACCAATCTAGACAAAACAAGATGAGGATATACCTCCTAGGTTTTCCTCTTGTCCTTACAAGTAAATAAATTCTTTATCTGACTTCATTTGCAAGTCAGCAAGGAGGGTCACATTGTATGTGTGCTGCCTGCAACTACTTAGTTGTCCACTGAACTTTTCATGTCCATATGAACAAACCATCTTCAGCTTTAGCTTATGATTTTAGCTTGAAAATTGAGTTCCTGCTTCTTAAACTAGGTTTGGCTCTGATCCTGGAGCACACTCAGGCTCCTGTTAATCACTGGGAGATTTGCCAAATAATTTGGTCCTGTATCAGGGGGTCAGAGAGGTGAAGGAAGGAATTTCAGAGAGCCTAAGAAGCTTGTGAATATGGGGACACCTTTTGAAGATGTTTCTGTCCTAGAAATGCCAAATTTACACATCCTCCCATTTAATAAAATGACAGCCACTATACTAGCCCAAAATCCTCTGAAGAAAGGCCTCAGTTATACGAAACACATATTTTATCTTTCTACATGCTTGAGTGTTATGCTAGCAAAATTCAAAATGACAAAAAGGTATTGTCTAATTTAAAATAGCAGGTGAAAATCCTTTGTTCAGTGCTTCATGTCAGCACTCAATTCGTGGGAAAAAAAAATTCTACTCTCAGAGCTGTCCATCTCTCTTCATTTAGTGTGCTAATAATGTTTTCATTTGGCATGTGCCATTCAGTAGTAACTCTATTGAAGTTGGGAGTTCACTAGTGTCAAGCTGACCTGGAATCAAAATCATATATGGCTTACATATATGTGGATAGATTTGGGCTTTTAACATTTTGTCATAGCTATGGTATCAGGAAGAAGATTGCTTTCCCTGCTTTAGCTTTTTTAGCAGTCAGATGCAACCACCCATACTCACTTAAAATCCACTTAAAATCAGAGGAAGATCTGCTTGATAAAAGAATTGGACATGGTGGATCTAGCCTTCAACAAATATGACTTCTGGTGTTTTACATCATAATTAGAAAATTCATGTTCCATATTTTACACGTCAGAAATCTGATGTCACATCACCAGTCTTGTATAGTCCTATTGATCCATGTTTTGTTCCTTTCCACTCCTTGGCCCCCAGCTTCCTGGCCTGCGTTCCGATCAATGAATCAGAGCTAGAGCTGAAAGAATTAGTCTGGCAGAGAAAGTACATAAACACCTTTCTTAGAGAGTATTACAGCCCCTGGTGATATTAAAGGGTTGACATAAAAGTTAAGGTATTCTTGTGGGCTGAGCTTTCCTCTATCCACTGTGAGCTGGTGAGAATATTGGCTCCATTTCATTCAAACCACTCCTCAGTATACTGCAGGTTTAAATTATAATGTCAGTGCTGTGGCTATTCTTATTTTCCTTATTTTTCTGCACGCTGTGAGATTCTGTTCTGGAAACGCATACATTTCATGAAATACAATTTGCCATAACTGTTGAAGTGGGGAAGAGGGCCATCCATCTGGTTATCTTTTCTTGACATGAAAGCAGCATAACTACCTAATAGTACTACTTGTTTCCTCTACCTGAAAGCAGGATTGGGACTAATCTCTACACTCTCTCTCTCTCTCTCTCTCTCTCTCTCTCTCTCTCTCTCTCTCTCTGTTTAACTGTAGAAATCATTACCTATGCATGTACAGGCACTGAAAGCAACGTGAATCCAAGGCCACTCCAATCCTTTCAGTAATTTACATGGAGGGCTCACGGAGGGCCAGTTAGCCTTGAAGCTTTACCAAAATATTTAGAGCTTAGGTTATCTTTTAAACTCTAGAACTCTACAGTTAATCTGTAATTTATGTCAAATACTTTCAGTTAACATGAGACTCATGCCATCTTATGTGATGTTCAATATATATGGATAGCACAAGATTAAAAGTCTTGCAGCTTTTTTATAATGGAATGGCGGATTGTTTTGGCTGAAAGAGCAGATGCCTCATTATTTCTGTCAAAATGCTTCCTAATTGTGCTGTGTGCTAATATAATGGATCCCATCCAGAGATAAAACTGATAGCATGTAGTGTAGTGTGAATCTCTTTAGCAAAAGAAAAACATGTGCACATACCTGGCACGGCACACACATGTTGGCTTTCATAACTGTCTGCAGCAAAAATGCCTTGGCAGTGGAAGAAAAAGCAAAAGCCAGACAAACAGTGCACCTTCACTTGTGCAGTCATTGTCTGCACACCTTAGCACTTATACATGCACTTCTGTTCGTGACTCTAGGTCACTGAGATTTTTTCCCCTATTGCAATAAGAGATGTCAGCCAGTAAGAGAAGCACAAATAGCCTGATAATCCTGAGTCCTTATGCTTACACTGTGCCTTCTACAAGTCCATTCAGCCTTGTCATCTTTTATTAGTTACATCACTTTTCTCAGTGTTGGTAGTGAAGGACTCAGTGCTGTAAAATGGTTGGGTTTTCTTTTAGGTGGTTGACTACCCATGGTCCTATCCTGTACTGTCTTTCAGCAAGTGTTCTTTGGCTAGACGGGCTTTGTGCCCATTCACTTTGTAACAGGAATTACATCTTGACCTGCAGAGATGGCACATGCAGCTCTGAGAAGCTGAAATCAGCAGGCAGATGTGTTCAGCCCATACAGTTGGCAAAGCAAATCATGGTAAGACTAATTTAAATGATCACTTAGCACCATACCTGGCATGGCATACATATAAAGGCTACATATAAAACTCCATGGAACCAGTCATGTTTGCAAAGTTGTCATGTTATGGAAAGCACAAAACCAAATACTTTGGTTTATTGATTCTCACATATTTTAAACCAGGGTTGTTCAACTGCTGTGGCCAGGGGACTGCCTTTAACACCAGCATACAGCATGGGTCACCCGGAGACCTGCAGGCCCTTACTTGCTGTGTGCCAGCTGGAGCAGTGGCCACTTGTCTTGTAGGCCTCATGTTAAGTACTCATGAACCAGGACCTATGACCTGTCAGCCATCAGTTAGATGCCCCTAATTTAAACTGTTGCTGAAAATGCAGGGATATTTAGAGGTGTTCTTAAGGGCTTTGTTCCACCTAAGTGAACCTATTCCATCCTGCTCAAGTCCTTAAAAAACATTATTGCCTTTGCTTTTGTAACAGGCCATCAGCTTATCCTTAGGACTAAGGACCATGTTGCACATTATTTTTAGGACTTTTATTAACTTCATTTAAACCCAGGGCATCCATGAGTTCAAACAGTAAAACATATGCTAGATGCTATTGAGGAGTAGCTCCAGATCATATAAAGTAATACATGTTTAGCTATTGTTAGACCATTTTTTGCAGATGATGCAAACACAGGTCATTGATTGTCACAAGAGTCTTAAACCAGCTCTAGTGGGTGCTGGGATCAACAATCAGCTGATTGTTGGTCTGTGGCCCCTGTCAGTACTGCACCAGTCTTGAACCAGCCCCCACATCTTTCTTTGCCAGCAGCAGAGACCTGACTCACCCCACAGATCCAGCAGCAGGAACAGCACCCTCACCCAGACTCCGCTCCATGTGCCTCTTTCCACTTACCACTAGCAGCAAAGACCTAACTTCCCCCATGTGCCAGGGGCAGGGGCTCCTGAGCTAGGTAGTGCTGGGCATACAGTGGAGAGGGCTTAGGCTCCCAGCATGGTATCAGCATGTCCTCAAGGCCAGACGTGTGAGCTGTGGTGCCCAGCACTGGGGTCAGGATTAGGGCAGAGGGTATAACCGGCCTTCTCCAGCTGCCCTGAGTGGGCAGTGATCATAGCAAACATTACCATGTGACTGCTCAGAGCATGTTCTAAACCTTTAATATGCCAGTACTTACTGCATCTCAGCTAAAAACACATGCTAAATGTTTCATGCAACAAAGCCCTAAGTCACAGGAGGTAACGGGAAGGAGGAAGAGGACTCTTCTACCTTTTGTGTAAATGGTTTTTCAGGGTAGAACAGAAGCATGCATAAGTGTCAAAGTGCGCTTAGTGTACCTAAAAGATAGCATGGGATCTAGCATGTAATGCCATTTCTGCTCATTATCATTGGCTAAAATAACCTGTAAGAGTCTCACTGTTTGTTTAGCACTACCCTAAATATATTAAAACTTAAATTTTTTCACGTCAAATGTTGCTACAAGGATGTTTTCAAGCCCCCAGTACGCTGAGTAATAGACCATGTAGTAATAATTAGGAAGAATTTGGTCTGTGAAACAATACTGCTATTAATGTGGGGTCCACCTTGAAAAAGGTGGAAAGCCTCTGCTCTGAAAGAGATAATCATAGTACAGCATCATATTGTTTCTTATTTTTGTTTTTTTTATGTAGTAACTCTATGGTAAATTTTCCATGTTGAGGCTGAAGTATTGAGTGATGATTTAAAATGAATTCTAGCACCACCTATATTCTTATTTCTGGCTTAAGATGCTGTGGAAGTTGTAGCTGTGAGCTGAAAGGAAAAAAAAATATGTGACCTGAACTGGCCACCTATGTTTCTACAGGTTCAGAGGAGTTGGGAAGTGGCAGCTACGGGCATCGATATATCACAGATACTGTAATCAGTGATGATGATGGATTTGAAATTGATGATTCAGACTACGACATTTACATTGAAGAGGTAAAATCAAAGGTTCCACTTTGGCTCTTTTGTTGATTGTTTTAGAAGAATTTTGTATTTGCTTCTGTTGGAAAACTTGCATATAATCATACGTACACAGATACTACGGTAGAAGTGCTTTGTTTATGCTGTTCTCTTCGTTTAGGATTAATTTGTTTCCTCAGACAGACTTCCTAAGAGATGTAGTTTTCATTTCTATGTAATATGATTATTTTTTAGCTTTTATATGTATTGAACTTAATTCTCTTTCATCTTACTTTAGATCAGACCACTTCCTGCTATCAAAGGAGGTAACAGGAAGTTTTTGGTTGAAACCAAGGTCTCTCCAGGATCTAATTCAAGGCTCCTTCCCAGGCTAATTACAACCACCTCACATCCTATTACTTCAGTGGCAACAACCACACGTCCCGTTCCCACAACAACAACTAGCACTACTACCGTAAAGGCAACAAGAAGGACTAGCCCAGCTTCAGCAGTACAGCACTTTGATCTTTCCTGTGATGAAACCATCTGCTCTGCTGACAGCTTCTGTGTTGATGATTATGATCTGGGTGCTACTCGATGTCATTGTAACCTAGGAAAAGGGGGAGAGACATGCACAGAAGGTAGGATTACAATATGTAATAAGTATTTATGGGTATACAGAATTGCTTCTCTAATTGGCTCCCAGCTAGAGTTTCGCTTTGGGAGACTGGCCAAGATTTACCAGCTTGGCAACTATTGTTGCTTGCATGTTGATGATGATGTGAAGCCTCTGCCATGATGTTGCAACTAAGGTAAACTGATGAACTGCTTGGAGTTAGATTTCTCTTTTGTTCTTGGGTTCTAGTTATCTGAAGTTTCATAGCAAACCAACAAAAATACTTTTATTTAAATGCAGATTGGTATCATCAGGGCCCTAAACATAAGAGCAGCTTCTCCCTCCATTCAGACACCAGTTGTTCCCTCCCTTTTACCACACCAGGCATGGAGGAGTGACTTTTAAGAAATAGAGAGAATGTTTTCATTTAATGACCCGAGCAATCATCTGGTTCCCTAACCAGCTCCCTTCCTCACCAGCAGCAGGCTTCTCTATAGAGAGTACATCCATAATTGGGGGTACTATGAGTAGTGTCCTCATTGTTTCACTAGGAGAGAATCATTCAGAGATAATGCACCTTGATGATTTCATTGCAGCTATTCAAACACAGCTTTCCCACCAAGTGCCAACCTCTTTCTAACAAAACCAGCTTTCACAGTTCCAGAGAAAGGTCACAAACAAATGGGTGCCTACAAGTCAAAAATTAAATCCATAAATTGACATCGTGGTAACCTCTAGTCTGGCACATTGGCAGCAGTACTTACCATCCACATGGTTAACATGTATTTATTTTTGGATGTGGAAAGTGCTATATACTGTCAGTGATAAATACTATTATCATTACTTGTTTCATGGAACTGGATGACGGCCTGGTCCACACTACAGAATTTTACCACCAGCACTTGGGTTGCGCTATCAAATGTGAATTAAGAGCTCTCGTGGAGGGTGGTACACTTTTCCTTGTTGAGCTGTCATGGGGAGCGGTACACTTTTCCCTGCTACTGTAACAGACTCGTGCAGAACTGCCAGAAGCTGTGCAGATTGAAAGCACTCTGGTGGCTTCCCTGTGTCAGCTGCTGTCTGCTGGAAGAAGCTCTGGGATCAGAAGCAGCCTACTATAGACGAAGCCAAGACTTTGAGCCTCTTTCTCTTGAAACAGCACAAAGGAGTACTTTGTGTGTAAGATTTGGCTGCAGATTTCTTATATAGGTGTCACTTCTGGAGTCATGGCACAGTGTGTTCCACAAGTTAGTTGATTGTTTGCTTTTACTTCAGTAAATAGCAACAGTTCTTGGGGAAAGAGTTTACTTTGCAAAGCAACTGTTATGACAGAGGAAGGAGCCTCTATAGATGTGATTTTTGTCCTTATTCCCTTATTCCCTTATTCCCTTATTCCCCTGAGCCTGCAACATTAAGCATTTCTCATTACATAATTGTATAGAACTGGTGGGGCTGGATATGCTAATTGGAGTCTTGAATCAATACTTTTAACGGTGCATTTATTCCTTGGTTTCTTCATCGCCACCATCCACTAATATTGCACAGAAGTGACCTCTTTAGCTGTCAGCACAGCATATTAAATGGTGTGCTAAACAGCCTGGAGACATGCATCTTCCTCTTTATTCTTGTCAGTCTTATAGTTCTCTTTGGAGGACCACTAATATAATCAAGCCTATTTATGGCCAATGCTTATTGTGATTGAGTTTTCATCAGTTAATTCATCCATGCTTTATCCTTGCTCAGTTATATATGACAGCTGTTAGCCCCAGTCTAACATTTATTTTGTTTTTTTATATTATGGCTATAAAACTTGTGTAATTCATGTAATTGCACCTGTGTACAAATGGGAATGCAAAATCCACACAGAACACAAGTAATCAAGAAAAGTTGGACCCTCTATTCCTTCTTTCACATTAGCTTTATCGCTGATACATAGAATATATCCCTCTTCTGAGAGATTGTTGGGAAATCCTTCACGAAATCTAGGAGAAGAGATTTCAAGTGAGTTCTTTTCAGTCTTAGATCTACCATCTTCTGGGATGACATAAATGAGAGATGTCTGAGAGCTGATATACAAGCTGTCAACAAACATTATAGGATCGCCAGGATGTAGGCATGTCATGACCATACCTTATCCTCTGAGCCCTCCCCTTATGTTAGTCAGAAGGACATGGTCATTTTCTAGGAGTTGTTACGCTAGTCTGAACCACCAAGAACTCTCTGTCTAGATGTATCAGCTTTAGAACAGCTTTTCACTGCAAAGCTAACCCTAAACAACCAGGGATCTGACCTGATTATATATTTCCAACCTATGCTGTTATGTTTCTTGAAAAGGAAAAATGCCTTGTTCTTTTTGTGTTTAACGTTTAACAAGAAGAATTAAGACTAGCCAAATTCTGCGTCCGTAATCTCAGCAAAATTTGGAGGAAACTTTACTGAAATCGCTGATGAGACTAGAGGCTTCCGAATCTGGTTAAGACTGTGCACCAGTCTTAACCAGGGAATTAGTTCTGAAAGGAAATTTACCTGTTCTGAAAGAACAGGTTAACTGGCTGTTCACTGTTGCTGGCTAATAGTTATATCTAGAGAAGCTCTGTTTTGCATTTTAACCTGATGTTATCTAGTGCTATATGTGTATATTGATTTTATATTGGATAAAACTGCTAAACAACAAGCTCTTTTCTTTGCCTTCCAGATATTATCATCCAGTATCCTCAGTTCTCTGGCTATTCATACATCACCTTTGAACCACTGAAAAATTCCTATCAGACATTCCAAATTACCCTTGAATTCAGAGTAAGTTTAAGCAATCTCAAACTCAGAAGCCATCTTTAAATATTATTTCTTTACACAGATGGGAGAAATGCACAATTGAATGGTGATTAGCTTCAATATTTTTTATGCTGCAAGATTGATATTGAAGGGGGTTTATCCACAGTCCTCTTAAAATATGGGTTCATATCCCACAAATAAAAATGCACTTGATAAGCTCAACCAAGATTTTTTTCCCCCTCATATTGTTTGTCATCCATGTTTAGTAAAGATTCTGGAAATAAGTGTTGAGGAGTTGCAAATTAGTGGTGACACTACCTTTTGAGAGAGTTTTGATTAAATAAGTGAACCTCAGCCTGAAATATGGCTGATTTTTTTTTTGTAAATTTCCATCAATTCAAAAATGTCTTGTATCATGCAAGCTACTTATGGACCTCCGATCTTCTCATTTCACAGAGGAATTGCAGTCTCTCTTGCTTTTACAAATTATGATAATCTATAAAGATCAAAATGTTATTTGCTCCTTCTACCATGTATAATATCATTATGGGTTTTTTTCTTTCACTGAAATAACAGATACCAGCCAGTGATGGCAAGATCACTTATACCACTGGTATGATTTAGCAACGCTTTTTCTATGTTCATTCATTTGTGCTATTTATTATGGACACACTGGTAGTGCCACCTATGTTAAGGTTGCCCAGTGCTTTCCATGAATAAATAAGAATGTGCATACCTGTTTCTTCATACTGTGATAGTTTAAATAGAGAAGATGGGTCAAAAGCTGAAGAAGTCTCATAAAACTGATTTTTTGAGGTTATATCCATATGGGATTTGTAATTGAGACAACAGATTTTCAGTTTGCAAGTGAAAATTCTGTCTAGAAAATTTTTCCGTCTCTAAAGCAGATGACTAGATCCTGCACTATTGTCATTGCTGCATTTACTTTCTAGAAGTGAGGCTGAACTTTGTCTTTCCATGTTGATACTATGATCACAGGCTGAAGCAGAGGATGGTTTGCTGCTATATTGTGGAGAGAATGAACATGGACATGGTGATTTCATGTCACTGGCAATAATCCGGTCCAATGTTCACTTCAGGTAAGGTAACGAACTTTACTGCCCTTCCAAAGGTGAGATCTCCACCCCCACCTCCAACTCTTATGAGTAGAGGAAAGGAAAGAGGATCTGAAGGTCTTATACTTGCCTGACCCCCAGCACAGTCAGTAAAAGTCAGGCAGCTCAGCCTATGGCTGAGGATTTCTTCACAAAAGAAGAATCTGCTAAGGATTTCTTCATAAAATGAACATTTGTTATAATTTATCAAGGACAGAAAAGTCCGTGGGCCACAATGCTGTGTGAGTTTATGCTGTACTTAATGGCCTACAATTAGTTTCTTTACTTCACAATGAATATAACCTCCAGAACATGTATTAAAAAGGGAATCTTGCTGGGAGCACAATTTATTACTCTGCAGAGATCAAGGTTGGGAGTGGCAAAGAGATGGAGGCAGACTAAAAAGAAAGAAGGAAAGAGTCACAGATTGCTGTGTTCCATATACAAGGATCATTTGAGATAATTTCTGGGGAAAATTGCTATAAAGATGTGGTAAAAATAAAAGGGAATGATATATCTTGATCCTGTTTCTGTTCTCTTTCACATTCTGTACACATTCAGCTTTGTATGGGCTGCTATTGAGGCCTCCTTGTCAATCAGCATTGAAAGATTTGAGTTTCCCAGTATTATTAATATAGTACTGGCTCTCACCAGAGAGCTAGGAAAATTCCCAAGAGAAATTACTGTGATCGCAGTAACTCAGATTCTAATACTCTGCATCTTGAAACCATTTCAAATAGTCTGCAGGCTTCACAATATATTCTGTATTGCCAGAGGATGCAAAATCTTCTCCATAGTAGAAGAAAACAGAATTTAAAAAGTTTAGAACTTTAAAAGATACTTTATCTTCACTAAATGACTAACATCTGGTCTGTTTTATCTAATTTTTTTATATAGCTTTTTAATATGAAAGGAGCAACAAAGGCTTTCAGAAGAGAAAAGACTTTTTAACGTGGAAAAAAGATTAGGTTATTTATTTCTCTTTCAGGTTCAATTGTGGCACTGGGGTTGCAGTCATCATGAGTGAAAACAAAATCAAAGTGGGCAATTGGCACAGTGTCACTGTGTTCAGGGATGGACTGAATGGCTGGCTTAAGCTGGATGATGACACTCCAGTCACAGGTAAATCTCAGGTAAGTAATTCTGTACCTAGGGTTCAGCCATGGCTGTCTGTACATTTTGATGGCATTTATTCCTTCCAGTGACAGTGTTATGAGATAATAGTTTGAATTAAACATGTAAAAGTGTCATGTCTTCACCACCAATGGGACAAAGGGCCAGCAAAAGGGCAAGCAAAAGGACCAAGAATCAATTTATATGAAATTCTGCCAGATTGGTAGTCACATAAGTCAACCAAGACAGAAAAATATCTATGCACTGAATATTTAAAGGGCCTTGACTATCTCATTGTATCATCCTATTGGTCAGCTACCTTCCTGCCAGGATCCCACATGTGTGCTTCTTATAGCTGTCTCACTGGGGCAATTGCTGTCTCTGCTATGTCTTTCCTGTCTAGGTTGCACAGATCCCAGCTCTGCTCCTGTTGCCTAGCTGGGAAAGAGACTTTACACGCAAACATAACCATCCAAGGGCCTCAAGGACAATAGGGTAGAACACAGTAGTAGTTTAATAAAATAAAACTAAAAATAAATTCATGTTAGTAGAAAGTATGTGCATGGCATTATGAAAGAATATTAAAAAGAAAATAATAGAAAGATGCAGTTAGGAGTATACTATGAGCAGTTGTCAAACACCTAGGGATATAGGGTCAAATTCTGCCCTAACTAACACCACAATTATCTGGAGTGATGTCAACTGACAGAGACAGAAAGTAGTATTACAATCCAAGATGTCTTGACCTTGTTCCTCTATGACATGGGAAACATAACAAAAGAAAAATTAAGGTAACTGGCAAGGAAAGTTTAGCTATCTCATCTCTCTACTTCTATTCTTCCATGGCAGCCACCACTAGGACACACCATAACATTCCATCATAATGGAGCCATTTTTTTGAGTCATTTCTGGATGTCATTCCATGAGATATGGCATTTAGGGTGTATTTATAAGCTCTGAGACTGGTATTTCATTACAAACCCCCCAGGGGTCTGTCTACAATTAGAAGTTTTTTTACTTTAGCTGTGATGGAATAGATGCATTGAAAACTACTCCCTAGCGTAATGCTCTTATACCAGTAAAAAAATGTGTGTACCGGCATAATTTATTCCCACTTGGGTATTCTAAACTAAACTATATCGGTATAGAGCATGTTATACATGTAGAACTATACTTATACTATTCATTTCACCAGCATACCTATGTCAGCAGAAAATCACAGCCTTTGTCAACAGATTGGTAAGAATCTAGGACACCAGTCCTGGGCACTGCTTTAGTGGACTCAACAGTACCACCCCAACCGCTTGTCAGCCATGTTAGTCCTGGGACAATGTTGGAAGATAACATATTTCTAGACTCGTTTTCTTCCTGCTGAGACTGGCTGCATGGTGCCAAGTGGCATTCCCAGCAGCCGTTCAAGCAGATGTTCTGCCATGGGAGTGCTCCCTCTCAGCCTTTGGTTAGTTTGGAGCAGTGCAAGGCTTAGGGAGTGACACCTTTCCCTGTTCTCTGGGCTACAGTTGGCTGGCAGAGGGAGTGTGGAGGTGAATGCTGTTACCTACCACCCCACTTGATGCTCAGAATGAAGGTACGGGCAGGGACTCTGGGAGCACAGGGTCAGGAAGAGAACTGGGATCTGCTGGGAGACATGCAGACAGGGACTCCCATCCTCACTCTCCAGGACTCCATAACATCTCTGCCCAGGGCACTGAAATTTCTAGTTATGCCTCTTATCACTACAAAGAAGAATTGGAATAGTGTACTGAGAGAAAAATAACCCTGAAGACTGAAGTACTAGAAATGGGATGAGATGTAATAATACAAAGTAGGTGCATCTACACAAGACATTTACTGCACAATTGACCAATGAACTGCACAGTAAACGTTGCACGACTACGCACGCCCCTGTTAGGCTGAAGTAAATAAATTTATTCTGCAGCAGGATACTATTGGTAAATACAAGTACTTTCCTGCTATAGAGTTAAAAACTCCACAGCAGCACATGTGTAGATGATGCCTCAGCTGGTTGGGGCATGAGGGTGCGTCAGTGAGGGGGCTGCATGTTGGCTAGCCTCACACTGAAGTACCCTTTATTCCCCAACCAGTCCCTCCACAACACGTTAAGCCAGGGAAAAGCAGCCCTGGGCTGGTAGGTGGACCCCCCTTGGTCCTCTGGCAGCCAGGGCTGCTCCAACATGGCTCAACATGCTGCATGTGAACAAACTCCTGGGGGCAATAAGCTGTGGAGTTTATCCATGCAAATTAATTGACATGTAGACATGCATAATGTGAAGTTATGTGAGTAATAGCAAGAATTTATGTTATGAATTAAAAGCTCATCATTTGGTAACAGCTGAAGAGAAGGAGGAGCTCTGTGTCCTAATTCAAGAGTAGTCAACATTTTCTGGGCCATAATGACCAACCCCAAGTTGAAGGTTGGGGGTTAGCGCTAGGACCCTGCTGTCATCACTGCTTGTCTCCCTGGCATCATGTGGAAAGCACCCATATCCATTATTCAATCCCATGATGGCATGGGTAAAGGACCTGCAGAAGACCCCCCTCCCCTGCCACCAAATGCCACAAATGCTGCCGAAGCCCCATGTCTGCAGGCTGGGTCTGGTCCATGGGTCATCAGTTGCCAAACCATGTTCTAATTGATGTAAGGTTGATTGTGGGCCATATCAATGTGATGGGGATATGAACAAGGCAAATACAGTCTTACGATATATCAGTTGATTTATTTTTAGCAAATCCATTGAAGTGTTATGCAAGGCACTAGTTAGACCAGGAGGTACAGAAATGACCAGGGAAACGGAAGGTCCATCCTACAAGAGGAGTTGGAGGGTATGTGCACATTGTATGTTGTAGAGTGGCCTAGAAATGTTCAGGCTAGCTATAGTCACAGTAGTACATGGGTGAATTTACTCGGCTTGTACAGTGCTACTTCACGTATCTCAACACTGCCCTGAAGTATGCAATGTAGATGTACCCTAAGATACTTTGCCTTCCTTAGCCTAGGAAAAACAGGCAAAGAGGAAATATGATTGTTTTGTATACATAGATTTGGACATAAATGCCAGGGAAGGAGGAGAACTATTTAAACTAGAAAAGAATATGCGGCACAAGAAGAACACATGGTTTATAAACTGGATATCAATAAGTGTAGGCTGGGATTTAGATCAGGAATTTAACTGTTCAAAAAGTGAGGTTCTGGAACAGATTTCATGGAGTAAGAAGAGGAAAAAAACCCTGACTAAGACGATTAGTTTATGGAAAGGATTACATGATGTGACTGCCTGCAATTACAGGGGATTAGATTCAGTGACTCAGGAGATCCATTTCAGTCCTATATTCCTTGCTTACTTCCTATGTAGCATAGTTATACCAGTAGTAGTTTCTAATGTAGACCATACCTAAGATAATTTATCCCTGGCAAAAATAGGCATCCTTGCCCTGACTTGACTTATGCAATTTATACAATTGTTTAGGGTGTTTTTTTGTTGTTAATATTATTGAATACCAATGGTTTCTTCAAACTTGTCCAAGACACACATGTCAAAAGCCATCTGTGCCTCATGGAACTTAGTGTAATAGGCAAACAAAGGAAGATAAGGCAGAAGGTAGGGCAGCTTGGAGGTAGGATAAGCTTGGCGACTTACTGACAGATACAAAGGAAGGAACAGCTTTAAGGCAAAGGAAGCCTTGTGGTTCCACAGTCTAAAGAAACATAACATTCTTTTTACTTTAATGAATCCAAAATCTGAAGACAATAAATAGACATAAAAAGTAATGTTTAGAATGATAATATTGTAGAAGGAGGGTTGGATGATGTGTAAAGAACTTCCAGTGAACAGTCTATAATACCTCAAAGACTGTTCTTCATGGAGGAAAAAAGATGTTATTACCTAGTATCACTTAATGAGATACCTTTATTAGCTTATGATATGCATCACATGTGGTTTTATGTGGTTCAACAGCTCTGTTTTTCCTTCTAGGGCCAGTACAGTAAAATCACATTCCGGACTCCTTTCTATCTTGGTGGTGCTCCTAGTGCATATTGGTTGGTCAGAGCAGCAGGAACCAATCGTGGCTTTCAGGGCTGTGTTCAGTCACTCATTGTCAATGGGAGGATAATTGATATGAGACCCTGGCCACTAGGGAAGGCTCTAAGTGGTGCTGATGTAGGTAAGTGCAACGTTGTGAGGTTCTTTATCTATGTCAAACAAAAACGATAGGATTATTTTCTTCCAAGTGAACAATCAAAAGGCTGCATTCTGTTTATGAGTTGAGGTGGGAGGTCTGTGGGGTTTTTTGCACAGTATTTTTCTGAAGGCCTGTACACCATTTGAATGGGAATACTGTCACACAATACTGTCAAAATGTTTCTCATAGACATGACTATAGAAGCAAAGTGATGCTTTATGTCGGTATACATAAGCTACTTTCCATGTCTGAAAGAAGCTGTACTGGTAAAAGGCCAGTGCTGTTGATGATATAACTTTTTACATTAACAGCTTCTTTTGTCACAGCTGTTTGTTGGGTTTGCATCTCTTCACACATCCTATTGATGCAGTAGAAATCTATAGTATAAACCTGACCTTTAAGTTTGCACTTCAAATACACATTGAAGATAATCCCTCAGAACTCAAGAACAATGAACATTTTTGCCCAGAGATATCATTAGCACTTGCTGTAGGAAAAGTGGGGAAAATCAAATTTTTATCAGAATTCTTAATATAAAAAGAGTCTTCCTCTGTAAACCATGAAGGCCTCTTAAATGAGCTTTATTCTTGAGGACTGTGTTAGCTAATGTGTTTCTTTGCCAACAAACTTAACATAGTCTTCCTTCTTTGGTTCCTAATGGACTTGAAACCTGTTAGTGACTAAATTCTACAACTTTGTTTGGAAGAATTGCATTATTATCTGCATTATACAGATGAGGAAGTGGAGGCATGCATAATGAGTGTGGTGTTTATCCATATCGCATCTATCCTTTGGGAACTTCTGTTTCAATAGGATTGCAGTCTGAATAGGTTTGCTCAAGGGTCCACAGTAGGTCAGCAACAAGACAGGAAAAATAACCCCTCTACCTCCTGACTCTCCATCCCATACTCCAGGTAGTCATCTTTGTTTTCTTCATAGTTTTGTATTTGGAATTTAAAAAAATTATTAGTGTGAAACACATAAACAGTTGCTCTGTGTGATCTAGATAAACTGGCCAGGCTTCTGTGCAATATCAAAGCAGCCTGGGAAGCAGACGCTGAAAAGAATAAGATCGTGGAAGCAGAGAGAGTAATTTCACGATAGAGAGAACTTATGGAATTTATATATATATATAGCTTAAAACCTTTCTAAAGTTTTCTGATCCCTAATCTATATTGTCTCTTGGGGCCCAGCTAGATTCATTCCCAGCCCTGAGCGTTCCACACACTGTTGCCTTAACAATCAACCTCAACTAAAATAAATACTGGATTTTGCCATGTGTGACTCAGAGCTGAACAACAGAACCATGATACATTCCACAGTTGTGGAGCTCGGTAGAACCTGTGCCACAAGGTGTTGCAAACAATATGGAAAATGGAGATACAAGGAGAGATATAAAATCGTGGAGATTAAAAAGTGGAGATATAAATAACCTGGAAATAGTTCCTCAAGTCTATTAGATTTGTTGCCTGCCAACCTTTTCTTTCTGTTCTGCTTGCACTCTGTATAAATCACTGATATCACATTCCAGAGAGCATGGAAAAAAAAGAGAAGAGAGGCTGCCTTAAGTCTGAATTATTCCATCTGCCAGGTTTAAATATCTGGCACAGAGAACATTGTTGTATGTTTAATTATAGTGCCAAATCTTGTTAAATACAGAATTTGAACGTCAAATGTACTTCAGAACTTGACTTTTAAACATAGTCCTTTGTTAAATTCAGGTGGCCACAGTCGTGATTAATACTGCACTGAGTAAGGGAAAAAGCCATAATGGCTGCTTAATTTGGTTCCTTTTATTGAATCTGTATGTTCCAGGGTAATAAACAAATATTGATCTATCCAGTGATTAGAATAGGAGGAGGTCACATGCTTTGAAATACAGATTTCATAGACATTAGGGTTGGAGGGGACCTCACAAGATCATCAGGTTCAGCCCCCTGCCCAAGGGGCAGGAACTTGGCAGGGGTCAAATGATCCCAGCAAGATAGGCATCCAAGTGTTTTCCTTAAAGTATCCAGAGTAGGTGATTGTACTACCACTGAGGGGAGTCTAGTCCAGGCCTGGTCCCTAGATATCTTTGTAATGAATTGATTTTTCTTTATGAAGTGTGTTAATTGAATTTTCCATACCTTTTTCTTTCCCTCTTGAGACCTCTCATTCACTCCTAAGATTTATCACCACTTCCTGATTATTCTGTAGTAGGACTTTGGGTTCCCAGCCAGGGATCAGGGCCTCCATGTGCCAAAAACTAGCAAAAAGACTCCTTCCCCAGTGAGCATAAACCTAAGAGTAGTGAAGGTTTGTGTAAATTATGGAGTAACTTGTTATTCTTAAAGTGCATCACAAGGATTCTGTTAACTCCTGGCTGCTGTATGTAGCGGGGAAAGTGGGTTGTCTTCCTTGCCAAAGTTGGGGGACTTGGACTGGGATGTGCTAGTGCTCCTGCTGGGACTTAAACCTGGAGGTTCCTGGCTAGAGAGTCTTGTCCATCTGCTCAGGGTCAGACTGATTCCCATACTTGGAGTCCAGAAGGAATTTTACCCCATGGTTAGATTGGTATGGACTATGCGGTTTTTGCCTTTCTCTGTAGTGGGGGTGGAGGGAGGGAGTCATGGCTCTTTTCCTTGGATCTCTTGAACATACCTTAACCTTTGCAGCAGCAGGATTTTAGCTTCCATGCTTTACTTGTGGAAGGTTAGACTGCCAAATCATGGTAGTAGTTCTCGGCACAGTGGCACCTTTAATCTCACTTTTTTTGCTGCTTGCATTCCTCACTCCCTAACCACTGAGTTGTCAAGAGGCAATTGATACTGCAGTTTTTGCCTCTTAGCCATTCAGTGGCAGGGGCAAGAGGGTATGCACGCAGCAAAATGCAAAATTAAAGGTGTTGCTACTCTGTGAACTTCCTCCATGATTTAGGTAGGTCCTTAGTTGTATCTTGTAATTGTGTGAGGATTGACTGTAAGTTTGCTACGAGATTAGACAATGGATTTGTATAGGGTGGTTTGGATAGGGATGGTACCTCAGGCATGGGGTTGGATGAGATGGCCTCTGATGGTTCTTTCCAGCTCTACTTTTCTATGTTTTTGATGAGTTACTAGTGGTTTTCCCAAAGCAATAAACTCATATAAGCTGACATGATTTGGGAATCCTAAGGAGAACTGTATATTTTTGGTGAAATCTTAAACCCATTGAAATCAGTGGAAGTGTTGTTATTCACCTGAATGGAGCCTGGATTTCAGCACTGCTCTGAGACATATCTTGGATGAACAATTTTGTCATTTACCTGCACAAATCACATGGAATGATTGCTATGGAAGCACTACAGCGCTGAATTGCTTATATTGGCAAGCCATTAGAAAATTCAGTCTAAAGACTTATATCATCTAGCAGTCAGAGAACCAGACTGGAAGTTCGTAATCCTTAGGTCTGTTCATGGCTTTGTCAAGTACTGCTTGCCTAAGTTTCCCTGTCTATAAAATGTGGGTAGTGCTACTCATCTATGTGATGGCGTTGTTGTTGTTGTTGTTAATTGTAAGTGGTACAGAAGACTAAAACATAGGTGCTATATATGTGCAGTGTGTCATTTAGAAACCTTAAAAATGGGGTATACATTTTCATATGAAAAATGGTACAGCAGGATCCCGGTCCTCTCTTACCCGTCTTCTCTCTGGTCACCAAAATTGTATTTTATTTATTTGTGCATTTATTTATTTAATTTCATTTATATGCCACCCTTCCCAACAAAGGCTTAGGGTTGTTTACAGTGAGAAAACAGAATAAATTAAAAATAGAAGAGTGATAGGAAGACCAAAACAGGTAAAAAAGGAACTAGAATATCAAAATAAAATGGAGACCCCATAAACAACATCTCAACCTTGTTTTGTTTGACAACTGCCTGTCCAAATAGGAAGGTCTTACTGAGCTTCCGAAACTTGTGAGAAAGGAAGGTGTGTGGAAGGCATCGCAAGTATGTCTGTTTTCATGTCTGGCTGGCAGGGGAGTTATTTAACAGGATAGTTGTCTCTTTCCACATAGAAATAGTATATCTCCTGCCCCTGAAGAGATGTGCTAGCCTAACATTAGCTTGAGGCCCTTTAGTTAGGTCTCTGGTGCTGTCTGCTGTGAATAGTGTAATCAGACCATAACTTGTTCTGCTAAAAAGTAGACCTGACAGAACACTTATAAATGTACAGTAGGAAACAAGTCTATACTGACAGGAGGATGGATAAAACCTAATAGATTTTTTCCGTTTCTGGCTTCTTTGTGGCTTTGTGCCCAAAAGGTTGTATTTCAAGTTGTGTAGTATAGTAGTGGTCTTGTTCTTGAAACAGGACAACACAGTTTATTAACCCTTGTTGAAATGAGTGGCTGAATGGAGGTTAATGATGTATGGAAAACTCTACAGAAATTCTTTGGCGGCAGTTCTCAGCACGCTGAATATAGATAGGAAATGAAACTTTACAGTTTGAGCTGTTGGGACCAAAGTTGAGGTCTGCAGGGCCCCCCCGAGTCAATCTTTCCACATGGTATGCTCACTCTTTTCTCATCAATAATCAATAACAGATATGCCAAACCTATGTCAGTCACCCCAGGTAGCAAGGCTGTTTCTTGATTTTTCATTTTTGATTCTGCTTCCCACTCAGATGGATCCACGTTTCTGTATTTGAACAATCTTATGTGATTCATTCTGACACTGCTCACCAAGAGCCCTGGGGTCTCTCCTTATACATATCCCATCTTGGAGAGTATGATTGAAGGTACCCAAACATGAAATGTTTTGCTGAGCACTTTTAGGTATTCAAAGCATTATCAATTTGTTCATAGTCACCCATAGATAATATGTTGGTCTGGGCCTCATCAGTTCATGTTTACAGAATTTGTCTAGACTACAGGGGACATGATTTAAATACAATTCACAATTTAAATACTATAAAGAAAAAGAAAATCTAGGTGAAATGATAGTTCATCGAATATGTATTTTTAGCATTGGACTGGACACTTATTAAATAATTTTAAAGGTTAGCTGCAAGAAGGAAAAAAGGAAATCCATCCCTCTGTCAGCTTCAGTACTGTTACCTCAGGGCATCTTCCTGCTCCTTACATGGTGGAAATGGTGATTAGAAAGCCCATATGCTGGTAACATGGATCCCCTGCAGTGCAGACAGAACAGTTAACAACTACATACCAATTAATAAGATTAGAGCTGCTGCTTAGCACCTTCAGTGCTTAGCATGCTTAGCACAAACTTAGAATGAACAAAGAAGCACTTAAGATAATTGAAGTTAAACAAATCAGGCTGCTTATAATGTAAACAATCTGGTGACATTTAGGGGTTCTGAAATAAGCATTGTGAAGGGAGGAAAATCCTAGAATCTGGTGAATGCTCACACTGTAAGAATGTTTCCTGGTTGTATTTCTCACCATTTTTTTAAATTTTCTGTGCCACTGAATGTTGGAATTGGACAACTTTGCTTAAAATGTGCTTCCTGTTATGCAGTGTTGGAAGAGAGTTCAGTTTAATGGGAAGCAAATTGCATTTGTCATAGCAGTGAATGAGTAGTGAAATAAATTCTGTTGGGTTGGCTTGTATGATAAATCAATGTTTTGTTTCTGCATTTAGGTGAATGCAGCAGTGGAATTTGTGACGAAGCTTCCTGTATCAATAGCGGCACCTGCACAGCAAGTAAAGCTGATTCATACATGTGCCTTTGCCCACTTGGATTTAAAGGCCGTCATTGTGAAGAAGGTGAGAGGACACCAAATCACTTTTATTCCTGACTACAAATTATTTGATGTTTGCTACATTTTCTCAGTTGAATAAATGGTCCTGGATGTTACATACGTCAGTCGGGGAACAGCCCTGTACTCCTGAAAGTACATGTATGTCATATACCACATAATGCCTTCTGATCAGAAGGAAATAAATGCCATGTGTGTATATGTTATGTTTTGTATTATTATATTGCAGACTAGATTGTGCCTGGACCTCACACTGGGGAGTGGATAACACTCCCCACTCCCTTGGATGCCTGCACAGGAGCACTTCAGAGCCCGTCCCAGTTCATGCTCCCTGCCATGCTAGCCACTCTGAAGGGGGAGGGAAAGAAAACATTATGTCTAGGAGTGGCAAGTGGCATTATGGCTAAGGGTTTGATGCAGCCCTGATTAGGCCAAGATACTGCATCAAAACAGGTGCAGCCCAGGTATTTACATACTAAGCTTAAATAGCAATTAGGTTGAATTAGCTGCACTTGTTCAATGTGGGACGTTGATCTTGGTTGTCTGCAAGGTCCAGATTTCATGTGGCACAAAAGGCTGTGATGCATATTAAATCGGTAATCTGTTTTTAGACACAGTCTCCAGGAGAGATGATGCTTCCTGCAGCTTTTCTTGAGAAAGCTGTAGCTTTAGTCCTTAACAGAGGGCTGTAGCTGTAGCCCTTAATGGAGACCTGCACCATGAATGTACAAACCAACTCTGCTGTTTGACTGACTTTTTATTCCCTTGAGCAGTGTAAAAAGATCACTTTTTTTCTTTGTTGTCAAGATAAGGCCTCCTGCTCTCTAATTTATGTTTTATATCATAATACACTATAAAATATGTAATAATTGTCCAGTACAAATCTTTGGAAGAAAGAAATAGAACAAAGAGAACTGTATAAAACTGGTTAGCGAGATGAGTCCATAAAACATGACGTCCTCAAATGACGTCAAGTGCCTCAAATGATGTCCTTCTGTATTCTGGATTTTCAGCATTTGCTTTGGTCATACCTCAATTCAACATGTCTTTGAGGTCATTTGCGACCACACCCTGGCCATTGGAACCACAGAACTATCTTTCCTTCATGGAGTTTGAGATGATGTTTCGCCCTGATTCAGAGAATGGTGTCCTTTTGTACAGCTATGACACTGACAGCAAGGACTTCCTGTCCATTAACATGGTGGCTGGCTATGTGGAGTTCAGATTTGACTGTGGTTCAGGAACAGCTGTTATCAGGTAAATATGATTTGTAGTACTTCCCTTCCAGCAGTATCACAAGAAAAATGTAAGTGAGGAAGAGCCAGTACAAGAGATAGCATTGACTCCTAGCAATTTCCAGAGATGGCCAATTCTTCTAAGGAAAGCATTAAAGCTCTAACTCCATTCCCTAGGAGAGTTTTTCTCTACCTTTTAGTTTATATCCAAAGGCATGACTTTTGAGAAACGTTATTTCCATGTTACCGTGTAACTGCCGTTTTTATTCACACAGAGATAACATTTTAAAAAATAGCCCTCTGCATCAATAATATTATATCACAGGAGATTAAAGAATAACGCACAAGGAAACTGGAGCTATTTTACCACTGTAAGCTTAACGAATAGCCCAGTATGGAAAATAATACACATAAAGATGTACGTAATGTATAGTAATATATGTGGGCTTTATGTATTGTTTGTTTCCTATAAGTTTTAGGCAAATGTGGTTACACCAAAACTAGGAGTTCTGAAATAAACTAAAGGTGAAATTGCAGAATTACTGGCAATAATATGTAACCTATTGTTATAAACTGCCTCTGTGCCAGATGACTGGCAGGTTGGCAACATAACACCCATCTTCAGAAAGAGCTCCAGAGGTGATCCTGAGAACTACAGACGAGTGAGTCTCACTTTGACCCCTGGGAAGTTGGTGGAAACTATAATAAAGAATAAAATCAGCAGTCATGTGGACACATCTTCTGGGGAGGAGTGAATGTGGTTTTTATGAAGAGAAATCCTGCCTCACCAATCTGGAGTTATCTGAGGGTATTAACAAGCATGTGGAGAAGGGGGATCTAGTTGACAATATAGTTACACTTTCCAAAAGCGTTTGACAATGTCTCTCATCTAAGGCTTTAAAAGAAAAAAACCTGTGTTGCCACAGGATTGGAGGGAAAGTTCTTTTGTGGATTGAGAGCTGATTAAAAGATAGGAAGCAAGGGATAGAGAGCTAAATGGTGACTTCTCAGGATGGTTAGAAGTCAGAAGTGGGGTCCTGCAGGGATCTGTGCTGAGCTTTATTTTGTTCAACATTTTCATCAGTAACCTGGAGATGGGCGTGCACAGTGAAATCTCCAGGTTTCCAGATGATACCAAGTTTTTATGGGTAACCAATTCTTAAGTCAATGGAGGGGAGCTGCAGAAAAATCCTACCAAGCTAAGTGAGTGGGCAAAAAATGTCCCACGAATTTCAGTGTCAACAAGTGCAAGGTAATACATCTGGGAAAAAATAACCTCAACTATATGTACACAATGCTGGGTTCCAAACTATGTCTTATGACTCAGAAAAAAGCCCTTGCAATCATTGTAGATAGTTCTGTAAAATATCTATCTCATGAACAACATGTGCTCCCAGAGGTTGGGGGTGGGGGGCACAGCGACTACCTGCAGGTGGTGGTGTCAGCGGTGGGGGCATGGTGGTGGTGAGCAGGGAGCTCCCACAGGCAGCTGCAGTGGTGGAGGGGGGAAGGGAATGGCGAGCACCAACCAGTGGTCGGCGGCCAGTGGTGATTGGGGTCAGCTCACAGATACTGTTAGTGGTGGGGGAGGAGGGGGGTGGTGGCAAGTGGCGACCGCCCGCAGGTACTGCCAGCAGCGTCTGTCGTACTTTTTGGCAGTGCACCCCCTGCAATCTCAGGGTGCAGGTGCAACTGTGTGTACCCCCTGTGCACCACCAGTGCATCAGCTCAATGTGGAGCGGTGATCACAAAAGCCAATAAAATGTTACCCCTTACTGAATGGAGGAAGCAACCTAGTGACAGATGATGCAGAAAAGGCTGAAGTACTCCATGCCTTTTTTTATATCAGTATTCACAGGCAAGGCCAGTTCCCAGACTACTGCACTTGGCAGCACTGTCTGGAGAGGAGGTATGCAGCCAACAGTGGTGAAAGAACAGGTTAGGGACTATTTAGAAAAGCTGGATATGTACAAGTCTATGGGGCCAGATGCAATGCACCCAAGGGTGCTGAAGGAATTGGTTGATGTGATTGCAGAACCACTGGCCATCATCTGTGAAAACTCATGGTGATTGGGAGATGTCCCAGATTATTGGAAAAGGGCAAATATAGTGCCCATCTTAGAAAGGGAATGAGGAGGATCCAGGGAACTACAGACCAGTCAGCTTCACCTCAGTCCCTGGAAAAATCATGGAGTGGGTCCTCAAGGAATCCATTTCTAAGCGCTTGGAGGAGAAGAGGATTAGGAATAGTTATCATGGATTTACTAAGGGCAAGTCATGCCTGACCAACATGATTGCCTTCTACAATGAGATGACTGGCTCTGTGAATGTGGGAAGAGCAGTGGATGTGACATACTTTGACTTTAGCAAGGTTTTTGATATGGTTTCCCACAACATTATCGCAAGCAAGCTAAGGCAGTATGGGTTGGATGAATGGACTGTAAGGTGGATAGAAAATGGCTGGATCATTGGGCTCACAGGATAGTAACCGATGACTCGATGTCTAGTTGGCAGTCAGTATCAAGTGGAGTCCCCAGAGGTCAATTCTGGGACTGGTTATGTTTAATATCTTCATTAATGGTCTAAAAGATGGGATAGAGTGCACCCTCAGCACATATGCGGATGACACCAAGCTGCAGGGAGTAGTAGCTATGCTGGAGCATAGGGTTGGAATTCTGAAAGACCTAGGGAAACTAGAGGATTAGACCAAAGGAAATCTCTTGAAGTCTAATAAAGACAAGTGCAATGTCCTGCACTTTGGATGGAACAATTCCATGCACTGGTATAAACTAGGGACTGACTGGCTAAGCAGCAGCTCTACAGAAAAGGACTTGGGGTCTACAGTGGACAATAATCAGACTATGAGCGAACAGTGTGCCCTTTTTGCAAAAAAGGCTAACAGCACACTAGGCTGCATTGATAAGTATTTCTAGCAGATCAAGGGAAGTGATTATTCCCTTCTATTTGGAACTGGTGAGGCTACATCTGGAGCGCTGTGTCCACTTTTGGACCTCTCACTACAAAAAGGATTGGCCCTCCCACTACAAAAAGGATTGGACAAATTGGACAGAGTCCAGCAGAGGGCCATGAAAATGTTTAGAAGGCTGGGGAGCATGATTTATGGGAAGCTGAGTGACTTTAATCTGAAGATTAAAACTGAGGGGAATTTTAAAAATGGCCTTCACCTGTCTGAAGGGTGCTTCCAGAGAGGATGGAGCTAGACTGTTCTGAGTGGTGGCAGGTGACAAAACAATGAGCAATGGTCGCAGCAGGGGAAGTTAAGGTTAGATATTATGAAAATCTTTCTCATAAAAGAAAATCTTTCTCAACCCAGAGAGGTTGTAGAATCCCCATCCATGAAGGTTTTTAAGACTCAGGTAGACAAAGCCTTGGCTGGGAAGATATAGAATCATAGAAGTTGGGTCGGAAAGGTCCTTGTAGATCTTTAGGTCTGACCCCCTGCCTGGGCGGGAAGAAAACTGGGCTCAAATGACCCCAGAAAGGTAGGCATCAAGGCACTTCTTAAAGACCTATAGGGTAGGAGCCAGCACCACTTCCCTTGGAAGTTGGTTCCAGATCCTAGCCGCCATGACAGTGAAGTAGTTCTTACGTATGTCTAATCTAAACCTCCTCTCCAACAACTTGTGGCCATTATTCCTTGTTATCCCGGGGGGGCGCTAGGGGAAACAAGGTCTCCCCCAAACCCTTCTGGTCCCCCCTAGTGAGTTTATAGGTGGTCACCAGGTCTCCCCTCAGCTTTCTCTTGTGAAGGTTGAACAGGTTCAGGTCCCATAGCCTCTCATTGTAGGGTCTGCCCTGCTGTCCCCGGATCATGTGGGTGGCCCTCCTCTAGACTCTCTCAGTGTTGTCCACATCCCTCTTGAAGTGGGGTGCCCAGAACTGGACACAGTACTCCAGCTGTGGCCTGACCAGTGTCATGTAGAGGGGGAGGATAACCTCCTTGGACCTACTTGAGATGCACCTGTGGATGCACGATAAGGTTCAGTTAGCCCTGCCGACCATGACCTCACATTGTCGACCTATGTTCATCTAGGGATCAATGATGACTCCAAGATCTCTTTCTGACTCCGTGCTCTCAAGAAGGGAGTTTCCCATGTTGTAAGTATGCTGCCAAAGTGTAGCATCCTGCACTTGTCTGTATTGAAACACATCCTGTTTTTGTTAGCCCACCCTTGCAACCTACCCAGGTCTTTCTGCAGTCTTTCTCTCCCTGCTAACGTGCCCACCACACCCCAAATTTTGGTATCATCAGCAAATTTGAACAGGTTGCTTTTTACCCCATTGTCCAAATCGTTGATAAAGAAATTGAACAGCGTGGGCCCAAGGACCAAGCCCTAGGAGACTCCACTGCCCACTTTCCTCCAGGTTGAATATGACCTGTCCACCACCCCCCTCTGAGTATGACCCTTCAGCCAATTAGCAATCCATCTGACTGTGTTGGCATCGATGCCACAGTCACCTAGTTTTTTAATAAGGATGGGATGGTCAACAGTGTCAAAGGCCTTGCTGAAGTCCAGAAAGACTACATCCACGGCAACACTTGCATCCAATGCTTTTGTAACCTGATTGTTACAAAAAGGCAATCAGGTTGGTCTGACATGACATATAGTTGAGGGTGGCTCTGCTTTGTGCAAGGGGTTGGACTAGATGATCTGCTGAGGTCCTTTGAACCCAAATTTTCTATGAGTCTATGTTGGACATCATTAATAAGTGAGAACATCATCATGCTGTTATACAAATCCATGGTGCACCCACATCTTGAATACTGTGCAGTTTTGGTCCCCACATTTCAAAAAGTATGTAGTAGAATTAGAAAAGGTACAGAGAAGGGCAGCCAGAATGATCAGAGGCCTAAGGCAGCTGCAATACCAGGAAAGTCTAACAAGGCTGGGACGCATCAGTTTGGAAAGGACAAGGTTTAGGGGGATATATAGTAGAGGTCTATAAAGTCATAAAGGGTATGGATGAATTGAATAAGGAACTGTTGTTCGCCAAGTTCCAGAATGCTGGAAGTAGGAAACACCCACTGGAATTAGTAGGTGACTGGTTTAAACCTTATCGTAGTATCTAGGGTCAGAAGAGTCAGAAGGGGCCTAAAGTGGGCTATCTAGTCTGACTCCCCGCCAGTGGCAGGAATGAGTGCCAGGGTCATAGGACCCCAGCCAAGTACCTATCTAATCGTATCATAGTATCATAATGCTTAGAGTCAGAAGGAACCTAAACAGATCATCAGGTCTGACCCCTTCCCCGGGCAGGAACGAGTGCCGGGGTCATATCACCCCAGCCAAATATCTGTCCAGCCTCCTCCTGAAGACCCCCCCCACAAGGTAGGAGACAGTACCACCTCCCTTGGGAGCCCATTCCAGAGCCTGGCAGCCCTAACTATAAAATAATGTCTCCTGATGTCCAGCCTGAACCTTCTCTCTAACAATTTGTGGCTGTTATTCCTAGTAACCCTAGGTGGTACCCGGGGGAACAGAGCCTCCCCCAATTTCTGCTGGTCCCCCCTGGTGAGTTTGTAAACAACCACCAGATCCCCTTTCAGCCTTTCCTTGTGGAGGCTGAGTAGGTTCAGGCCCTTTAGCATCTCCTCATAGGGCCTGCCCTGCTGCCCCTTGACCATGTGAGTAGCCCTCCTCTGGACTCTCTCAATGCTAGCAACATCCCTCTTGAAGTGCAGCGCCCAGAACTGATTGCAGTACTCCAACTGTGGCGTGACCAATGCCACATAGAACAGAAGGATCACCTCCCTAGGCCTGCTTGTGATGCATCTGTGGATGCACGACAAGGTGCAGTTAGCCTTACTGACTGCTTCCTCACATTGGCAGCTCATGTTCATCCTGGAGTCAACAATGACTCCAAGATCCCTTTCTTCTGAACAAGAAGGGTGTTCCCCAGCCTATAGGTGTGTTGCTGGTTCCTTCTCCCTAGATGCAGCACCTTGGACTTGTCTGCATTGAATCCATCCTATTCTCATCTGCCCACCTCTGTAATTTGTCTAGATCTAGCTGGATTCTGTCCCTCCCCTCCAGCATGCCCACCTCGCCCCACAACTTGGTATCATCGGCAAATTTGGACAGTGTGCATTCCACACCCACATCCAGATCACTGATAAAGATGTTGAGCAGTACAGGCCCCAGGACCAAGCCCTGGGGGACTCCATTGCCCACGTTCCTCCAGGTTGAAAACGACCTGTCTACCCCCACTCTATGGGTGTGACCGTCTAGCCAATTTGCCACCCATCTGACTGTGTAGGCATCAATGCCACAGTCACCAAGTTTTTTTAAGAGAATGTGGTGGGAAACCATCTCAAAGGCCTTCTTAAAGTCCAGGAAGATGACGTCCACCCCAACACTCATATCCAGGGACTTTGTGACCTGATCATAAATAATAAAAAAAAGTACTTTTGTTATGTAATATGTAGTTAACTTGTGCAATTCCTGTGGAAGAGGCAGATAGCATAGCTAAATTAAAAAAGGGACTAGATAAATTCATGGATGTTAGCTATTGAAGAGGATTCTTGGAGATGTTTCTTTTGGCATTGCTAACCCAATAAATTGTGGATACCTGGGAAGGTGTTGAATAAGGGATAAATCATTCCAGAGCAAGGCTAGGCAACATTTTTGGTTGGAATGCCAAATAAAATGCAATGTCTACCTTATAAGGTGCGAAAGTGCCGGCATGCCAAAAAACCAAAACCAGGGTGGAGGGTACATGACAGGATGTACTGCATATTAATATAATAAATAATCATAAATGTTGCTTTTTATAGTAAATACCAGGTTTTCTAAATATTCGAAATCTGGTGATATTAAACACTGGATTCTTAATTAAGCAAATGAGGGTGTTATGCCTCTCAGAACCCAGCCCAGGGAAAGGATTTTTAAGGCGGCGGATGAATCTGAGCAGAGTGTTCTCTTGCAGCCCAGTACTACCCCACTGGAAAAACAAACGAGCAGACTCTTTAAATTAAACTGGAAATCGCAGGACTGTATTAATAGAAACAGGCAACAACAATACTTACAATAATTACAAGATTATTTACAATGGGAATTAAGAAAACAGTGAGAGAGAACAGAACAGAATGCAGACCCTCAGTCTGAGAGCTGCAAACAATACTGCAAGTTACACTAAAACGTACGCAGAGCCTGGCTGTTACAGGCTCTCGGGCCGAGAACTGTACAGATTCCCCACCTCCCCAGGAGACTTCCCCCTCTCTAGGGTACTCTCTCTCCTTCAGTCCAGCAAATGGGTGATACGTTATCACAAGTGTTGGCCCACTGGCACCGGTCCTGGGGCTGCTTGTATATGTGACAGGGGTTTAGTTCTCCCTAAATTGAAACGGTGGGTTTTTAATTGGTGGGCTTTTAATTGTATTGATTAAAAAACCCACTGTTTCAATTTAGTGACTTCCATCATATCACAGTGATGGCCCCCATCAGCTCACATGCCTCCACTCTGCCCGCTGCCACCGCACCCCCACTCCCAGGCTGGCACGGGCATTTTCCACCAGAAAAAAAAAGATCAGGCCCTTTGGCACTTTTTAATTCTTTTTTCTCAGTGGAGCCTGCATGCATGAGTTGCCACCGGGTCGCACAGCCCCTGAGCTGTGCAGGGCTCAGTGCTCTCCTCCACGATGGCGGTGCTCCCCAGGACTGTCTGGACAGGGTGCTAGCAGGTGGGTGCTACCTGGAAGGCACTGCCACCATGGAGGGAAGGCCCAGGGTCCCCCACAGCTCAGAGACCACTTGGCCCGCTGGCAGCTCGCCCCCTGACCATGGGAGAGACAGGTAGGCTCCAGCGCCCTGTGCACTGTCCCTGCTGCCTTCCTGCCACCTGGAGTTGCCTGAGAATGGGATGGCTTGCCTCTGCGGCAGTACAGCAAGGGGGCAGGAAGGCAGCCAGGTATGCTGGCAGCAGGAGAAGGCGATGGGGACTGTGCACAGGGCGCTGGCAGCCCACCAAGCCCGAGCTTCCCCGAGCATGTCTGGGCTTCCAGTGCCTCGTACACCCTTGCAATTTCTAACGTAGCAAACTAAACTACATCAGATGGGTTTTACCTGGCTACATAGCAAGGTCATTTAAAGTGAAATACGCTGCCACGTGTACATCGTGATGAAATTAAAGCGAAATATGTCACTGCAAGTGTGAACAGTGACACCATTAAAGCAGTGCAGAAGGTCAATTAAGCCACTTCAAAGGCTAATTTTATCTTGCGTTCAAGCACCTGGTCTATGGATGCACTCCCGGGGGATCCCCAAGGAGTCTTGCTCTACCTGGGATACACACTCACCTCCAGTTGCTACCCAGATGCTAGATGCTCATCAAACACCCTTCATCTCATCCAGTCTCAGACTCGCTAGATCTAAACAGTCTCTCTTCAGGTGCAAAGCCTCAAACTCACAAGTCTCTCTCCTCAGAGACCCACCAAACTCACACAAGTCACTCACTGTTCCTCACACACAACTCTCACACACACAGCACAGCTCAGGCCCCTTTTAAACCCTCACATTCACAATCCAATCGTATCTCTGAGGTACCTGTCACTCAGACACTCATCCAACTGGTGCTTCCATCAGTCATCATGTCATAACAAACATTACTTTTCACACTTCTGACCAGTCATCATCTGCTTTATCTCAGGGTACAGAGGTCACCACTTTTGGTGCCAAAAATCCCTTTTGCCAGGTCTCTACTGCGCGGGCTAATTTGTGCACTTAGGTCAGCCCCTCCTCAGAGGTGAAAAGTTCACTGCCGATCCTTGACCTACTGCACATGCACCGGACTCACGCTTTTAACATCAGCACCTTCAGATTAGCTAGGCCAGGGAATGTGGCAGCACCACACGCTCTACAGCGACAAGAAATAAAGCATCACATACTACCTGTGTTGTTCATTATTCTTTTTCTGTTAAGCATGTTGTGATGAGAGAGAGGGATAAAAGAGAGAGGAAGAGAAGAAGAGGAGAGAGAGAAAGAGGGAAAGAGAAAGAATAGAGGGGAGGCAGACAGGCGGAGAGAAAAAGGAGAGGAGAGGCAGACAGGGAGAGAAAGGAGAGGGGAAGGAAAAGAGGAGAAAGAAACTACGAGGACCAGGTGCCAGAGCCTGGCTGCCCCCACTTCCCCAACAGTGCAGATGTGCAAGCGAGTGGCGTGGCCATTACGCCCTCAAGGCGATGTCTGCCGCTGCTGCTGCTGGTGTCCCTTCCCCTCCTCGTCCTGCCCCACAACAATGCCAGTAGGTGGGCAAGGACAGAAGCGGCGATGGAAGCTTTGCCATCATCAGGGGGAGGCTTCCTGCATGGCATGGTGGCTGGACTTGGGCCACTTGCCGTGGCCCCAGCCCTCCTCCAGATGTGGTCAGCAGTGTGGCACAAGCCACTTGGGCCCCTGCCAGCAGCCTTGGAAATTAGGGAGGGGCACATCCCCCTGTGCCTAGTCTATGAGTCCCCCTGGTTAGGGACCTACAAAATTAAGAGTGGGAGCAGGCTGTGCAGCATCTCCTTTCATCTTGAAGTTTCCCATGTGTGCCTGGCCTTGCTGCTCGTCACACGCTCCTGATGTGCGGGGAGACAAAAACTGAAGTTGTAAATATGGCGCCATTTTTGTTGCTCGCCACTGATTGGCCGAGGTACCCTGGCAGCCCCACTGTGTGTTGCTGACCAGACGGGAGGCAAAAATCTCACCATATTTAAAACCACAGTTTTCACCTCTCTGCTGATCAGGAGGGGGAGCAGTGAGCAGTGGAGGGGCATGAAGGAGAACCTGCAAAATCAGCGAGAGCAGCTCCTTTGCATTGCCACAGACATGGGGGCACAGTCAGCAGAAGGCAGGCAGCGTCCTTGTGTCCCTGTGTCCCTGCCTGTGCTCTCCTGACCGCCCCCGGGCCTATCCTGGCAGGGATCTTCCCGATACGTATGTTTCAGATATTAAGGAAAAGTGCAACTTAATATAATTGCTAACTAATACAAAAATGGTTGTGTTGCCAAGCCTAAGTGAAAACCTGCAAAACTGACTAGGACTATGATAGTAATAATTATGTTAAAAAGAAAATTATTTAGGTTGCAAAGCCATGAGTTAGTTGTTCAGTATTTATAGCCTCCTCATTCAGTTAATGGCCCTTGCATTATTTACTGCACACCATCCAAAGCCTGCATTGCATACAGAAGTGTTCATTTCATCAAGGTTCTTTCTAGGGCGCCCATCACAGGGTTGTTTGAGTGCCTCAGAAACATGAATCACAAATGCTGTAAGGTAGCAAGGGCTTATTGTCTCAAGCTTACAGATTCGCTCTGCTGCCCTGACTGATTTCCTGGTCACCTTCCATCCTGCACCCTGAATGAGGGTTCTGTGGAAAAAACCAGTGATGATATGATTAAAGACTGTATAGCATTGCCTATATACTTGTATTATAACTTTTCAAACAAAGAATGCAAGGGTCTTTTATGGACCCTTGGTTCATAAAATAGAAAGTGCTAGGCAGCCTACATACAAAGGGCACTATGACCTGTTGCTGTATAACTTACTCTTTTGTAGCACTTTCCCTTTAGACCTTAAAGGGTAATCATTATCCCCAAGCATTATCTACCATTTTGTTGATGGGGATATATGTGCAAGCACACTATATGTGCGAGCATAGAGTTATGCCAAAGCAGTGCACAGAGTCATAGGCAAAACCAGAAATATAACTCATGTCTGACTACCCAACCATTAGATTTTAATGAAATGAAGTGAGTGTAAATGTTAGCATTCAATAGGGGTAGATTAATTCATGTTGTTACTAGAACAATGAAAGTTTATATTTTCTATTTGGTGTTTGGTGTTTTGCTAGGATGATATGGTGAGGGAAAAAAGCAGAGGGCTGGCAGAAGGCACCAGAAAGGGGAATGGGGACAGCAGATTAGATGCTCTATATAAGTTGTGAGGCAACCACTTTGTTGGCCTGTGCTGTGCAGGGATTCACGTGCATGAGACTTCACACGTTGACAAATTCACACTGATGAATCTTTTAATGGGAGATCAGAAAATTAGTAATCATTCTCCTTAATACATAGGCTGCATTCATCTTAGCTATAAAAATTATGCTTAAAAAAGCCTTGAGGAGAATGATCCTTGAGGGGAACAGAGTTTTATTTATAGGAAAAAACAATTCTCAAACTCATAGTAGCTTTTCAAACCTTTTGAATCCAAAAGTTAACTTTCAGTTCTCAGAACCTCATACTTCTCAAGGTTCATTCATCCCTAATTATAATTACAGTTTTCAAAGCAGGAGGCTTAGCATGATGATGACCTGTGCTAGAGAGGGGAGAGAATATATGTATTGCATCTTATTAAGGAGTCCAACACATCTGCTTCCCTTATTACATATTGATTTGTCCAGGGTGATTAAATTCCATTACACATTGATTTATACGAAGTGATTAAACTCTATTACCTATTCCTTTGTACATGGTGGTTGAACCCTAATTGTTGTTAAACAAGAAAAGAACAAAGATTGAGTGACATTGTGTGTTGATTCTTTTGGAGAGGTTATAGTATCAGAGAAACATAGGTAGGAATACATGAATAAGAAGAAATAAAGATGGTGAAATTTTAAATGCCAGACAATTTTTTTTCATTAACTAATTTTCCGTTGCTCTTCGGATGGAGCTGAGCCTCGAGCTCTTCCAGCTCAAGCTTCATCTGCTTCTTCCTTTCTTCCCATTCTCGCCGTTCCTTCTCACGCCGGGCCTCAATCTC
>JAGPOW010002514.1:46714106-46736187 GCA_030014935.1 Caiman crocodilus | reverse complement strand
TTCTGAGCTGGACCCAGGGCTTGAAGAGCGTGGAGATGGCGCTGATGCTGCCATTTCAGCACACAAGAGGTTAATCAGCTCATCCTTCTTTAGCTTTCCTGTTCCATGGAGGCCTTTCTCTTTTGCCAGTGCCTTCAGTTCGGGCACAGTCATCTGGGCATACTCGTCTGCCATCCTGACTCTCTACACTATTAATGTCTTTTCAGATCCACTCAAAATATTTGAGTTGAACATGTCATGTTTTTTCACCTGAAGAAGACAAAAATTTAACAAATGTCAAAGTGAAACTTTGCAAACGGAAACTTTGATTTTTTTTGCAACAACTTTTTCATTTTGAAATTTGTATTTAATTATAAGAAATAAAATATACCTAAATATGCAATATTTTGCTTGATAAAAAATGGAACTTAATTTTTTGTTTCAGTGAGAAAACTAAAGGTTTATTGTTTGAGGTTGCCTGTAGTGAGTTATTTTCTATTTTTTTCAGGCAATAAACTGAAAATGTATTCATCAGTCTAAGAGAAAAGGCATCAATCTCTGATGTGAATTTGAAAGGCTTTAAGCTATGCTTGTAAAAATTACATTCCAAAGTAAAGAAAATACAAACTGTACAACTTTATTATTGTAGCACCTGGGGTATGTGTTTCTATCTACTCTACAGGCAGTTTTTCAGTCTCAGATGAATACCAAGCTAAAATTGATAATATTAACAGTTTTAAAGTGCATCCTATGAGACTGGTTGACATTTGGTACGATTAATGGAGACTCTGGTGCTTATTCAGAATCTCATTTTATAACCAGGAACATATTTGAGTAACTGCCTTTAACGTGCAAAAGGCACTAAGAAAAGGATTTTACTGAATAATGGCCAGCATAAATAGAATCGATAAGCAAACACAAAATGCTACTGTTCCATAAAGACAGAGAGAAGCTGAAGCAAATTTGGCCATTAGGTAAGTGGCTGTAATGGCAGGTTGTGCCTTTGGAACATGCAGATGTTACATTTAGATTGACCTAACAAGGGTTAGATTGATTTAAATGTCAATGTGTGCAGATGTTTAGGGGGTTTAAATTGGGCCAGAAATGGTGTACCTGACCTAAGTTAATTCACCTGAGTAGGTGAGCTAACTTAGTTCAGCAATGGGTTATCCCAAGGGTGGGCAAAATACAGCCTGCAGACCAGATCTGGTCCACCAACTGATTGGACCTAGCCTGCAGGTGGGCGCCTGCCAGTTGATTGTATCTGACCTTGCAACTGGGGCAGCCCACATTTGCCAACTGTCCTGTCCAGTGTACACAGCTTCCTGGCAGAGCTGCCCTCAGTGCAGCTGCAGCCACCTGGGTACTGCTTGGCTCCCCTTGCCTCTAGCAACTCTTCCTCCTTTGCTGCTCTGCTGCACCGCTCTAGGGAGCAGGGGAGCAGCCCCGTTGGAAAGCTATGCATGCTGGCTGGGACCAGGGCAGTCAGTAAATACAGGCTGCTCTGGGTGGGATAATTTGCATTTATTAACTAGGAAGTTATAGCCCTCAGATAGCAAAATATCCACTGTTCACTTAGGTATTTCTTCAAATAAAACAAGAACATTGAGATATTTCCCTTCTCTCCTTGTCTCCATAAATGATGCCTTTTGTTATACTTCATAAACAGTTAGCCTTTTTGTAGTTCTATTTCTTCCTTTATTTTTAGTGCTAACACGTAATGAATTTGCTTCACTTAGGAAGATGTGTGAACAATTAGCTTCCACAAGTTATATGCTGAGAACAAATGTTTTAAAGTATCAAAATTGGAAGTGTAAAACATTTAGGGTTTTTTTATTTCAAACAGGAGTGAAGAATCTGTCAGTCTGGGCCAATGGCATGAACTAAGAGTGTCTCGCACAGCAAAGAATGGCATCTTGCAGGTGGATAAACAAAAACCAGTAGAAGGAATGGCAGAGGTAAGGGCCAGATATATATTTGCATGTATATATGATGGCTGTCTCCCATATATTTTAGGAAGAAGGGATTATCTTCTGCTATACCATAGAACCAGGTCCCCAACATTAAAATCAAGAAAAGATCCATTAAACGTAGGAGAGAGGAAACTTGGCAGTCTAGAAAATCCCATAACAATGTCCAGTTGGGGCAATTTTTTCCTTTTCTTTCATTTATTGGTTATAGATAAACCTGTTAAAATACAAGAATTCACAGACAGCATGGATATATATATATAAAATGTAAAATTATGTGCACAAGGTCAGGTGAATACTTGCAATTGCATATTGCATAGTCATAGAAGCCCAAAGAAACAGAATTTAGGAATTATTTTGTTTTTCTCTGTCTTCTGTAAAACTTGAGATAACTTATTACTCACCTTTATTTTCTCTATTGAGGTCACAATTTCAAATAGTCTCAACTTTGAAAATATTCAACTTTTAATCAGAAAACCAAAAAAGAAAAGTATTCTGCAGAAGAATCTTCAAGTTCTGATATAGACTAGAAATTCTTGTGAAAAGCAGGCATTTTTCATTCAAAATTTCATTCTGTTGATATCTAGTTATCTACAAACATACAAGTTCAATGAAAAAAATTTCAACCAGTCCTAGTTGAGACTTTAAAAAAAATCTGGTCCATAATGAGGAAAAGAAATTTTCTAATTCTCTTCTCTCCAGCTGAGTGCTATACTTGAGCTGCAGAGATAGTTGGATCTGTAACAACCCATAAAATGCAATTAGAACTTCTGCAGGATTGCAGTTGTGTGGTTTCCACATATTTACCTTTAAGATCCTTTCAATCCCTACCAGAAATTTGATCTAAGCTACAGTTTAGTTTGAGTGATTGTTCCTACTTTCAGGAAATAATTCAAATATGGGGTTTGTTCTTTTACCTCTTTCCTTTGTTCTGGATTTGCTTTTTCAAACGTTCCTCTCTTCTATATTTAATGGATCTTTTGTTCAGTTTAATTTTGGAGATGTGGTTCTAGTCTCATACATATCAGATTCTCATCAGTGTAATTCCAGTGACTGCAGGTGAAGTTATTCCTCATTCATGCCAATGTGATAATGATCAGAAGACTGTGACAGGACAACAAAGTCCCCTTCTTCCTCTCATCTTCCTTGACTTTCATCCAAGTTTTGAAACATCTGAAATTTACCAGCCAACTTCAGTTGGAATCAGACCTAACTTTGGTAGGGAATGTTTTTTGTTCTTTCTTTGCCAACACGAAGATGTAACACTGTGCTGCCTCCTGTATAGAACTACCAAGTCACTAAGAACAAGTGTGTGTTTCAGAGCCTAAAGTAAGCAATCCTGAAAATGCATGCAGGCTTCATCTCATTAAACATAATAGCATTTTGCTTTTTTACAACAGGGAGCTTTCACACAGATTAAGTGCAGCTCTGATATATTTATTGGTGGAGTCCCTAATTATGATTACGTGAAGAAGAACTCAGGGGTCCTGCAGGCCTTCAGTGGAAGTGTTCAGAAGGTACACATTCTCAAATTAATTAAACTCTCTGTACTTACTTCATGTCTTCCTGAAATCCTTTCAGATGAACTGTCAAGGAAAAATACTGATGCTATTAAAATCAATAGACCAGGACTTCATTCTTAAATTTTAGCAGTTCAGCCACAAGTTGCTCCTTGCCTAAAAATGTTTCATAATGTAGAGCACCAGGTTCCCCTTATGACATATTACTGCCAAGTGCTATTTTATAGCTACTTTTCTCACCTTTGTTTTACTATCTATGCTGCATTAACTATGAACAGTAGCAACGCTGGGCCATAGTCAGAGATGGTTTCTAAAAATTATGTAAAAGTTAGATCACCCTAAGACCAATAATACCAATAAGCAAGTGAGCATAAGAGAGGTCCAGGTACTTCAGTGATGGACAAGGGTTAAAAACATAGATAGATAGCCAGTTCATATAACTTGGAGACTGGTGTGCCAAAAAACAGTGGAAGTAAAAGTTAGAATCTACCTTGACTTGTCCTTTACACCTTTTCTTTAGCTTCTTGCTTCCTTTCCCTCCCATGGCCTCTCAGTGTGTAAGCTCCACTACCCTTTTCACAGTTTGTAAGCAAATTTCCAACATGTTAATTAATAATATTGGGTATAAATGGGCACAAATCTAAACTGAATGTAGTTCTGGGGGCTATAAATTTGTGTGAGTTACACAGTGAGGGGCCAGAAGAAAATGTTAAGTTGCGCACACATAGGCTTCTTCTAGAAAAATAGTCTCGGCACTGAACTTGGCACTAACTCCAGATAGTTGGGGTTTTTTTAGTCATTCCAATGGATCAAATTTAAAAAAAAAAGATCAGTGTAAACCATAATAAATGGATTAAAAACTGGTTAATTTGGAAAAAAAATTGCTGAAGTGCCCAAAAAATGGTTGAGTGCTAAATAAGGATAATGAAATGTCATTTATACAAACCTTTCTGCACTGCTTGGCTCAATGGTTTTGTTTGAACAATGTGTGTTTTTAGCCATAGGTGAGCTAGTGCATGTAGGAACAAAAAGCAAAGGGCACATATACAAGTTGGAGGTCTAAAATACAATGGCACTAGAAAGGCCTCAAAGATAGTAGTAGATAAACAATTGTACATGATCTCCCAGTGCAATGATATAATTAAGAAGACAGATAATTTCTTAGAGGCATAAGAAAACTAGCAAGTCAATAGAAAGGTGGTATTACATCTTAATGCAGCATTACCTCTGTTGTACAGTGAAAAATTAGATAGAGTTCAGAAAAAAGCAACAAGAGTGACTCAAGATCCAGAAAATATGCGTTATACTGAGAGACAGTATATTTAGTTTATTAAGGAAAAAGGTAAAGAAAGGACTTGGAAACAGTACTAACAGCTACATGAGAGAGAGGTTTTGGAGAGTAGATAGCTCTTCAAGGAATCGGAAAAAAGGTATAACAAGAGACAATGGGATGGAAACAAAAGGTAACGTCAGCCTAAACATAAGCTACATTTGTTTTAACAACGAGGATAATAACTACAGGAACAACATACCTAGAGCTTCCATTACTGGAAGTCTTCAAATCATGACTTGATAACTTTTAAAAAGACATGATCTAGCTTAAACTGAATTTATGAGCTTGGTGTGAAAAATCTTTAGTGAGGTTGTGTAGCTCGTGTTATGCAGGAGGTCAGATGAGCAGTTGTCATTTTCTTCAATTCTTTCTCTGTTAATGAAAATGAACTTTTGACTACTATAACCAAGAGCAGAATGTGGCATCATATATAATCTGGTCATGTATCAAATTTAATTGTACAAAATGCTGTGGTGTTCCTTAGAGAGCTCATGACATGCTGTTGCACTGTGTAATAATCCTATCATTTCACAGATATCTTCAGTTTAGATCCCAATATTTTCTGAAGTAACAAATTATGCTTTTCAGCTATTCAGCTTGACTTTTACAGAGCAAGATAAAACACTAGAAAACTTGCTAGGAGTAGAAAATGGTAACAGCATTGCACTATTTTTGTGTTGTAAGCAATGTTCTTCAGGATGTCATATTCTCTCATAAGCTAAAATTGACTTCCTCAGCAAAGCTCATAAAAGATTTCAGTTTCAGCTCATAAATGAGCTACAAAACAGCCCACCATACAAGCTTGGTAAATCCCACAGAGCTTTTACTGAGTGGGAGTTGAATTGTTTTGTGTTGGAAAGTAGAAGAGAAACTCATCACTAACACATCAGGATAAACAGCGAAGTATGTTGGAAGAATGTACTCACGAAGTGCATTGTTGACAATAAACAGATGTTAGATCAAGTTTCCAAAACGGCTGTTTTCTCTGAAGTTGTTCAGAGGAGTCCTGTATTGAGTTATAGATCACAGTAGAGGAAATCCTGAAATGAGAGCATCAGGCTATGGAAATATTATCATTATATTTTTCTTTTTTAAACCAAGATTATCTTGAATGACCGGACAATTGATGTGAAGCAAGATTTCACTTCTGGAGTCAATGTGGAGAATGCTGTCCACCCCTGTGTGAATTCCCCATGTGTTAATGGGGGCAGCTGTGCGCCCAAAAAAGATAGTTATGAATGTGATTGTCCTTTGGGCTTTGATGGGCAGCACTGTCAGAAAGGTATGAATGACTTTTTTTTCCAGGTGCAAGTACGAAATTTTTACAAAGGTAATAAGATTTAGTCCCTGTAATTGCCATTTTACATGTCTCTTGGAATAAAGGCTGTAGGAGCCAGAGCGGTCTCTGGAATACTGCACATTCCACCTACCCATGGCAGCATCCGTTCTGTTACTTAAGAACATAATAATTGTTATCCCATTGCAGAGTAGTGATCCCTAGATAGCAGCATGGTACTGGTCACCCGCAGTAGCTGATAGTGAATGCTTCAGAGCATGACCTAAAACTCCTTAATTATGTAGTTCTGTATAAAGGGGGAATTCCAACCTGTCTGCTCTAGCTGGTGATTATCTTACACCATGAAGCCTGAGGATTGATAGCCCTTGTAATTTTATCCTGGCTAGTGCTAACAACAAATGCTACCTTTATTCATATAGAGGTCTAATCCTATTTTAGGCTCTGACTACCCTGTAATTTCACAGTATGCACAAATCCCACTTCAGCAAAATAATGGAGACCACCAAGGAAGGAGACCTTCCATAACAAGTCGAATTCTTTGTCAGTCGAAGACCCCACACTGTATTGCAAACTAATATATTTACAGAAGAGAGTTAAGATTGCATGAAAACAGAAAACAAAGGCGTACATTTTTATTCCACTAGATGGGGTCATTTTCCTTCTGTCAGGCTTGATCTTAGAAAAAACAAAAGGGAAATGACTGTATTGTGCCACTGCATTTCCTTGTGCTTCAAACCTAAGTTAGAAAAAAATTAAGAGCATTAAGATATTTCATTCTTTATTAATCTATCACGGTTAACTTTCAAATTGCTTTCCCCGATAAAAAAAAGAAATTTATCATAACAGAAGTATTTTATTAAAAATAAACACTTTAATAGCTGAATCGATATTATTAATTCCATCAATTCTTCTTTTTTCTTCTTTGCCATTTTGATTGTCTCGGTATTTACATGGCTCTAGTGAAGGGGCTAGTATAAATTCAACTTATACACACGCACACTTCAATAGGAAAATCTACAGTATAAGTTGAGGACAAGCTCCTTAGCGGCCTTACTCTTTGGATTTAAAAGAGACCTTATGCATTATTTAGCCAGAGTCCCTTTGTAAGACTAGTTTTAATTTACTTTGTAAAAAAGAACTGAGACCCAGAGCCTCAAATGTATTAAGCCGTTGTTGCTGTTTTTGGTGTTGGAGTCTGTCATTTAGGTATCCTGTCTACACTCCGAACTGTGAATCAGGTGACAGACTTCAGGCATCTCAAGGTTTAGGTGACAACCCAACTTGGGGTTTTGACAATCAATGTTTTGCTGTTAGGTATTTGAAATGGGGTTTAGGCAGGAACTAAGAACCTCTCCTGATGCAGATCCACTCCCTACATGCCTAAGCTGCTCTTCTTTCCTCTGTAATTCATTACTGACTGGCTGAGACAGCTTTTCAGCCAACCAGTTTCTGAGAGTATCTTCATTAGACAGACATTTTACATGGCAAGTGGTGAGGTAACAGTGTAATACAGGATCTAGATGCATGAATTTGAACCTTGCTTTGCCCTTTTGATGGTGTCAGTCCCCACTTGATCTAGCTGTAGCATGGTACCTATTTATTTGTATGGGTAGTCAAAGGGAACAGATGGGGATGTTAGCCCCATTGTTCCCTTGTGCATCTGCCTACAGAATTGGTGTGGCTTAATCATGTGCCACTTAGTCTTGGGCAGACCTTTGACCTTTTAAAAACTGTATAGGGTGGCTAAATACTAAACTTGGAAGAGAATCTGGGCATCTTGAGGTACATAGCTTTGACAACTTGAATAAAAGTCGAGTATTTAAGATGTACTCATTGATGTCCCAATGAAGATGTACTAGATTTCTGTTCTCATAATTGTTATGGTTTGTCTTCTTCATAAGACATAGTGAGTGGGAGGATACATTTAGTATGGAGTACTAGAACAGCTTGCCATTATTTTTTCCTTTGAGCATATTAAATCTTGTGCTGAAGACTGCCCAAGTCTGCTGCAGCATGGCATGCGGGGAGGCAGGGCACAAAATAGGTCCTGTTTGATGACACCACAGCCTTCATGCAGTCCTACTCTACCAGGGAGAAGAAGATAAATCCAACATAATAATAAAAGGTTGTTGTTCTGATCACTACCCACATTGCTTAGTGATGTATCATGAGAGGAGAGGTAGGAATAGCTCTGTTACGGGAAGATGAGCCTAAATTGGCCAGACCATTGACTTTCTTGCCATTGAAAAATAAAATCTGAATACTCTTGTTTTGTTTTATGCTGACTCACTTCAGAGTGTGGAAATTACTGCTTAAACAGTAAGTACTGGGAATGATTGTGGAAACTGTTCTGTCACTATGTGTCTGCATGCTCCATCAAGCTGGTAGTTTGACTTACACTGTATCTTGAAAGTTTCTATAGATAAGCAGCAAAGATATTGTGGGGTTATGTGGCAATTCTATACACCTTGCTTTACTGCTGTTTCTAAATGCAGATCCAGAACTCATGGAATAGGCCAAGCAGGTGACAATGGACCTGGAATCTTGTTTCCTACAAAATGGGGTGAGACTGCAGAGCATCTCATGCACTGCTCTGGAGAACCACCTCTAGGAGTTAAGGGGTAGTTCAGTGTTCAGGATGACCATTCAGTGGCCTCTGTGCCATTAACAAAGAGTTTAGTTGCATTGTTGGCTTTGGGACCTCTCTCCTGTTTGCCATCACCAGATAGTGATGCTGCTTACCTCCAACCCAGGCTGGATTCAAAGGTGAAGGGCATTGCAGCCCATGATTTATATTGTTCAAAATCCAGTCTCTCCCTACTTCTCTTTGTTTTTTAGCCATAAAGTTACCTGCATTATTCCTGTTCCCATCCTATCCCACAACTTCAAATCCTGAGTGCTGTGTGAATAGTCACTCGGAGGCCCTTTGCATGTCATAGTTCTCCCTGGTGCCAGAGGTCCTGACCATGATGAGAGGATAATAATGTGTATCTAGGGGTAAAATAAGTGGCATTAGCTTATTCATCAGCAAGTGAAAAGCATATATAAGATCAAGCCCCATAGAGCATGAGGCTTCTTTTTGAAATCTGAGCATGAAACTGGCAGATTGCAGGCTTTTAGTAGCATTGCATAACACAATTTCCTCTTTAGACACATTGGACAGTATCACTAATTTCATTACAAACGAAACAGCCATTTATTACCATCTGAAATTCTCTGTCTTCCATAGCAATTAAACCTAATCTCCTTATTGCTGCTGTTAGCTTAGAGTATGTGTGAAGTATTACAAATTTATATTGGAGTAATGCCTTGAAGCCTCAAACAACTCTGGTGCCCCCTTGTGCTGGGAATTGTACAAAACACAAGAAAGAGTCAGTCCCTGACCTTCAGAGGTTAACATTTTTATATAGGCAAACCAGGGTGAGTCTACACGATCATTAATGTGCTTTTGCTACTGTACATTAAATTTAGTACCTCTAATGTGAGGTTCTAACTAAATGTGTATTAGGCTGTCCTAATGGCAGTAGCAAAAGCACACGTTTTGTTGGTGATGCACAGTAGCCTAATTTTACTGAGTATTAGCATATGAGCATGATTTTTGCCGTGACACTCTTTGTGCAGTAATATAGGCTACTGTGCATTAAAGTGCACATGTAGACACACCTACAGACAAGTTAAAGTATAAAGGGTACAACATTCAAGCAAATGATTGATAACTGAAGCACAGAACATGTAATAACCCAATTCTGCAAATGTCATGGCTAATTTTTATGCAAGTAAAGTTGGAAGTCTTTGCTAGATTAGGTCCTAAAAGAATGGGCCAAAATAACAATGGAAATCCATGGCAGAGTTCAGAATTTAATGCAAAACTCCTGAGTCCTGGTCAGTGACTTAACCACAAACCCGTGCTCCCTTCATATGAATAGTGAGTGGTTTAATGTAAAATGTGCAATATAGATCAGTGGTTTTGTTAATGGCATTATTTGTAGGATGGGATAGTAAACACTCATAATATCAGTAAGGTACAGATGGAGTAGTTTTCAGCCATTTTAAAGTCATTGCAATTTTAATAATAACCAGTCTTAAAAATAATGTTATTGTTTCCTCCCATGAAATAAAAGTACTAGGATTCAAAAAGTCTGTTAAAACCTTCTGGAGGAAGAGGAACAAGACTAATTATTAGCAGAAGGATGGGATTAGCAGAAGGACAATTATTTTAAGAATCCCTAAACTGTTTTATATTAGGGAAATAACTGTTGTGAAAACCTGGAGCAGGGCATTCTCACAAAAAGAAAATTGGCACAAGTGAACAGTCTTGTTTAATCAACAGTCACACAAGAGCCACTGCTTTGCCCCAAAGACTCTGTCTGAAATGCTCAGCCTCAGTAACTTTTTAAGCACAGACAGATGGTACAGAATCTGTGAGCAAGATATTCCCAAAATAACAGTTCTTCATTGCCCTCTTTCCCTCCCTTGCAGATCATTATACACCATTATAACCATGGATTAAAAAGAAATGGAATGACATAAATCTAAGGACAGAAATATAGACAGTGGAGCCCGAGCAGAGAAACTTTTTGGGACTGGGTATGAGTTAGTAAAGATTATTAGCCTATGACCACTTTTGCTCTTAGGCAGGCCCAGGCAAGCTGAAATTGGCTCACAGGCCTACAGTGAAATTTCCTGAGTAGCCCCTAAAATGACTTAGCATTCATTAGAGAAGAGAGCCCAGCTTGGAAACAGGAACCAGGGGGTTACTGCCTGCTTTCAGCAGAGCTATCCTAATTTACACCAGATGAATAGCTGGCTTTGTTCCCTTGAAGTAAGGCTTCTGCATGCAGTGATTCCCCACAATGTCTAGGTGGCAGCAGCAGACCTTGGAATGACAACTTTCTGCTGTGCTGCATCCTTTAGCTGTGAAGGGAGGGGCGGAGGTCACTGATCTCTGTGCAGAGCAGCCCAGGGACTGTGGCAACTACAGCGGCCTTGAGGGACAGAAAGTCAAGCTGGAGAATAGAAAGGATAGGAAGAAATAGGACCTTACAGGAGAAAGTTTGAAAATGTGCTGCCTTTCCAGGAAAGTAGAGTCTTTGCTGAAGAAGTTTATGGACAAAAGAACACATTAAACATGTGCTCTTTTGAAACAAATGGGTTAGAAATCCAATTCAGTATTTTGAACTAGGAAGTGAGAGTTAGAAAGAGTAGCTGAGCTACAGATTTAAGCTGAAAAAGGAGATTGTTTAATAAAGGGGCAAATTAAATTCTGAGAAGTTAAAAATATGGATAAAAATTAAAGTGTTCACAACATTTCACTTGCATTTTTTCTGATAAGAGCTGCCTTTCATAATAAAAAGATAAATTGAATATATAGTGGAAAGCTACAGCTAAAGAAAAGGGGGCTGGGGTGTCAAGAGTATGGATCAGGAGAAATTTTGGAGGTCTGCTTCTCTACCCATCTGATATTGTACTCAGTAGGCTATGGGAGCTATCAGCATAGCTTAGTGCTGTTCAGAAGTGGCTGTCAATGAAGAAAATAAAATAAAACAGCAACACAGGTATTTTCACTTTGTTTTGTGTGGTTGTCTGTCATTTTCTAGCCATCACAGAAGCCATTGAAATTCCACAGTTTATTGGCCGTAGTTACCTCACATACGATAACCCGGATATCCTCAAAAGGTAATTCATCTACTCTGAGTTGAAATAATTGTGCTTTGCTTTTATTGCTACAATATTAAAAGCCTTGTATGAGAAGGGTTTACTGTACAGTCAATCTGCTTAAGCCATATTTGCTGTGGTTCTAAATTACTTTAAAAGAACCAAGTTTCCTTCATTAGCTTTCTCATTGTAGTACACTAGTACTCAAGTGCCTCAGTCTTTGAGGTATTTACCAGCATAGCTGACACCCTTCTAATGTAGAACAATGCTTTAAATATCACAATTTTACAGATGGGTAATTGAGGCACTAAGGGCCATGTAGTGATTCGTCAATACAACTTTAGCCATTCTGGACTAAAACATTTCAAAATTTAGATCCTTAAAAATCCCACTCAGCTACTGTCTAAGCCTGAAGGCACCTAAATGCCCAAGGAACCCAAGTTTGTTCCAGTAAATTTCCCTACATCCCTAAACTTCAACATCTAGCTGAAATCATGATGGCACTGAGCTGCCAAGCATGTAGGTATCCTTTTTACTTGTCTCACATCTAGAGCATCCTGTCCTTGGATTGTAACCTGGTCATGGTTTAGAGGCTTGTGTGTTCCAATGACCTTCAGAGCTATGTCATCTGGAGACTTGTACTCCTGGTAGGGTCTTCCCTGGCAAACAGATCAGAGGTGAGATCCCAGACTAAGCATGGTCCAAACTCCTGAAGACCCCAATGGCAGAATAGTCATTCTTGACCTGTTGGTTCTCTGTGGCTGTAAAGGCAAATGATGGCTGCAGCAGGATAGAGGTCTCTGGTTGTCTTGGACATCCTTGCCACTGGGTTTAGGGCTCCCTCCTGTCAAGCTCATGTGGTTGTCGCTTGTGCACTGGCATCCTCACGTTAAAAGATGTCACTCACAGGCCTCAGCCAGGGATGTTAACAGCTCCCACAAACCAAGTGCTGCGATGGCAGATGAGTGGTGGTGGAGACAGGAACAATGATTTCTAGCACTGCCTAGTCAGAAATCTTCATGTAGGCAGTGGTTATGTGATGGTCATTTTGCACTTACCAAGATGGAAGTACAATTCAGCAGCTGCAGCCATAACTGAGCTGTCCTCTTTAGGATCCCCTCTGCTCACCCTGAACAGGGAAGGGGCTAGAAAAGGTGCCTTAAACATAAGCTGTCTCGAAGCCCCCTGGCTAGATTGCAGCATCCCACGGGATCACTCTATCTGCAGCTGAAACCAACAAAATAAAGTATTAAAGTTTGCCTCATGGAATATCCACACTCTCATGGATTCCCTGAACAGCAAGCCTCCTGAAAGAAGAGCCACCATAGTAGCTAGAGAACTTGTAAGATATGACATTGATATTACTGCCCTAAGAGATACCTGCTGTGCGGATGAAGGCCAGCTGAAAAAAGAAGGTGGCTACACCTTTTTTTGAAAGGGAAAGTCACCTGAAGATGGGTTTGCCATCAAGAACAAGATTGTCAACTTTCAGAACTCCCTGTGGGCATTAACAAGCACCTTATGACTCTCCACCTCAAGCTCTGTAACAACCAGCATGCTATGGTGCATATGCCCCACACTTGATGATGAAACGTTAACAAGGAATAGTTCTACTGTGCTATTGACACAGTCCTGCCCACCACTGCCAAGAAAGAAAAGCTCATCCTCATAGGTGACTTCAACATGAGAGTTGAGCAACACTGTGAACTCTGGAGTGGGACCACTGGGAAAGAGGGTAGGGAAAGTCATCTCTAGTAGTATCCTTCTCCTCAGCAAATGTGCAGAGCATGACTTGCTTATCCCAAATACCATCTTCAGACAAAGTAACAAGCATAAGACCACTTGGAAACATCCATGCTCTGATCACTGGCATCTTCTTGACTATATAATTGTCAGAACCTGTGATTATAGTGATGTTTGTATCACCCAAGTCCTCAGAGGTGCAAATGGCTGCTGGACAGACCACTGTTTAGTCAGGTCAATCATGGACATGCAGCTTGCACCACAACACCATAAACAATCAAAAGGAATGCAGAAGAGATTTATCATCAAGGCACTCCAAAACCAAGCTAGATATGAGGCTCTTCAGCAACACCTGACTGAGAGGTTCTTTGACCTACCTGATGACATCAAGGACATCCAGACACATTGGGAAGAGCTTAAAAACATTATTCATAAGGCATGTGCTGAATCAACTATGCTCTACTTACCATCACCAAGATTGGTTTGATGAGAACAGTGAGGAAATCCTAGCACTTATCCATCAGAAGAGAGCCATGTTCTCCAGTTAGGAAAATGAACCCTCCAACCAATGAAAACAAGAGGCTTACCAGGAGCTTATAGTGTAGTTCAGATGAGGCTACAGGACATCAAAACCCAGTGGTGGCAAGGCCATGGATATACAGAGTTTCGCTGACCAACATGACATGAAGCCCAGAAACAGCAGAGGAAGAAGGAAACTGCACAACATCCTGACCAACAGTTGTGCCATTGCCCCCCCCCAAAGCACCGCTTGTCATATCTGGAGAAAAACTTGCAGAGCACAGATTGAACTCTGCAGCCACCTTTAAACTCACCAGTAACACCCACCCCACCCCCACGGGTAGATATCCTTGTCTCGAGGGACAGCCAATGATGAATGATGTAGAGCATCCTTACTGGATTGGATTTTGTAACATAAAGGAGCCGCTGCAATTGTTGTCCATATATATTCAATAGCCTAGTGGTTAGGGTGTTGATCTAGGATGTGGGTTATTCAGCCCACAAGTACAAATCCTTCTCTGATATAATTGGAACATGGATCTGTGCCCAGATTTCTCACCTCTCAGGAGAGTATGCTAACCATAGGTACTGAGTAGCCTAGGAAGGGTCTCCCTCAACCTCTTACTAATATTATTCTATGGGAGATTAAGGAACCTCAGACTGTGAGTGTGATGCTTTGAGTAGGTCATGCTCCCAGCAGATGGAAATCAGGGTTCAGAGCCCTGTGCCAAACCAGACAGTGGGAGATTTGAACCTGGGGCTCCAGGATAGTGCTCGAACGGCTATATCACTGCATGGAAAGCAAAGCAATGATGTTTGAGACAGGAGTATGTGGAATTCAGAAACCCGAGTCCTGGAGAGGATTAGTTTCGAGCCTGTAATTCAATGCCTAATTCTCCCCAGTATTGTATAAAGCACATGGGCATCCTACTGAAGATTTCAGCAAGTGGCAAGGTACCTTAGGATTTAACCTACGCAAGGCTGAAGCTCAATCAGCTTTCTGGATTTAACCCTAAATGACTTGTCTAAGGTAACAGAAGACATCTCTAACACAGCAGGAACATGTAGCCAGGACTTCAGCATTTCAGGTTAATGCCCTAACCACTTCATCCTTCCCTTCATCCTCAATCCCTGTTCAAACTGTAATGCAGAATTATTTCTCTTTGCGTTTACAACACGGTAACTGAAGAGCATATTGCCCCCCTTTGGCTAATAAGCATATAACATTGGCAGGTAACTGCAGTGAATGACAGACAAACCTTGTGGAAAGCCACAAGAAAATTTCTAGCCCAGTGGCTTAATGTTGCCAAGTCAGGTGCACAGTGCAGGTGCTGACCATTCTTATCTTTAGGATACAGCACTTCCTATCAGAGACTTCCTATCCCAGAAAACAGTATACTATCTTCAGTCAAACAACTGAGAATTTTTTGCTACTATTCTATTCTTGCTTGCCGCACCTTTGTACTGGTAGTGGTTGCAGTTTATACAACAATGGGTACAGCCCTGCATCTCCTCACAGGCTATCTATATTAACTCCTTTATGCACAGCATTTAGCTAGTCCTGTTTTAGATAATTAGCTGTCATTTCACTTGTTTTTGACAGTTTGTCTCTGGCATAGATTGGACTGTTTACAGTAGTAAGAACTGCACGTTAGTGTTCATTGGGGTTCACAACAATTATTAAGGACCATCTACTCTGTGTGTGTGTGTGTCTGTGTATAAAGTAGTATAACATGAAGGTACCAGCAGTGAACTCACAGTCCCACAGCAGGAGAATGATACCATGTTTTTTTTTATATAGCATGCCCCCATATATAGCATGTGCTATGGTATTTTTTATGGGAGTCTGAAGAAAAACCCATCTTTGAGTTAAATGGCAGCAGCTAGGGAGCAAAGCCTGTCAGAGATGTGCACTGAGTTCAACGCCAATGGAGAGCCATGGCAATTAACACTGCTCTTCACCCCCACCCCTGCTCCTGCCAAATTTCCTGACCTGTGGAGATCCCTTTTCGTCTCATATAATGCACACCTGCAGTTTTCCCCAGCTGGTTTGGCTGCGGGGAGGGGTGGTGAAAGTACAGTTTATATGTAAGAAAATATGGTGTTGCCTACTAGTGAGCTTCATAAGCCCCTAGCACATTCCACTTAAGCTGTGATTAACTAGTTAATCATGTCTTAAATTGTTACCTAGCCACACAATAATGTAATTCATGGTGTGATAAAACAAGGAATAAGCCACAAAGTTTTTACATAAAATATGTGTAATAACTTTGGGGCTGGGTCCTATCACACCATTAATTGAATGTGTGGGTAGGCTAGTGCTCCCAGACACAGGGACACAGCTGCGAATGTCAACTGATGGTGCTCCAAACCATGGGGGTGTACCATGCGCATGCCAAGCCAGGAGCCTTGTCAGCTGACCCTGCTCCCAGCTGCAGGAGCTTGCTGTTTGTTGGTGCAGGGGGACCCCAGGATGAGAATCTCAGGTTTCCCCTGCACCAGCAATGAGGTGCACTCATGCTTCCTGCCATCCGCATGAGGATTGTGGAGATTGTGCATGGGATCCCATTGCACCTTTAACTGCACATATGCCAGAGGCCGTAGTCTCGGTTGATTCCAACAGTGCAGTAATAGTGCCAGGAATTTGACTAGAGAAAGTGGAAATTTAATTATGATGGGAAGTAAAAGATGTATCACTGTACCAAATCTTACCTCTGCTTAGAGGGACTGAGGAGTAGCAGCGGTACCTAAAGGTCCTTAGACAGCCACATGTTCACAGATACCTGGCTTTTTTGAGCTGGTTAAAAACTAATAATTTTCTTGGGGTTTTTTTTCCTCTTAATTCTACAGAGTGTCAGGCTCGCGAACAAATGTTTTTATGAGGTTTAAGACCATGATGAAGGAGGGTCTTCTGATGTGGCGGGGAGACAGTCCCATGCGACCTAACAGTGACTTCATTTCTCTTGGACTTCAAGATGGAACTTTAATATTCAGGTAACCTATAGTTGGTTTAATTATTTAGAAGACCAGGTAGATTGCACCTTATAGATTAAAATAAGTGTGCGTGCGTGCACGTGTGTGTGCATAGATATACATATACAGATAGCACAAGCTTTTGAAAGCCGTAGGTCATTCATCAGAGGCTGTCTCTGTTTTAACTGTTTCCACAATGATCCCACACTTCCTGTTCAATTAAATTACTGCAGCACAGGGTAATGCTCTTCTGTAGAACACAGAACCTGGGTATTAAACCTTTATAGTTTAGTTCACTGTTCAAGTCCATTTGCTTCTGGAATAGTATGTGAAATATACCCTCTTGTTTGTTTTTTCTCAATGCTCTAATTCTCTTTGAAATGCCTGGGTTTTTCCTCATAATCAAATATTCTTCCTGCCAAAACCCTAAAATCCAGAAGACTCTGACAACATCCAAAGCCTTGTGCTTTCTTGGGAATTATTCTTTTTGTTGTAAGTGCTCAGACAGATTCCATACAGCAGAAGCTGTATCTTTCCATATTAGAATTCTTTTCAAATTAAGTAAAGTCATCAGTGAAATGGAAAAAAGTCATCTTCCATCACGCTTATACCTGTTTACAGCAGGTTGCAGTGCAGTGTTCATAAATGGAAAGGCTTTATCACTTTAAGATTTAATTTATGGCAGTCTAGTGCCCAGCTATATTGTTCAGCCCTTTGACTCTTCCTAGTTGTGGTTGAAAATCATAGGTACAAAAGCTGAGTTTCACACACCAAAATTTAGAGTTAAATTGATGGCTCTAAACTCATTTTCTTGTGGTTTCCTGTGGTTAACCTTGAAAAAAAATCTTAGCTGCCTCATGGTCTGTGAAACAGGGAACTAAAACAGTGCATTTTGTAAGTGTCCTTAGGTGAGTTGTAGTAGCCAAAGCTGTTGGCAATAATTTGGAGGTAACCTTGCCTGTAGAACACCCATTCTACCCAATGATATTAGTTTCTCCCCTCATTCTTACCCGAGGCATTTGATATGAATTTGAATCTGGATGTTTAATTTCATACTTTCAAAAGTATGCGCTAATGCTATAGTGATCTCATGGAACTTAGCCAAGAGTTCAATCATCAAATTCCCACCTCAACTCTTATTCATGTACTGTGGCAGTGTGTCCCAGCAGTAGGGAGACCAAGACAGTGTTTATCAGTAGGGCTGTTCTGGGTTCATCCCCCTGCTTATGCTCTCAAGCCCTTGAACTTTGGTGGGCATGCCTGGAGTGCAAACCGAATTGCTCTCCCTGCCCTAACCTCCCTCACTGGTATACATTCCTGCAGTGATACAGACATGTCCTTGGTTGGCCATAGGCATCTATATTTTCAGTGATAATTATTTTCTGAGGTGCCTAGAGGTCCATTCTGTGTAATCTGAGATCTGCCTTCCCAGAATCACGGGACTCTGAATTTTAGATCCACCTTTCTCAGCATCCTTTATTGGCTCTCTTTAGGCATCTCCCTAGTCACTGTGCTGGCTTTTGTGGGATTTATAGGATCAGAGAAGCATTGTAGCTTTATATAGTCATAGGCCTGAAAGTGCCCTCAAGGATCTTAGATAACTACCACTCTCCCTGCATTGTCTACACTGAAGTCCTGGAAGTTTAAAGGAACTTGGGTATCGCTGTCATTGCAGTTACTTCCATGTCCCCATATATCCGTTTCAGTGACTGCAGTGTAGTGTAGAGCTACCCAAACTAGCTTTAATCTAACTGGCTTGGGCACTGGAAGAAGCCTAACCATGGCAATACAGAGCTCAGCATGGACTCATTTACCCCTCGTCTTTAGGCAGGTAGGCACCTGAAAGTTAGGCATTGCAGAGTTCAGTCCCCTGACTCATAAGTCCCCTTTATGAATCTAGCCTAGTGTCTAAAACTGGGCCCCCAGAAGTTGAGGCAAAATAAAACATGGTTATGACTATCTGAATTTTAATAAGGGTTGAAGCATAGACATTCTCATACCCATAAGTGAAATAGTGAGGTTCCTGGCTCATCCTCTGCTTAGTTCCCTGGTCATTACCCCTTGCTAACAACACAAGTCTTTTTCTCCCCAGATTTTTTGTGTATATTTTTTCTATACATTATTATACTAACATATCTCTTGTCCTAGTAAGTCAAAAGCTTAGTAAGACACTTCTCTATATAGCCTTCTGTTATTAGGCAAAGCCACCATGTAGGAACCCCCTGTTGATTGCTCATCTCAAGCCCTGGGCTCATCATGCCATGTAGCCAGCACCCTTTGTTGTTCAGATGGGCACTCTGTCACTTTGTAAGCTCCTTCAATACAGTGAAGGAATAACAGTGATAGTCACCCTAGGGATTCCCAGCCATTCTCGAGGAATCCTGGATGCAAGGGGAAGCATTGGGGTAAACCAGAGTGTTGTCAAGCCGAAGATCGGGTGGTGTTACTCACAGATCATTTGTTAGGGATTGCATGTCTCTAAGAGAAGTGAACAATGCCTCTTTGCTTTTCACATTTCAGCTACAACCTTGGCAGTGGTATTGCTTCCATAATGGTGAATGGCTCCTTCAACGATGGGAGGTGGCACAGGGTAAAGGCAGTTCGGTAAGTCCCTCTTCATGTTAGCAGTGGCTGCATCTATACATGCATATTAATGCAAAGCGATAAACTCCAGAGCTTATTTTTTTGGGTGCACTATTTGCACGTGCGCCTGGGACCACAGCATATTGAGCCAGGTCACAGCAGCCCTGGCTGGCAGGGGGCCAGCAGCCTGGGCTGGCAGGGGACAGGGCTGCTCCCTCTGGTTCAACATGCTGAGGAGTGACTGCCCTAGTCCCTGCCCTGAAGCACCCTTGTGTCCCAGCCAGCTGGGGCAGCATCTACACATGCGCTGCTGTGTTTTTCACTCTGCAACAGGATAGTACTTACAAGTACTTACAAGCACTATCCTGCTGCGAAGTAAATTAGTTAATTCCAGCCTAACTGGGGTGCATGTGTAGATGCCAAGATGCCACACAGCTAATTAGTCTACTACACATTAAATGTCTTATATAGATGTGCCCAGCAAGTGCCAGGTTATCTAGGAGACATTTTGGAGACTGCATTTTATGGGGCCAAACTAAAGAATTCAAGTGAGAAGAAAAGTACAAGTGTAGCCAGATGCTTAGTTTATACAGAGCACTGCAGCCCCACTGACACAGGGCTCTGACCTTAAATGCTTAGCAATTTTTAACACATCTGACAGAACAAATACAAACACCGTTATGCTGGAGATGAGCCAGGTGAAGTCCAGCCTTGAAGCGAGGCACAGCTCGGACTGGTTTGCCAGAGTACGTCATGCCATGGTTAGTTGGAATCCATGACAAACAGGTATTCAGCCCCATACCTTTCCACTTTCAGGCAGATGACTTAATTTCTCAGTCCTGATTGTCATTTGAATCAAGAATTTGAACTTTCTGCTTACCTTAGACCCTGGGACTCATGAGATTTGCCACTGGCCTGCTTGAAAGCTGCAACACCCCTGAGCATCCTTGCTGCCTCTGTTCTGGGACGGGAGTGCATGGAGCAGTGTTAGGTCAGGGGGAGGCAGGGGCTTTGCTTTCAGCAGCAGTCTGAAGAGTGCTACAGAGATGCAGTGTAGTCATGCCCCAAGTTTCCTTCTATGGGCTAGTAGAACAGGGTTTGCCAATGTATGGTTCATGGGCTGGGTCCAGTCCATGGAGCTGCTGGATCTGGCTTGGAGATCCTGAGGCCTTTGTCTATGCTTGCTTACATTCCTGCACTGCGGCTGAGTAGCAAGGATTTACACTGCGCTGGGCAACTTCCAACCTCCCTCCCTTTCATCCACCTTCCAGCTGTGGTGCAGATGAGGCAGTAGTGTGGAAGCTGTCTGGCCCTGGCAGAGCTCCCCAGCAGCTGGAAGCTGAGCCCACACCCAGCCAAAGAGCTGGGGGTTAGGGGAAGCAGAGGCAGCAACTTTTAGCTGCCTGGCCATGGCACAGGTGGAGGCAATAATCCCTCTGCTGCTGACATACTGCCAAAGTCACGTGGCCTGTGTTGGCCAAGAGCCTGGTGGTTCTGGCTCACAGCTTTAAAAGGTCGTTGGCCATCGGTCTAGTTGCAACTGGATTCTGTTTTCCCAAAGCATTCAAAGCAGCAGGAATACTTAGGCTTACACATCATGTCACCTTATGTGGTCATCATTACCTAATGGGAGTTAAGCACACTTATTAAAAAAAGAGACCCCTTCTTTTGTCAGCTCTGTTAGCTATCTAGAAATTACAGGCTGAAAATAGCGCAGTTATTGGCCACTGCTTCCAGTAAGAGGAAGAGAAGCCCATCAAATAGCATTTATACAAAAACAATTATTAAACATTTATATTATGCAAAGGGCCAAAGGCTCCAGCCAGGAAAAGACAACCTGTGAGTAAGGTGATTTTTTTTCTGTGCATATTTTTAATGTAGCATATTTTGTACTCCTCTTCTCCTTTTTTTTTTTTTTAGAACTACTGTCAAAGCAGTGGTTGCTCAAGGAAATCCAAATTCCTCATTTAATTTTCCATTTCAGGGATGGACAGTCTGGAAAGGTAACTGTGGATGATTATGGTGCTAGAACTGGTAAATCACCTGGAATGATGAGGCAATTAAACATCAACGGAGATCTGTACGTAGGTAAGTGACCCCCATTTGTAGCCAGCCCATTCTAGCCTGCTGAATCATGTGAGGCCAGATCTGATGAAAAATGTCTTGCATTTGAAAGTGCGTTTAACTCTGTCCTAACTATGCAGTTGGTCCAATAACAGGTGTCATGCTAAGAAAGCCTTACTTCTTGCATATTTAAACAAAAAACTATATACCGCATCAGAATCCCTTCTTAACCATTGACTCATTGTAGGATGTGCAAGAAAGGGAATACCTTTCCCATTTATTGTGGTGTGATCATCACCATTGGATTTCTGAGTGCCTAACAAATGATACTTAAAAACCAGCAAGAATCTGCTTAAAACACATGCATTGGAGATGACCTTTTCTGTTACATACGATATACTGCTAAGAAACTTAGTACAGCAGTAAGAGGCATACTTTTTGAAAC
>JAGPOW010002514.1:46675509-46706898 GCA_030014935.1 Caiman crocodilus | reverse complement strand
AGGTTTGCAGAATCTGTCATGAAACCTCATAAAGATTGTACATTTAGTTTCTCATGGTGAAAACCCAAGCTGCCCTTAGAAGCTAGGGAGCTGCCCATGCATTTACCAAGATTGAAAATAACAGTATAATATGCATCAGGGAGTTGTATTGCTAGCCAGTTACATAAGTGCTCTATCAGTGATAGTCACTGGAGGCTCATGCTGATCTGTAAATTGAGGCAAGTGCCATTTTGTGAGGCCTGCAAGTGTATTTTGTGAAGTCTTGTTATGGAAATGAGAAGCAATTAAAAATAACCAATTATGCTGGTACACAAGTGCAGACTGTATCCAGGTTTAAGAGACAATTAAATTCAGGTACACATTAGTAGGCCCATATTTCATCAAAGTTGTCTGTGCAAACACAGGACTCTTCCACTGACAGTCTGAAAGAGGGATGGGCTCTTATTTACTGGATATTTTGCAACCATCTTGTTTGAGGAGACAAAGGCAGTACCCATCTCTACTAGGATTGCGTAGTGGGTATGTTTCAGAAAGTGGTGGTTACTAGTGGTTAGATGCCTGCCTTCTGGGACAGCAGAGACTACTGCCAAAGCACTGTTAGATGAACTCTATGTGATAGTGAGCCAGTGCTAATGTACAACTCGGGCTATAGCCCTGAGTCAGTTAGGCAGTCATAGCACAACCCGTTAATGATGCAGCTGATCTCTCTGCATGTACCTGTAGCAACACAAGTGAAGCAACACTGTTAACTTTCTTTCAGGCAAATGACTCAGCTCACTGGTATTGCAAGAGCACGGAAACTTAACAGTTAGAGAGGCAACTCCTTCCTGTTCGGAAGTCACATCCATCTAGCTTAAGAGTCCTTACCTTAAGAGTCCTGGAGTCTTCATTTTGAACCTTCAGATGGACTTGCAGGTTCTTCAGTGTCCGGCTGAGTCCACCCAGACATTGTCAGAGGGTTTCCAGTGCTACTTGCCTCCCCTTTCTGATGCAGACACCCAGTGGCTGCTATGTCTTCATGGCTCTCACTTGGCCCCTATCCCAACTACATTAGTTTTCTCGCAGAACTTCAGTTCTGCTAGTGGAAAAGCAAGTGTACGCTCACGTCTCCCTAGTACTGAGCGCCCCTCATCCCAACAGCAGGCTTACCACCTGTCTGGCTGGAAGAAGTCTTCTTCTATCACACAACAGCCAGCAAGAAGCAAGTACAGACACTCTAGCACCTTGGGCCTGCTCGAGTTTAGTCCTTCCAGCAGCTTGCGTCTTCCTATGCTGCCCTTATTGCCCTACTGCAGTGAAACTATTGGGGAATTCCCGGAGATACAAGAGGTGAAAATAGCCTGGAGGCTGCCGTCCTCATTAGACGTTTCAGGTGGGACACCAGGAAGTTGTCGGTAAGGCCAACATGTGCTTTCTTGGAAGGGTCTGGAAACTACTCTGGCAGAGGGTACCAACATCCTTACATTCCTCACACTCATTATCAGCTTCCTCACCTGCTCGCACTTGTTTACAAACCTCCTGCCAGGAAGCATGTACATGTTTGGTTTCAGGGGGTTTGTTTTTTGTAAATTCTGTTTAGCACAGCAGAAAATCTCCAAGTTAGATGAAATAATCTTACCCTCCAACAAGAGCTGAAAGGTCTTAAAACTGGCTATTTAGCCAGATATTTTTTTGGTGGGTTTTTTCTAATTCTTTTCTAGCTGGTTTAGGTTATTGTTAATTACTATGTGCTGTCATCCATTTCCTTGTCTTGAAAAGACTGGCAGTAGAAGCATTAATAGCTGCATTAACTCTTGGTGGTTCCATTTTGTGTCAGTCTGAATTCGATGTTCCGTTTTTCTCTCTGCTTTGTCAATTCATGAACATGTAATATTTTTAAGAACATCATTTATGTGTTTCCTACTTGATTAGCCCTCCACCATTGTGCTGTTCTCCCAGACAGCCTTATAAACTTTATTCCCTTCCAGAGATGGAATGCAGAGTAGTAAAATGAAGCAGTAGTTTATAAAAGTAAATGGAGGGAGATAATCCATCCAAATGCTAGAGCTGGTAGACTATTAGAAACAGATGGCGTTGACAACATGAGGATACAGACCACAAGAGTATCAATGGATGCCTTCATTGCAAGACACAGAAGGTGATAACACCTCTCTTCTTGATGCTGCTTAGGCCTCAGCTGGAGTATTGTGCGCAGTTCTGGGCATCATAAAAAGAACATGGGGAAGTTAGTGAGGCAGGTGACAATAAATAGTAAGGGGCTTGGAAAGCAAGCCATATGAGAGATTCAAAGAAACGGGCATATTTAAAGCCAAGAGGGGCCACAATAGCAGTCTTCAAATGTCTGACAGGCAGACAAAGAAGAGCGAGAACACAGTTTCTCTCTTGCTGCAGAGAATAGGATGTGGACAAATGGCTTGAAATTACAGCAAAGTAGGTTTAGATTGAATATGAGGAAAAACTTCAATTTTCAAACAGTGAGGCAGTGGAAGAGACTACCTAGGTCAGCTGTGGTATCCCCATCAGGCAAGGCTTTCAAGAAGAGGTTGAATAGCCTGGGTTAGGAATGATCGAGAAGTAGCTATCCTTGGTGGGCACTGTAAAGAGCAACCGTTGGAATAGTTTTTGGAATAGGATACGCCAGGACTTGTATGGGATGATTGGGCTAGGGATGATCTTGCCTTAAGCAAGGGGTTGGACTAGATGGCCAACAGAGGTCCCTTCCAGCTCCACTTTCCTATTATTTTATAATTAAGATAGTAATTATACCATGAGGGGTGAACACTGGTACTCACCCCTCACTGAACAAAAATATCAAGACCCTTTTATGTGCAGAATGGATGATCATAATTTTATATTTCATTGAAAGCGTGGCACAATGCCCTCTTCCCTTCCCCCATCATAATGGTGGAACACCAATCCTGACGCAGAAGGAAGAGCACCATCTCCACTGCCTCCAGACCGAGGGGGGGAACAGCGTGCGGATCAAACTCTGCACATCTCCACACTCCCTTATTTCTGGGATTCAGGAAAATGTAGCCATTTGAGAGCACAAGCCAGTAAGCACAGCAGAGAGGAAGGAGCTGAGGCAGCTCGAGCTGGGAGCTCAGGGAGGGTCTAAAGTTGTTACATGGTTGCACCTCACAGCTTGCCAGACAGGAAAGCAGGTGGGGTGGTGCTTCCTGGCAGCTTTCCAGGACTCAGCCCACAGACAGCACTGCCATGACCCAAGTTACCCAGTACACATGATTTTCTTGGAAATCCTCTTTCTTAGAAAACCTGTTAATAGGTCTAGACTCATCTGTCAGATTTGACAATCAGACCACAAAGGGAAAGAGCTGGATAAAACTCCTAAAGTTTCTTTGCACAGCAGGACAGTATCATATTCTCTTAAATTGTGATCATTTTTAAAAAAAAATAAACAAGCAGTAGCAGAAGATGACTTATCCGTTCCCAGACAAACAGAGGTTTAGTTTTCATCCCATATGCCCTGTTTTTTCCATGATTGATGCCTTACACTTCCCCAGTATTTAGTTGGAAACTTCACTGTTTTACTTCCCAATTCCATGTAAATCAAAATTCCTTGAAAACATTTAATTGCTCTTTAAAGAGAGACATTTAAAGGGAACACAGAATATTCTCTGCCATGTGAGCTACTTCCTACATTTAATAAAATCCTATCCAGTCTGTTCATATTCATCTCGAGCTCAGACAATGTTCTAAGTGTGTTAGAAATTAAAAGCCTCAGTGTACAAAGATCTCAGTATTGTTTTGAGTGACAGTGCATAAAAGGCTGTATACTATCTGATCAGCTGTTAATATTAAAAATACAAGACCATTTCTCCTACTCTAAAGCTATCCTTAACGACAACTTTTTCCTTCTTCTAAACCCAAATTATGGGTTTAAAAGGAGCATGTCAGTCATTCTTTTGAGCATATCAGTCATTCTTCTCGATTGCCTAAAGCACTGTTGAAAGACATGCGGAACAGCCACCTTCCAGGAAATTCACTTTTGTAATGAGTCTGAAAAGTGTCTAATAACTGTGCAACTGTTTGCCGGGCCTTGAGGTCTTGGATGAATAGGTCCCAAACCCTTTAAGCATGCAGGGGGGGGAAAAAAAAAAAAAAAGACAACTTTGCAGATTTCTTTCTTCCCCAGGACATCTACTCCTGGTCCGTATTATTAACACCTGAGGTGCAAATCATACTTACCTTTGATGGGTTCAGTTTTACATCAGTACACACCAGCTCCATTTCCCCCCACATATGGAAGTAATCAGTGTTTTAAACTCTACATTATAGAACGTGGACAGAAAGTGGTACTCCTGCTGTAGGTCTTCTCATGTAAAGCTCATGTTCCATGCTAGTATCATCATACCTGTCTGTTTTGGGAGCCATTAAGCAATTCCTTCGGTCCTTTCCACCAACTATCCTTTAACAGGCCAGTTTGGGTGATGATATGGGCTAGTTAGTAGCTGGTATCATCATTGCAATGCTTTGGGTGCAAGATGGCACTAACGTCTCCAAGCCACTTCATAGCTGCAAAGGTCATGTTGGTCTAATAAAAGATTCAATTCACTCAAGGAGCCTTGTCTGCCTATGGTCAGGTTGCCACTTTCTTTCATACACAATAAATGTTGTTGCATTAGCCATAGCCAACCACATATGCAATAGGGCTGTGCAAGGCTTTGGACCATGCTTCAGGTCCGGAGAAGCTTTGGATACTTTGGTGTCCGAATCGCCATGTCCAGATCAAAGCACTGGCTTCATCAGGCTTTCCAAAGTGGTTCAGCGCTTCTGGACCACTTCAGAAAAGCTTCAGAGCCGCTCAGAGATCCGGCCATGGGGAAATCAATCAAATATCTATAACTTGTTGTTTTTGGTCTGATTTAGATGAACTTTGCAGAGATGGTAGCCTCTGCTGAGAGCATGAAGCCTGCCAAGTTTCAAGAAGATCACTAAGAAGCCAGGCCAACTGGCAAGGAGATCGGTGCAGGGAGGTTCTGGGGCCCGGCACCCCTAGCTGCTGACAGGCAAAACTCATGACATGGGTGCTTGTCTACCACCTCTGCAGTTTTCAGCCCACTGTGGTGTAACACACACACGTGACATGAGTTTTGCTTTCAAGAATTTGGGGTATAGTTCCTCCCAAACCCCTACACCATTATTTTTTAAACGTGGCAGGCTTCATGCTCTCAGCAGAGGCTACCATCCTTGCAAGCTTCATCCAAATCAGACAAAAAACAACGAAGCTATAGATATTTGATTGATTCCCCATTAGACCCTATGGCTGGATCTCCAAGGCAGCTCCGAAGCTTCGGAGCTTTGGGAACCTGGTCTGGAGCTCTGGATTGGATTGCTGGCATCCGAAGCAGCCGGATCGGATCACTGCCAACTCGCACAGGCCTGATATGCACAGCCTGGAACTCCACTGCAGCACCACTGTGCACTTCACCTGGTAGTAGGGAAGACAACTATGCCCTTAAACCATCCTTAACTACATATCTTACAGATACAGAAAATGTGCTGTCTGAACTCTTAATGGCAGATAGGAATTGTTGCACCATGCTAAATAAGATATTAGCAGAAAGAATATTATGGTGCAGTTTGATGGTCAGAACCAAGAAGGGAGTTAATTTACTCGTGGCTCCTACACTGGGGGGTCTTGTCCTACCCTTGAGGTCTTTAAGAGGCAGCTTGATGCCTACCTGGCTGGGGTCATTTGAGCCCAGTTTTCCTCCTGCCCAGGCAGAGGGTCAGACCTGAAGATCTACAAGGTCCCTTCCGACCCTGCTTCTATGATTCTATGACCACTGTCATCAATGTATATAGAAGTGCCTTAAAAAACTTGACTGAACACCTTCTACTTCCTCCTAGTGGAGCAGGTTACATTACAAGAGGTCATTAATAGATTTTGAAGCTCTCTGGGCAAAATTGTGTTTTCCCACCTACTGTATTCTAATCACAAACTCTACTTTATATTCTACTGTATGCTGTCCTTCAACGGCATTTGATGAAGTGAACTTGGGTTTATGAACGTCTGTGCTCTCTCACTCATTCTTTCTGTAAATGTGAATCTTAGTCCAGAAATACTCAACTCCTGGCCTCCAAGACTCCCCACAAGTCAGGGAATTTGGGAGCAGGGGAGTAGTGGTAATTAATATTGCCAACCCTCTCCCCACTCTAAAAATCCCAAGTCTTGGGAAGCCGAGTCAGGATTGGCTATACTCCCTCTCCTCCCTACATGGCCAGATCAGGCCCCACCAACACCAGCTCTGTATGCTGGATTGGGCCCACCAGCCAGATTTGACCTGCCAATGGACAGGGCATCAACAATTTGGCCCACAGGACAAAAAGGTTGGGCACCACTGAGTCTATAAAAGGGTGTAGTTACCCTGCCTTCAGACCAAATTATCTTGTTCTTTCAGGATTTGGCCATTTTTACTAAAACAAAAAAACTGGCGTAAGCAAAAAAGCCACCCAAACATGACTGTAAGAAAATATATTTATTAAATTCCATGGCAATACTATGGCAAAATTGTTAAATACATGCATTTTTTAAACAGACATAAGCAATACATCAAGAGTTACAACAGCCAAGCAAACTAGCTTTAAAAATGTATGCAAAAAGTTGGTAATTTAGCATTAGGTTACTTATAAGTGTAGTATGCTACATTGTCATGTTTCCCAATATGATTCCACATTTCACTTTTAAGCATGCATTTGTTAAATTGCTTATTATTCACTAAATCTGTTTGAGGATATGCTTTCATGAATTAGCATTTTGTTTGCTAGGTATGTTACAACTTGAATAAAGTGCCTTGTGATGATTTTGTTTTGAATCATGAAGGAAACCTTTTGCATATGTAACAGATTTGGAAGCTGGCATAAAATATAATTGCACAGCAAATGACAGTAGTGTTAAATGGCTGATTAAAACATAGTATAAATGTTACAGAGTTAAGTTGGCTATCTTTTTCTTAGTTGTCTTTTTCACTAACGCTCAGAACTAATGTCTATACGACAATTTGAAATGAGTGAACATTTTCATTAGCATAAGAAACACATTTCAATGAAACGCACAAAAATACACACATAAAAACACCTTTAAACAAAATATTCAGGTGGTAAAAAAACAGGGTATAAAAGAAAGACCTAAAAACCTGTTCACAGTATGCTTTTTAGACAACATTTTAGTATAAGGTACTTTAGTCTTTTAGAGTATTGTATCAGCCCCTCCAATTTGTGCACAACAAGATGAAGTTAAGAATTACAATTATCCTGCATTCCAGTGGGGTTTCAGGCAAGAAGCGACTAAAAAGCCCATACAAGCATTTTTGAAGTGTAAAACTGTACATCCTAGTTCATTTTTTACTCTCATATAAAGGAGACACTTCAAGATTAAAATAACACATTCTTAAATTAATGTCCTTAGTTCTGGTACACAGCCATTTGTTTAAAAGGGAAACCTTTTCCCTTTCAAAAATATTTCTTACTATTTGGGCTTATTTTTTAGCATTTTTCATACCATGAACAACAACAAATTACAGTTTCTCTTTTGTTTATGTCTGTTTTGCATGCTGGTTTGAACAACTTATCAAAATGCAGAAACATTTGAGCTGCAAAATATTAAAGAATTGTTCCAATAAGATTTTTTTAAAATCATGCAAATATTTCTATTGGTATTCACCAACCTTTTGCTGAAAATGTAAATAAACATTTTTGTGGGGACAATATTGGGACAATCTGTAAGGCTACATGAGGAAGCTGCTGCCAATATCACTGCTTGCTTGTAGAACAGGCAAACGCCACCAATACTTAGATACATGGATAACAGGAAAAAAATGCTACGGGAGATACTGTTTTCCAAACTGTAGGTGGACCTTTAAAAACTAAGGTTGCCTGAAGCATGAGAATAGGAAAAATTTGAATCTATGCCCAGACTTGGATTTCAAAATCTCCAAAGTCTAAGCGTACTTGGATTGGGTTTTCCCACTCTCAAAGGACAAAGATTCAAAACAGAAAATGAAAGCGTTCTAAGAACAAGTGCCAACAGCCTCCTTTTGAATATCCATTGCCCAGGCTAATATTTTACATGCTACAAGAGCCATAGCCTAATCATACTAGGCAGAGTGTAGAAGGTGTGTAGAGTGCTAGAGAATGTTCTGCCTCAAATATAAGGCCATACACCCAGGAAGCATGGGAATTTCAAGAGGACTTTTTAACACAGCATGAAATTAAAGTAGAGTAGGACACAAGTATACATTTATATACATAATTTATGACTTTTGGGGGGGAAAAACCTTAGAAATATAAAAACTGCTGGAACTAACATTTTAATAAAAAGCATTTACTCTGGAACAGAGAGCACTATTTACATGGAAAGCTATGAGTAGTTATGGTAAATAGAACACAGTTATCCCTTTGATTCTTCCAGTCAGAGCAATACTCATATATTCAAATTTTAAATGCTTTTGAATTATATTCCCTTCTATAAGGGAATTTTATTTAATATTTTATTTACAACAAAAAAAACCCCAATACGGCAGACTAAAAATATAGCACTGATGGTCATTTTATTTTTCTCTGTACAACAATCTTTGACTATCCTGCTCCTTTCCACACACAAAACTTTCTTTGTTTGCATAGTTATTTTCCTCTTGAAGCAATTTTACCTTCAGCTGAACTTGGCTCAGCAGGACAGCCTTGCAGGGCCCCACAGTCTAAACCTGCATAACTAAAAAGCCCAAAGTTCACTACAGCGAGAGAACTTTGCTTAGCAAGGCTTCCATGCACCTCTTCAGGGCAACCCTAATTTCTACTTTATCTCCCATTCCCCAGTAAAAACTAAAATGCTAATCCCACACAATATAAAATACGTGTGTGTGTGTGTGTGTGTGTGTGTGTGTGTGTGTGTGTGTGTGTGTGTGTGTGTGTGTGTGTGTCCATTACTTTGGCTAATTACTAGAGCAAGGCCTACTCAGGTTAATTACATGACAGTAACTGTTCACAGAATTAGGTCCTAAATCTGTTTATGTAGCAAGCATATGGCAGAGAATATAATTCACTGGCTATCTGTAACATTAGCTTACTACATCTGATAATAGCTAGTTTTGTGAGGTATATCATGTACAGGCTTTTTGAATCTACAACTGCAACATGCAAAAGTGCCATTTCAAACAGAAGTCCAATTCCCTATGTGTCTCCGCTGAACAGAGAATATGTAAGAGTGAATCCACTGGCACTGATGCTCAGTAATCGAGTGAATGATACAGAACTTCTTTTTACAAAACAAACAAACAAACAAAAAAAAAATCAAACAAACCAGGCATGGCTCAAAAGAAAAAAAAAAAAAAAATCAGCAGCAACATTATAAATTATATGCTCCAAAATTGAATGGCCTGACATTAAAAAAAGGAAAAAAAAGAAAAACATACCAAAGCAATTAACATCTTAGATTCCTGAACAGCTTTTAACCTTGAAAACAGGTAGGGACTTAAAAAAGGAGTGACATGTTTTGAATTGATCCTTTCTGCTTACTCCCCCTGTATATCTTATTTACCTTATATATATTATTGCTCCACTCCAATTTCAAGACAGCATAGATCTAAAAAAGTAGTAGTTTTGGTAATGGAGACTTTTTTCCTGAAACAGAAGCAATCCTTAAGTGTCTAACTTACCAAAGAAGGCTCATGAGGATACCAGAAGGCACCAATAAAGGAACTAATCTCATTTGAAGGACAAGGCTTTTTGCCGTACAACTCCAATGGATGCTTGTGGAAGTTAAAAAGCACCGTACACTGAGAGTGAATTTGGTATGGAAGATTCCTTGGTCCATTTTTTCTTGAAGGTGCTTCAGAGATTCCTGGATATACATGCAGATATGGAGAGCACTTCAGTCACCCAACAGTACTACCAATTTGATTCTATTTTGCTATGCCACACAAGGCCTGCTTAATATCTTTGCTAAGTCAGCATACTTCCTCAGGGATGTTACAATTCTGGTGTCTGTGCAAATTGCAAATAAGATTTTTAAATAAACCATTTGAAACAGCTTTCAGAGAGCACCTCTGGACCAGTGAATGAGCAGATAAGCTCAATGTAAAGCACTGGTTGCAAGGACTAGATTGTTATGACAAAAACTGCTTACTGGCTTGTAACAATTACAGTAGAAGGCATAGTACATTTGCAATTTATAAACTAAGTCAGAGTTGGTCTATAAGATGCAAATCTATCCTAACATATATCTGAATTCAGACTAACACGGCTAACTACCTCTCTTTGTAATAATTAAGACGCTACAGATGGTGCATGCATATACACACTCCTGTTTTTTTCCTACTGTATCAACCCCAGATACAACATCATTTGAAGGGGTTTAGATAAGCCCTTGTTCACCAAGTTTATTATTTCTTGGCCACGGACCTCCAAGATCAGAAAGCACCCCAGAACACTGGTGCAAAGAATTAACTTGGATGACATTAAATGGTCATATTTTAAAGAGGCAATTTAGTGCCATTAATGAAAGAGTACATACTCCCACATAATATCTGGGTACACATGTAACACAGAATTCCCTATCTATGTAGAAAATAATGCACGTTGTCATTACTCAGACATTAGCTGATTTGAAATACCACTGGCTTTACTAACAACAAATGGCACACGTATGGAATAACAGGTACTGAAAGCAGGTACATGCAATACATGGAATCTGTTATGGTTTTAATCTTCTGAGAGAGAGGTTGTGAAAGTTATAGGGCTGATCTATACTAATTTACGTACAAGCACACACTAGCTAAGGCATCAGACAGGTTTTGTTTTTAACATTTAATACAAGTAATGTTACTGCCCAAATAAAAAATACTTTCTGGCTTGAACTTGTGTCTTGGGAAACATACCAGAGACAAACCAGAGATTCTGCTCTCTTCTTAAGTACATCATCTGTTTATTTTTCTTTTATGCCTCCTGCTTCTAGGAGTATACTGGGTCATAATGAAGTCCATTGATCTTAGAAACTAAATATTTCTATGTTGGTTCTACATTAGCAAACATTAGCACGACACTAGAATGAGGTATTATGAACTTTGGAATGGATAGTAAAGCCTTTAGTATTTGGATTTAGCAAAGCCCAATCATCAACGAAGTCTTGTTCCATAAAGGCAGAACCATTATACAGATTTTAAAGTTTAGAATAAGCTGTCAACTACAAGTTGCAGATGAAACTGGTCTCTTACAATGTCTGGCAACCAGATTTGATGCCAAGACTCCTAATAATTTCAAATGTATTCCATTTCATTGGAAGAAGCATTAATACTGAAATTCATTCAGAAAAATTAATCTTATCTGGGCTTTCCAGAAGTTACAGATGAAGCTGCCTATCTTGGTATGTTTTACTTCTTTGCTTGCCTGTTTGTCAATCTGAAAATCCATCTGCCCTTTCAGCCAGTTCTGTCTAAAGGACTGCAGAGGTAGTTTGAGACCTATTGTGCATTACTATAATCAAGTTTAAGGTAGTTTCTTGCAAGATTGTGGTGGCCAGATAATGTCACTTGTAGCCCACACAACTTCCACCTTGTTAACAGTCTCTCTCTCTCATCTGCTTTCACTTAGAGCCGTGAGCTTGGTTTCAAATTCAGCTGCACAGTCTGAATGCTTAATACACAAGGCTCCCACTGCAATTTAGACATTTGAGGTACTACAAATCAGCTATTTAAAACTGAGATCTTGAAAGGGTTGTGTTGGGAACTTTAGAAGACTATTTTGCTGTAATGTTATGTCATGTGGCAGCTTACCATAACTATTTATTTTACAAAACAAAGTCAGCAAAGTAGTCACTATTCATGCAGCATCAAAATCTAATTTTTATGCAGTGAAATGTTACAATTAGACCTGCTTTTTAAGATACTTAAATGAAAACAGAAATTAAAAATCATCTTTCTTGAGAATGTTTCTTTAAACACACAAACTGAACTCACCATTATAACCGTTGTATTAAGTGACCAGTGCTAAAGAGGTACAATTAGTGACATCAGCTTCTCTGGGCTCCCCACTACCTATGGAAAAATCCCATCTTCTATTTCCACATTAAATCTGTGGAGAATGCGTGCTGGGACAGACTGTTTCTGGAGAGTAGCCAGAGAAATTCTTCATGGATAGCGGGGCCTATTACAGCTTAAGGCAAGCCAAGGAACAATTCTCTCTCATGGTGCTAATACTACTCATGGGTGGAGCAAACCTGTTGTAGCAGCTAGTTCTACCAAATGTAATCTATGAAATAACATTGATGGGTAGGTTAGTGCAATCAAGGACTGTTAAACGGAGACTAATCCTTTGGATATGCTGCTTACAGGCCTTCAGCTCCAGATGCTATGCTATTGGCCTAAAATGACATTTGAGGGGAGAGGAAAAGGAGACGATACTTAACCTCTTTGAGGCATCAGATCTGGAGCTACAGCTATACAAAATACATTAGTGCAATATGTTAAGAAACACTAACTCCTTAACTAAAGTGTCAGGGAAAAAAATAGTGTTTTACGGTTTAAAAAATAATGCTAAATTTTAAACATCATGCAGTTCTGGTTGAGGTTTAAATTAGTGTTACACGTTTTCCAAGTTTGTACTCCTGAGTCAAATACTGAATGGACCTTGACAGTAGGTACAGCAATTAGTGTCCTGGTTACTGGACAACAGACAAGAATAGTCATTGCTTAAAGTCAGGACAGTAGTGATGCTGTTTTTGTATGTGGGATTTTAAAAGTTAGATAAACAAAGCATAGGTGGAAGTGCTAACACTTGAATAAACAATTTAAGCATATACACCCTAAAGATGAGGCTGAGGACACTACTGTCACTGCCCTCAACCTGCAAACAAGTTTGAATTTTGTTATTTGAATATGCATAATAGAAACCAGCTACAGAAACAGAGCACCTTCCAAGGTAACAAGCTGCATGAGGCCATATCAGCCACTGAAATGCTAGTTTGAAGTAGAGCTCTTTAGCCAAGATAACCAGGAGATACAACTGAAATTTCCTTAATATTTTACTAGCGTAATAATTAAGTTGCTAGAACTTTGGCTTTTAGCCTATATTAAAACGCAACATTAACACTTTCACTGTAACATTCACTAAAAACCTCCGCAGATTATCTTCAAGAACTCGTGCTGTTTTTACATTTGGAATAAGAGCTTATTGAGATGGCAGGTCCAGCTGAAATGATTGCAGCCACTGTTAATCACTTGGTTTGTTCTGAAAAAAATTTGTGAAGGACCACCCAATGTTTGGCTTGGAAGAGTCTTCATCATCCCTTGGGGGGATCAAAAATTGTCGAGAATTAATGGAACACGGGCTTCCAAAAGATGTATTTTCATTGTTGCTCTCGATTGATCTAGGAGAGTCTGGAGTGCCTACATTCCAGGCATTTGTGTTTGCCTGAGGTCTGTAGCCTGCAGTTTTATCAGAGTCCTCTTCTGTGGGCAAGTGATCCTCTGTTTTTACAGTATTAATAGACAAGTGCATTTGTGGCTTATAGCCTTCTGTGGTCACAAAGTCTATTTCTGGCTCTTCCTCTGGTTTACCTTGAGGCTGATACATTGATTGAATATCAATATAAATGACCTGAGAAGACCCCACAGGTTCATCTACTGAGGGATTGGAGATCTCCTCCTCAATGATAGGTGGACAGTATGACACCACCACAAGGTTTTCAGTTTCTGTGTCCGAGACATCCTCAGGAGGCTCACTATCCGCAACAGGGGATTTAATTTCTGTGTCCTCCATCTTAGGGACTGCAGATCGTGTTTCTAGCACTTCAACGCTATTGGGGGTACAAGGGTTCATTTCCAATGTTTTAAGGGCAGTGTTCCCCTAAAATGAGAAAAAACAAGAAACACCTAGACCAGAGACTAAGCCAAAAGAACTGGAACTCAGGAAAACAATTTTGTTGTGGTTCATGCATTCAGCATATTGTTCTGCACTACTGCAATTCTTACTTAAAAACCCCCACAAAGAAAACCAAAAAACACAATATAATTCTCTCCTTTCCTAAACTCTGGTATTTGCCTATATGTTGCTGCTAATATGAACAGCTATTTTAGCAAGTTTAACATTCCTGAATTTTTGCCACAAATATTTCCAACTTCAAAATTATTTTCCTTAGTTATCTCTGTTATTTCACCTAACCTGAAGCAATGACTTGGCTTTAAGTTTGCTTCCAATTATAAAGCAGCAAGGTGAGAAGGGCAAGAAGGAGATGGGAAGCATTTTCTACCTACACTTCTGAGTTCTGCCAATGGGAAGAGGAAGAAAACAAGCAGTTCGAAATGAGCTGGATCACATCACTTGAGACATGCCATTATATTGCTGGGCTGCGACAAACTTTCATTTTTTTCTTCCTAACAGCTGTTACTGGCAGAAGTTTAATAACAAACTAGACTGCAGACCCAGCCACAGTCTAAAAACAAATGCTTGGTTGCTTGTAATGTCTCTCTCATCTCATCCTATTAAAAAGTGAATTTAAGCTGAAGAATACAACTCAACATTTGCAGACTGCGTTACTTGATGTAATTTTACATTTTAGAACCGTAAAAAAAAGCATTAAAGAGTTACCTCACATATGTTCTTCTGGAACTGCAATGCCTTGCTGTTCTCAGGATTTGGAATATCAGGGTAGAACGTTTCTTTAATCCTGTAGGAGATAAAAGAGTAATTTGGCACAAACTGAAAAAATGGCTCTGCCAGTTTCTACGTTCACAATTCTGAGGAGACTCAGCATGACAATTGGTTAAACCTTTTGTTTTCAAAATTGTAGTGTTGACTGACTATAGGGAAAAGTTTAGATGCTTTCACCTTAGAGTTTCACATTCGTGGAAACATAAAAGTGAATGGCAAATCAGACTGATCTTGTGGACAGGTTGCAAATTAAGTGTATGCTTAACTTAGTGCTCCACTGTTTAGCCTCCCCACCCCATATTAGTTAAGAGGCATGCAGATGTATACTGGTCGAGTGTCAGCTTGAAGCACTGCTGCTCTGCAGCCAGGGGGCTGGACACAGAACCTCACCCAGCATGCCCCACAGTGGCCAAGTCTCTGGATGTTCCCACAGATTCCCAAAATATGGAGGAAAGTGGTGCCTGGCTGGCCCCTAAGATGACCCCAGACCCACCCCCAACACCATCACCCCTTAGCATCCTTGCGCTGGAGTATCTGCTCAGTTTGACTCCAAGACCAGGGAACACAGGATGGAGCCTTATCAGGTCACTGCTGTGCATGCCCCATGTCTGCACAGCTGGAACAACCCATGTCCCGGCAGTGTTGCTTCAGGCAGAGACTGCAGGTCTTCCACTGCTTCCTCAGCAAGATCCTTGGCCTAGATAACAGCTCTCTGGAAGTGCAAGCTGACCTGCCTTATGTCCTCAATTATGTCTACAGCCTTTTTTTGCTTCAATGTTGCTGCCCAAACTGACATGGCAGATGAGGATGATGCCATATGACATGCCATGGACTCCAGTCCCATGTGGAACCAACTCCAAATTGTGCTTCTGCTCAAGGCAAACGAACAATGACTGATGAAAGCACACTGTCCTAGCTAACTGGAGAAAGAAACTTCCACAAGTTTTGTGCCACCTGTATGGAAATCTGCACTAAACAAAAACTTGCCCTTGTACAGCACGTCACCAGGTCACCTCCTACCATGGAGAAGCATGTGGTCATTGACATATGGTAGCTTGCAGCCTCTGAGAGTTTCTGGTCCATGGACAAATCTACGGTGGGACCAGCAGGGTGGGAGGCACGTCTCACAATAAACCACAGTCCTAGCACCTGCTTAATCTGCTTTGTCAGTGTTCAGGAGGTAGTGGTCAAATTCAGCCATATGGGACTTGCAACTGCATCAGGGCCAGTGACAACACTATTCTGTGCCCTACATACCAAAACAGACTCCCAAGAGTTTCTTTGCTATGATGCATCATAGACCAACAAGATCTGTTCTCTGGCCTGATGGAGCGGGGGGAGTGAGGGAAAGTCTGCCCCCATGTTCCCAGCATCAAACTGCTAGTAGTGACGGTTTCCACCACAGCTAATCAGGGATCTGGCACACCAATTTCACCTCTGGTTCATGAAGCCTTATGTAGGTTCCTGGGATGCCCACAAGGAACTGTTTACCTACCCCATCAGCAGCTGTTGCTTGACTGGAGTGTGCCTTTGGGCACCTGAAGATACACTGGAGGTCACCGGGGGCTTCCCTGGATATCACCAAGTGGTATGTGCCCTGCTTTGCCATCTCTGCCTACAGCCTTCATAACATTTGCAAGACCAAGGGGGGAGTTTTCGAAGATGCCTGGGCTGCTATGGCTTCCAAATGCCCAGGGTCATGCTTGTGCATGAAGACCTAGCAGACAACTTCCAATCCCAGAGATCAAAGGCAGGTATGGGATGACTTGGGGGTGGGAAGAAGGGGAGGGGAGAGGTGATTTGGGATTGGGCATATATTCCATTTTCTGGTTTTCATCTAAGCATTAATTTAATAAAAACTTAAATTGTGCCTGAACCCATGAAGTGTGCTTGACTGAGTTGGAGTGGTGGGGGTGAATACTTGCACACCTACGTGTTCAGGGCTAGGGGCAAAGCAAGGGGCTGTGCTCAAGTGAGGAGTAAGAACAGATGGTTTCTTTGAAAATAAAATAGTTTATTAAATAACCAGTGGAAAGAGGTTTAAAAAAAAAAAAAAAAAAAGCGCTAAATGAACCAAATCAAAAGCTTCCTTTAAACAAGCAAGACCTTACCCTATGGAAAAACACCTCAGGTAAATTTAGTCATCTGAGGGGAGCTCATGGAGGCAAGCATGTTCCCCAGTCACTTTCCCCCTCCTCAGGGTAATGGGGTATGCCTCAGTGCAGAGGGGCTGGGGGTCTTATGATCACGAGAGGGGTCAAGTGAAATGGAGTCACTGTAGGCTGAGGCATCGCTGCTCATACATGCTGCCTCAGCCTCAGAAAAAAAACAGTGGTTGCAGCATGTCTAAGGTATCCGAGTCCTTCAGGAATGACAGAGTGAGCACTGGAGTGCTGCTAGGTGTAAGGGCTGGTTGCCTGTGCCCAGAAAAGGCATACAGGTCCCTGAAGATAATGGGAATCAGAAGGGGTCCACAGGACTGCTCTTGCCACTGACTGTGGATGGGTGCTGCCTGCATCCACTATGCAACCCCAAGAGGATCCATGCCATGTTATGTCCCCTTGTGGTATGCGGTTATGATTTGGAGACCTGCCATCTCATGCTGTCCTGAGATGCAAATTAAGGATCTTTATTTTGGCCCTGTACTGCTGGTGGTACCCCCGAACTGCCATCTCCATGACTTGTACATGACTTGATTGCACTGGCTTGACTGGAGTACCTGTTGGTTTTCTCCACCACAGCCAAAAATTGCAAGCTACTTGAACAACTCTTTCCAGCTCCCGTCATTGCTGCACCTGAAGGATGCACTGAATGATGCTGATCAAACACTGTAGTATCTAAAAAGGTCAAAAGGGGAGTCCAAATAGGTTTCCTGTATGCTTCCGGTCTAAACCACATGTGGAATGGTTTAATTATTATGTGTGTCCACAACCTTACTGTGTGCAACTTGGCGAAAATACAAGTTCTTTGCCTCTCTTCCTTCCTACCCCATCATGCAAAAAATGGAGATGCCACCTTACAAAACAGCCTGCTGGAATAATTTTATGCTTTGAGAGGGCAAAGAATTACTACACACACACATAAACAAACCAGAGCAGGACAATAGAACGAAATAAGAGCATTTACCATTCTCTTTTTCGGTAGCAAAGGATGCTGGTCACCACCCCAAACACAAGAGCCACTGCCACTGGGATGAGGATGGCAATGATTAGCCCCACAGCTGGAGAAACAAATTGTAAAGGTATTGTAAGTTATAAAAAAAAAGTCATTAGCCAAATTTTGACATTTCCCCATGAATGGCACACCCCCATTTTAGTTTTTATTCCATACACCTAAACGCTGAGTGTTTTTTATACAACTTTACCTGGCCATCATTTTTTTTTAAACTATTCCGCTTGCTTGGCCTGAAATGCACTGCCTTTTTTTTTTTTTTTTTTTAAAGTTCATAATGTCTTTTACCTCCCTGAGCATCTCAGTACTGTTTATTGACCTTGCTCCCTTAATACAAATGCCTCTTATCTACTGTGCACAGCATGTGGTTTCATGCACTTCCATGCACCTCCCTTCCTGTTTGTCAGGAAACATAATTTACCCATTTGCGACCCTCCAGAAACTCTGTGGCTTCTTGTAATTTTCACTGCTTTTTTTTTTCTGCATTACTGCTATGTCTTTTTGAGAGGAATTGAAAACTCAACTATACACTTAAAATTCACTACTAACTTTTACGGCTATAGGGTAGGGGAAACTGGAGCAACTATTTCCTTAATAGCTGAATTCCCCTCTAATCACCTGAGGCCTTTTCAACATTCATCAAATGTTTTTTACTGAGCTGCCCATTGCAACTATTAGGTGTCTTGAGCAGTTATGACTTCAGACCCCAATGACTAGTTTCAGTTGCTTTTCTTCTATACATTAGCTTCATGTTTGCTGTAATCAGGCTGAATTTTTTCTGACCTGCAACAATTTTGGTGCTATTTAAAAATATGGGTTGCAGGCAGTCTGCTAAGAAGGTGAAGAGATCAAATGAGTCAAAGTCAAGAAGCATTAATAAGCAAGAATTTTCAACTTACAGTCTTCTTTTGTCACCACATACAGGCCATTGGATGGGCCTATTCCACCAGCAGTGTAGGCTCGTAAGTCCAACTGATAACTTGTTTTGCCTTGAAGGTCAAGTATTCGCAGCGACTTTTTTGTTAGGTCAGTAATATTCTTTACTTTTAGCTCAGGATGCCCTGTTTTTTTGACAATGAAGAAGGTATAGTGTCAGAACACATTGACAAAAAGTCTCAGCACAAAAAGATGTTCTTAAAAATTTCAAATTGAGGTGGAAAATGGCCTTTTAAATAGGGAGTAGATAAAAGTTATCCTGCAATAAACTCACTGTGACTCTAAGCTAATAGTGTGTTAAACAGAACAAGGAGTGCATCTTCCCTGCAGAAGACTAGTTATCTATACTGAAGCTACTCCTCTTAAGTGAAATTAGCAGGAGTGAGAAAAGATACATTGTGATATAACACTGCATCTGCTACATCCTCTCTCTAGAACTGCTTGCATCTGTTTGTGGCCTGAAGTCTGGGGAAAGCATCCTGTGGTTTTTAGCAATGGTTGTTTTCTAGCAAATTCTGGGAGAATTTGCCTGTGTTTCTGCAGGAAGACAGAGGACTTAATGCTGTGGATGCTGGATAACTACTCTGAGCTGAGAGGACTTGTTAAGAAGTTTATGACCTGTACTAATTCTGGATTTAACCCGCAATGTCTGAATGGCCCAGCCAACTCTAGCTGAAAGCCTCATCAAATTGAAAGTGTTTATGCATGAAGCTAGGGCTAGGGCTGTACCGGGGGGGGGGGGGGGGGGGGGCACGAATTGGCGTGCCCACCCTGGGCCCCGCACTTTGCAGGGCCCTGCAGAGGCAGGCAGAGCAGTGCGGCAATGCTATGTTGCTGCCAGCTTCACGTCTGGCTGCTCAGTACCCCATGCCACCAAATCCACCGCTGAAATTGGCATGTCTGGCTGCTTGCCGCCACCCCACTGCCACTGAATCTGTCTCCAGCTTCCTTGCATCCAGGGACAGAGCCCCGCACAGGCTGAGCTGTCCTGGGTCCTGCACCCTGCTCAGATCGTCTCTGCATGTAGCCAAGTTGCAAGAGTATCATTTCGGTTGTACTTAAGTTTCCAATGAAGATAAGCTCAAAGATTGAAGAAAGGGGATAACTGATGCCCAAAATGAAATTTTCTGCTCAGTTACAAGAAATAATGTGCTGCTTTGAACTACACTACACTTTTTACTACAGACATAACCTTAACTAGCTACATGTTAAGATTATTTCTTCTCCTGTCACTATGCCACCATGATTATTTTCAAAATAAACCAAACATTTTATAGATGCTCACTGCCCAGGAGAGAAACATGGAGAGAGATAACACAAGGTACCCAACATACACTGCACAAAAACACTCAATTACTGAAGAAGGTCCACTGATGAACAGGGATACAGGTTTTCCATTACTCCACTTTTTTTGTGGTGAAAATGCAGATTTTCCCCCTGGATTTCTCATTTTAGCAGAGAAACCTGCAGATTTTGCAGTTTTGCAGAGAGCTCTCTGCACACTGGCAGAGCTCCAGCCTGTAGTGGCTAGGAAGGAGTGGGAGGATGGTGGTCAGGGAGGGGATGCCATGGGTGTGTATATGCAAATGGCTTCTGGGCAGTTTGGAGAGCAGCTCCTGAAGGTAAGTGGTTGGGGGGGGTTGGAAATTGAGGCCCTTATAGGCAGGGAGGGAATTGGGCAAGGCTGAGGCTGCAGCCCAGCTGGGCAGTGTGTGGGGCTGCAACAAACATCCAAAGGGCACCAGTGGGGATCAGAACAGGGCCACAGGTGGCGCTGTACATTCTTGGGGGGGGGAGGGGGGAACATGCCCCCCAGATCTGTGTGCAGGGTGTGGGTGGGGCTGGCTGCCTACTGCAGGCTTCGAATCTCACTCTGCTTACACCCCCTGGTGCTTTCACAGCCTAACAGGTGCAAATCAGTGCTGCATGGCAAAGCGCAGCTGTACAAGAAAGCTGCTTGCCACTGTGAGCTCTGCACTGCCCTGATGATGCGTTCCTTGCGTCCATGGGGGCAGCATGAGTGGGGATGCAGGGTTGTGCTCCTCACTGCTGCCATGCATGTACGAGACATGTTGCCAGGGCAGCATGCAGCTTGCAGCAAGCAGCTTTTCTGGGTGGCTGTGCTCTACCCTGCAGCACCAGGTCCCACCCATGGGCTGCAGAGGCTCTGGGGGAGAGCAGCACGGCAGGAGCCCGAGCCCACACAGCACACCTGTTCTGCCTCTGCCCAGTACACAGATCTGGGGAGTGCAGGTCCCACCATCCCCTGGGAGTGAGAGCAGCTGCAGGGAGCCAGCCCCACCTGCCCGAGCACACAGCAGGCGGGGAGCCAGCTCTGTGCTCTGCTCCGCTGCAGCAGCTGCTGACTTCTGTTAGGGACAGGGGTTTGTGGACCTGGGTGCCTGACGCCACAACTTTGGCAGCTGTAGGTCCCTCCAGCCCCTCCAAAATCAGTGGCTTCCGATTCGACTCTGACTTTTTAATGGGTCTTCTGATTCGATTCAGATTCAGAGATTTGGCCGCTGAATAGGACCAAATCTCCTCCGAATCGAATCAGCTACTGAAGCTTTGCACAGCCCTAACAAATAGGTGCAGCACATAGATGTGCCACTACTACTTGTTCCTGGGGAATGCCTGTGCATGCGCATGTTGCCTTGGATGGGATAGAAGAGGCTGAGGCCAGCAACTGGATTTGGCCCCAGCAGCCTTACCTGAGGTCCTGGGGTCCTCCTGGGGCTCCAGCAGCAGTGATCTGAGTGCATGGAGCCTGACTGGCAGCCAGAGTGTGGCTCTGGCTGGCCAGGCTCCAGTTTTGGGTGGCACATGCTGCCACCATATGTGCTGACCCACTTTTTTCTGCTGCGGGTTTTTTTTGACACTGGACCGCATTGCAAATTCACAGCACAATGAATGTGTGCATGGCCGGTCTGCGGCAGTGCAGATGGGTCTGCAGCACTTCAAACTTCACATGCACAATGGACACATCCTAGTCAAAATAGATTTGTAGCACTGATGAAAAACACCTTATCATATCATTCACTTAAGATATTTAGTAGCTTAATTTACCTTTGTCAATCTTGTTGACATGATGGCTAGTATTTCAGTCGTTGACCCCCTTCTGGAATCTTTGGCAGTTTTTAAAGGCCAATTCTGCTACTGAATACTACTAATTGAATTGTAACTAAACTTTTTCCCTATAAGTGCTGTTCATTACAAAGTATTTAGAGTTCACAGGAAAGTTGAGGAATGGGTTGTGTTTACCTGGTTCCAATAACTTTGGTTTTAAAGGATCTTTTTCCCCCTTTGCAAAGAAAAGCAAATATCCCTTTAAAAATCCCTGGCAGTCTTCAACAGGAATGTTTTCCCATTTTACCAATATGGAATCTGAAGAGGTTTCTTCTACAGTAAAATTAGGTGCAACTTTTGGAGCTGTAGGGTGAATTGTGAAAAGATAAAAGTTAACAAACATTTATCATAAATTCATGTCAGACCCACATGTTAAGGGGGCTAACATACTCAATAACTGCAATTTCCTCTCTGTCTAGTTTTCTCTTTGACAAAAAGGAAAAAACACAAATACACAAACGCTGCAGATAGAAATAGTGGTTTCTGACGCCCACACTAGTCAAAGCTTCATTTGTACAGCAGCACTGCCTTCTAATCAAGCTGATGACAGCTGTACTATCTTATTAGCTGTAAGTGGGAATCCATAGGCATCACCAAGCCAAATCTATAAAAACTGCTGCATTCATGCAACAAGAGATGGCATAATGTGGGTTTCGGGACCTCTGTTGTTTTTGATCAGAAATACGGAAACAAACAAGCTGGACTACTGTCCAGAGGTCTGGGACTAGCAGTTGGGAGCAGAGGGGAGAATATTTTTTCCATTTGAAAACTGAGAAAAATCAGTCACAGAAGAAAGAAAGATACTAAACAGGAAGCTCCATGATGGCATTTATTGAAAATTACTTTTTGGGGTTGATATCTCACTTGAATTTGTTTACATTTTGACTCTGAATATCAGACTATCAGTTGTCTTTTCAGAGATTAGAATAAAAACCAGCTACATTGCCGAAAAGGGACAATTACTAGTGTGAATAGAAACACACTAAAACCCCTTTATATCTACACATTAGAGGATGTAAGAAGATGGGTCTGTAAGGAGATTCTGTTCTCTAATTATCATCTAATTTATCTGGTGAAACCCATCTCAGATTAATCACATTTATTTTATCTTGTATTTCTAAATAATAAAATGGACATACCCAATTCTTGTATGTATCCAGTTATGTTTTGCAATAACTGATATCCACTGGATTTACAGGCATAGAGAGAAAAATTGTATCTCACACCAGGCTGAAATAGAGCTGCGAAAGAACATTGTCATTGTTAAAAAGGATTTACTTAACAAAAGTTGTAATTTTAACTTTCACGTGCCTGTTTATGTAAATGCATTAAGTAATAACATCAATAACTTGACCATGACCATATGGTATGCATGTATAAATATTTTCCTTATTTTGATCCCTCTAAAAGCTGGGTCACTGTGTATAGTTTGGAGTCAGTAAACAATCTGGATCATTCAAAGCAACTTGGAAGCCCTAAACAAATAATGTTCATAAGAAAATCCTGGAAGTGGCACAAACTGCTGTTTACCACTTTAAAACAGAAAACGTCTGTGATGCTACCACAGACGCTCACCCCCAAACCTGTCTTTCTCCTTATTAGATACTCAATGGCCAGATGACTCCTACTACAACACTGTGATTTGGAGTAACTACCAACACAAACCTTGAACTAAGCTTGATAAGACATATGCCCTTGTTCTCTTTTTAACACAAGGTGACAAAATTGCAATGTCAAGTGCCCTCAATCATCAGCAAAGGTGCAGGAGGTATTCAGCTACATACTTTGTAGAAATAAAAGCGTAGGCCTTGAACCCACATTTAGTTTTACAGAGGCAGGGCCCAGGACTGTGGGGAGTTACAGGGAAGCCAACTTTCACTTTGGATAAGTATAGGGGTCTGTCTTCAAGAATCTCATTGTAGGACTGAGGCCAGAGGTGAATTTGTTAAATCTGATACCAGTAGGTATCATCCCACAACACAAGAGAAAGATTCTACAAATTGGAGTCTAATGTTCAAATACTGAACCAGGGATGCCTGCCTAGAATGAGATGCTCTCATTTTGTGAAAGCTACACAGATACAATAATAATTCAAAAGGTAAGGAGCTCATATATCACAGATCTGAAAGTATTCTTTCAGATGAGTTATACCTGAACCAATAAAAGCAGAAAGCTTATTTCAGGAAAAAAAACTTCCCTGTATAAACAAGTCTAAAACACTGATGTTAGAGTGGAACTTTACTTTTAATTTACTGATTTTCTAGCAAAGTCTGTGCCCTCTTTCCTTGTTAATTTCTTTTCTACTCAGTATCTCTACCATTGTTCTCAAAACAGCAAACTTACTTTGATTTCTTAATCTGCTCACCAGCATCTAGATACTTGGAAAGTGCCCTGTTCTACAAGAGCCAATTGTTTATGGCATGCCAACAGATGGATATTGCCCTTTCTTACTCAGTTATAGGAGAACAATGCATTAACCTGATACCCCCTCCCTTCATAAATGTCTGGGCAGCCCAAGGCTGCACTTAAAACCTGAAGGACATGTCCTCATTTTTAAACATTTTACATCAGGCTGAAGTTTGGGCTTCAGCTACCTTTTCTACACTGCTAAAACATTCTGCAAGTGCAATGAAAACAACAGTAATTAAATCTAGATGTAATAGATAGATACCTCAGATCATGATGGAACGGTAAAAAGAAATCTTAGCCTAGAAATAGGGTTTAAAATAAATCCAAGCAGTATCTTTTATATTTTTCATTGATACTTATCCCGTTTCATTTGCAGAGACTACACACTATCCAAGCTATGAATTGAAAGGTTTCTGTAAAGACATTGATTATATCTCACCAGATGTTATCACAGCTTCTGTTGTATTTGAAGGAAATGTTTCCCAGTCCACACTATAGGGTTCACACCCAGGAGAACGACACCATTTTACTGTGTAGCCACAGTTAACATCGGGGTCAGACTGCCAAGTAATGTAAATTCCACTTCCTGTTGCAATTGCTTGCTTTGTCTTGACATTGTCTGCAATAAAAATAGTGTATACAAACCATCAAAGAACTCCTACACATTTGTCTTTCATTCAACCTACAAGGAAGCCTTTGAGCTAGAGTATCTAGAAAACCAGATACACAAATGCACTGAGGTCATTCTAGAAACTCAGACTGACCAGAGGAATTTACAGAGTCAATGCATATCTTTTTGAAGCATTATAAACCACTCAAATGTAGTCTGTGCTGAATCCTTTAGCAGGGCTAAAACAAAGTCATGGATTTGCTTTAATCTAAACTGGAGGTATCAAGCTCATGTGGCCCTGTGGACTCAATGAGGATCTCTGAGCCACTCTGCAGATCCGGTTATCCACTCTGGAGCCAGCACTCATGATTGGTCTGGGAGGTAGGAAGGGGGTGTCACACAGCCCTGGGCAGTGTGCATCACCCCACACCAGGACTTGTGCTGCCAGCAGTATATGGGCTGCATCCAGGGGCTGGCATGGGACGTGCACCGCATGTGGCACCCCATCAGTCTGGCCCCGGAAGCTAGGGCTGGTCAGGACTGGGCACCAGGTTGTCTGTGGGTGCCAGAGTCAGTGCTGGGGTGGCCACCATAGAGGACAATCTAGTTGTCCTCTGTCTTCTATTGATTGTTCTCAAGAGAGAACAATAGAGGACAGAAAGGCATCAGGTTTCATATCAAAAGAGGACAGTAGCAGAAAAGTGGAATGTCCCCTATGGTGGCCACCCTAATCAGTGCCCAGGACTGTCCAGCGGGGTACCACATGCAGTGTGTGCCCTTTGTCAGCACCCTGAACTGTAGGCAGGCAGTGCAAGCCCTGCGACAGGCCTGACATTTGCTGCACGGGCTGGATCCAGTGCCACAGGCAGTGCTCATGGCGGTGGCACCAGGTCCAGCCCAGATGCCAGGCTGGCTCCGCATGCTAAATGTGGGGTCACTACAAGACTCAGGAGCCAGGTCCAACCCACGTGCTGTATGTTTGACACTGCTGACCTAAACAGACACTAAAAACAGCAAAAACTTCTAGCCAATTCCTTTCATCCATCCATTTTAGGGTTTTTCTTCAAATGATGCCACCCATTACTGCAGCAATCAAGTCCTTCCACATGGAAAAAAAAGGGGGAGAAGGGGGAAAAGTCAGACTTTGTAGAGTCTCCGTGAAGATTGGCAGACTATGTGGAATTTTTGTTATCTCCCTACTTGGGGAAAGCCTCTGCCTAGGCTAGGGTTTTCTTATCAAATTCATAGATTTATTTACTTTTTTGGATGAGGGATGTTTGGACTCAGGGCTTGAGGTAAAGGAGTGTCTAACACCACGTACTTCTTAAAATAGAACAGCTTTTGCAGTAAACTTGAATTAAGGGCTGAACCTAAGCTAGACAGCCTTATAAAAAGCCCCCTGGGATGAAAGGGCAGTAAAATAAGCGGTAGGCAGAGAACAGGGGCTCTGGGATACGTAGCTCAGGTCTGGGACTGCCTTAAGGAGGCTTTTCTCTGTGCTAGTGACTTGGGGTGGTTGAATGGTGCTAGACTGTTTGCTTAGTGCCTGGAGTGGGGTCCCCCTCTTTGGGTGCGATTGTCAGTTAGTCAATCGGTCACCCCTTCCTTCTTTCTCTCTCTCTATTTTCTTCCCCCTTCCAGAGCATTTAACTGAGTGACAGGGCTGGCTCTGGGTGAGGTTAGTTTAGGCAACTGAGAGTTGGAGCTAGGATAGGCAGCCTTATAAAAAGACAACTCCAAGCAAACCATTGAAGCAGTGAATACAATGGTAGCAAACAGAGGGATTTTGCTTAGGGAAATTGCTGTGGCAGGGAGCCAGGAGGCAGGAACCTATGTGCCCATGTGCACCAGAGGCCTGGAGTACGTGCTTGGTGCACAGGTTCTTGTGGTATCTGTCCCCCCTAAAATCTCTCCCTACAGTTTTTTTTCTTCCCTTATAGCCTCTCCACCTATGGCCAACATTCAGTGGGATCCAACAGGGGTAAAGGATACCCTTTTTTAAAAGTTTGCCAAAAGAAATTGCTTAACAACTTGCAGATAATCAGGTGACTATTAAAGGGCCTGTAAGCTCCACATCTGATGTGTACTGTCAGCCAACAAAACTAAGGCCCTGATGAAGAGATCATCATTGAATTGCTAATTAAGGTAATATTAATTTCATGCTTTCCCAAACAGAGAAAAAGGAAGAACAGAACAGCAGGCAGCATAACACTCCAATTTAAATTATTGAAATACTTGGTTTCAAAGATATAAATTCCAGGAAAGCACAAGTCAAAATGCTATGTTCTATACTTGGAGAAACACTTATTCCAAAATAAATGTGTGTAGGCTAAATTAGTGTAGTTTTATGAGATAGGTATTTCTTTGAAACTTTCTGAATCCTGGGGTTCAGCAGGCTCAATAGTATTTTCACTGCAAGAAAAGCAAATGGAGCATCATCTTGAATGTGCATTATTTTGCTGTAATCTAAAAGAGCCATATTTCATCAGCAGCACAGATTTTACAGTATTAGCGTGCATGCAAATATCTGCATAGATAGAGTGCTTTTGCTGCTTGCAGATACTGGTGGATCAAGCAATTCAGTGCAGTGTTTTACTTCCTGTTCAGTTCTCCCATAAAACCGCAAAGTACAAATCTCAAGTCCAAGAAATACTTCTCTCTTGTGGACATTAAAGGCATTTCCAGACTACACAGCTTGCAGCCAGAAGTGACTATTTATGCAATACCATAAGCCAGTTTAGTGGATGAGTCATGCATGCTTCAATGACTGCAGTCAGTGACTCAATTAATCCTCTGCACTGACACAGTAGCCAAACCAGAACGAGTACACTGTGGACGGCACCAAACGGAAGTTCCATCTTCCAAACATTCTCTTCCCAGAAAAAAGCTATGATAATCGACAGCTCCAGCTGTTACTCTCACTCATATCCAAGAGAGATGAAGTATCCAGAGAGCCTTATTACATGGCAGCCAGAATTTGTCACTCTCTACCATGTGGAATTATTACAGTTATTCCTTAAATTTACCTGTCCTGACCAATTACTATTCCTTCACATAAGCAGTAGTAAAATACCAGGTAACAGGTACTCTGCTACAGCACAAGGATAGGCTACCTAGCATGATAATGTCTGTCATTGTGAATCTTGTAGAATCATATTCAGTTATATCCAAACTACAGACCTCAAAGGGAAAAAAATTGTCTGAAGAGACTTTTTTTTTTTCTTTTGAGAACTTGATAACTTTTTGCACACAAGTGTGCAAGTGTGACTCCACCACCCTGATTCCATCTTCACAAAGCAGTGTAAGGGCAGAATATGGTGAGCCTTACCACTGGGCGAGGGAAGTGGGAGCTTACAAAACACAGGCTCTTCAGTGCCACTACAGTTGCAAAGCAGGGAGGGTGGGGGGGAGCTGGCAGAGGCCGGATTTTGTACTCTTGATGTGCCAAACTACCTAGCTGGCTGGAACAGTGACGGGGAAGAAAACTACATCAGGCCTAAAACTAGCAGAGGCTGCTTTTCCCTAGATCCTGGGAGAAGCAGGAGGCATATTGCAACACACATCACAATGTGGTACATTGTCTGTTTCTGGAGCAGCAACACAATTGGCATTTACAGCAAACCCAACCTGGAGTGCAACGTGCTCCCTTCACAGATAGGCTAGCCCTCTACTATAAGGCCAATGGCAGGCTGCATAAACCTGCCTTCAGTATAGCCCCCCACTTTTGACACAGAGATTTTGATAACCTTGTCATTTAGCTGAGTTAATGCACTCCACCCATAGGATGGAATGAGTTTCTAAAAAACAGTTCCTGTTAGAAATCTCCCAGGGAAGACAGGGGTTAAAAAAGCTATGCAGCACCAACATGATTCCCCTGAAGGAAGAAACTATTTTTAATCTCAAATATTCATCAAGTCTGTTTGGCTCAGCAAGAATATGCAGAAATAAACAGAACCACCTAAACGTTAAAGAGATCTGTGCCAAAGATTTAGCCTCTCCCTTGTTATTCCTGGGAGGTCTCCAGAAAACTGCAAGGCAGGCTCAGAGCCTGTAACTGTACCCATTGCCTTCTGTTCATACAAAGAGTATAATTAAATAGGTGAAACACTGGTCTAAAAACAAACCAGAAACTGTAAACCAAGAAAAAAGCACTCTGTCATTATACGCACAAATCTGCTACATTCTCCAATAAATCAACCAAATCAACCCACCTCAGCTTTTTCACACTCCGACTGGTTTTAATAGTTTCAAGCACTCACCACTTGGAAGTTCCACACTAGTTATCCTAGAAGGAGGGGATAAGCCTGCTCCATTTTTAGCTACAACACTGATGGTACAGTCATTTTTTCCAAGTTCGATGTCGGTGCTGTTTAAGGATGCAGGTATCTCCTTGAATTGTACTGCTGTATCCAGATAACATGATACTACATGGGAGTGTATTACCCCATTTGCTTCAAGGAGAGGTAGTGGCTAAGCAACAGAGAAAGAAATCATGTTTAAAAACAAAAAATGTATTTAAAAACAAGATCTAGGATGATACACATCAAATGCTTAGAGTGTCTTATCACACAAAAGACTAATGCAAGAATGGGTTATGAGTTAACAAAAGTACTTAGAACATCTATGACCAAGGAATAAATTTAAGAAAGATATTTTGTGGGCAAATTTATTTAACACAAAATTGGTAATTAACAGAGAGCTATAACTACAGCAACAGCGAGCGAGAGTGAGAGCACGCGTGTGCAGGCAAGCACCTTTCTAGGATAACATTTTAGTGTGGGGCAATAACTGCCTCATTAAATTAGCACTACTAAATACTGAACCTCAAATCAAATTATTTCAACTATAAACTTAGCACACTCCAAAAGTGCATAAGAAAACCAATTAATATAAATATTTACCTTCCAAAAGATTTTTACTACATTTCCTCCAACGGAGCTTCTCTCTCTCCAGATATCTGGTCCCCTCGCAGGAGCTAAAAGGAGATTTATTGGTGATATGAGACAATTTAATATGCAGCAATAAAAATGAAGTATTGTACTTGACGTTAAAGTAAATGGTGTACACTTTATGTTAGATAAAAATAATAATAACAGCTTCAATAAACTTACGGGCCTCCCATGTTGTCCACTGTTTTTTCTCACTCCAGTTACTCCATTTCCAGAAGTGGTCAGCTGCTGAACAGCGCACCCTGAATGTGTATACAGTATTTGGATGTAACATTTCCAGCTGAGCTTCATACCAAGAATTTACTGTACCATATACTGTGACATTGTCCTGTTAAGAGTTAATAGAAGGAAAAAGAAATCATATAAAAGTATATGGTATTATACTAGAAACAACACCTGAAAATAAATCTAAAACAACTATAGTATGAATGATGAATAATCAGGGACCTATATAATTTCTTATATCTACAGGAGGAATCTCTAACACGGCATTTTGTGGATGTACTCTATTCAAGGAGGGCAAAGATAACATATAAGAGAAAGCCTGGGTGATAAATGGGAAAAAATGTAAATATAAAAAGGAAAATGCATGTGTTAGTCACCATTAGCCAATAACAGTTTTTCAGATGCCTATCAGAACAAATGCAGCCTGTTCTAGAAATTCAAATACTGATAATTGCTTTAACCAATGTCAGTAATTGATGGTGTATCCCATACAGCATCTGAAAAAAAATTCAATCAGATGTTCACAATGTATGTCACAAAAAAAGGGGCAGATAAATAATATCCCTCCTTTCTAAAAAATTGCATGAAACAATCCACTTGGGCAATTGCAATGTCTACCAGCAACAATATTCCTATTAAGTGCTCCCTGTTTCTTCAAAAAATATCAAATACAACCCACATCTGGCTTCACTATCTCCATCTATGCAGTTCGCAGCTGTCAAAATGCAGTAGAGTGGTACATTAAGTTGCACATATTTCTTCAGTTCCATGGTTGCAGTGAAAAATATGAGCCTTGGAAAATACATATATTACACTTTTTTTTTTTTTTTTTACTGAATCTAATTATAACACACATTTATCCTGGCTGCCAAGAATCATTCTCCAAAATGAATTAAGTCTCTAATCAATTATGTATTTTTCAATCCAAATTAAAAAAAATTACAATGCCAAAAACTGCTCTTCAGGGTAGAAAAGCTTTTGAAAATGCTAGCAAACTGTTTTTGTAAAATCCTGACTCTTCCTTTTGTATGTTTTTATTTTTAGCATCTTAGCTCAGCAGCGCTCAATAGGCCTGTGCAAAGTGGCTAGTATTTGCTTCGGATTCAGATTTGACTGATTCAGGGGATGGTGATTCGATTCAGTGATTTGAATCTCTGTCCCAAATCGATTCGGCTAAATCTGATTTGGAGATTCGGCTGTGTGACGGCGCCGGGCCGTCCCTAGGGACCCGAGAGGGACCCCGGGGGGCGAAGGAAGAGGCAGGAGACTCACCGGGGACGGGAGAACCGGACGGCG
>JAGPOW010002514.1:46661175-46675409 GCA_030014935.1 Caiman crocodilus | reverse complement strand
CTGACCATCCTCCCCTTGATATTGCGAAACATCAAAGTCGTGGCGGGCGAGAAAAAGGGGTAAAGGGACGACCTGCAGGAACTACCCACGACCCAGGGGTCCATAGGGGTCACAGGCTGCTTCCAAATCTCCAAATCATACAGGCCCATCCTCTACCTGCTCTCCCAGCCCAGCAATGGCTGCCCCACCCACCCCAGCTCCCAGCAGTCTGAAGGGAAGAAAACAGCCCCAACTCACCAGGTGCTCCCAGGCAGGAGGCGATCTCCGCTGCTCCCCAACCCCACCCCCCGCTATCCCAATGGCCTCCCTGCCTGCTCTAGCTCCATCCCTTTAAGGAAAAAGAAAACCAAAAAAATCCTGCACTCACCAGATCCCTGCTGTCCCACACCACATGGGGGGCTCTTCCATGAGCCCCACAAAGCCCTGAGGCCGCTGCAGGAGCTGGTGAGTCGGGGGAGGGGGGGTGTTGATTTTTTTTTTTCCCTTAAAGGGCCAGAGCTGGGGTGGGCAGGCATGGTGGGGGGTCAAGGGGCTCGTGGCAGTGCCCCCCACATGGTGTGGGGCAGTGGGGATCACCCCCCCCACCAGGCAGCATTGGTGAGTGGGGGCTTTTTTTAAAGCACCAGGAGCTGGGGTGGGCAGGGCAGCCATGGGGGGGGGGAGGCCAGGGCCCAGCAGGGGTCCCTTCCCTCACCCCCTACTTACCAGCGCCAAGTCCAGCTCCAGCTCCCTGCTGCAGCAGGCAGGGACTGCCCGAATTGATGAAGCTTTCTTTTCCAAAGATGCAGAGAGCTTTGAATTGATTTGGACCTTTTTATTGGTCCCCGATTCAATTCGGATGTAGAGTTTCAACCACTGAATCAGACCAAATCTCCTCCAAATTAAATCAGCACGTGAAGCTTCGCACAGCCCTAGTGCTCAACCTTCTGGCTCCATGGGTCAGATGAGTGATGCAGGGCCAGTTGATGGGCCAGAACCATGGGGTCACCACCAAGATTGGGTTTTGCACTGTCCAGATCCTGTCTCAACATCACCTGGAGCCCAGCAGATCATGCCCTATATTTCGCATGAAGGGCTATGCTATCCACCCACAGGGCTCCCCATGGGTCTGGAAATTTCCCAACAGGGGACTGAGAATCAATGCTGCAACCACCACTTAGCCTCTACTACAATTTTGGGCCTATGGGGATCCCTGTGGGCCAGATAAAATGGCTTCACATACTGATTATGGCCATTGGCTAGGGGCTGAGCATCCCTGTCAACTTAAAAAGCTATGGAGATGATAATGTACAGCCTCAAAATGGGGCAAATTGGTTAGGTGTCAGTGTGCTGACATAATACAGCAGCATCACAAGGCACTGTGGAGAGTGCGAATGAGGCTATAAGTATGTGAGGTAAGTTTTTATAATGGCTATGTGAAGGGGGTGGGACTCAGACAGGACAACTATGGCAAATGTATTTTTTGAGGAATCGGTGAATGCTAGTATCAAGCTTTGTGCCTCTCCAACTTCTGCTGAACTTGTCAGAGTTGGCTTTTTTTTCCAACTTAATTGAGAACATCTAAAAAAAATGTATTTCATTTTCTCTGTGTACAGAGGAGTGTACAGGACTTCAGGAAAAGATTTGAGTGGCATATGCAGTTCATCATTCATAAATTAGTAACAGGCTTGACAGGCCAATTTTGTACACACATTCACAGTACTTGCTGAGAGCACAGATTCCATATTATACTAGTTGTGAACAGTATCTGGAGTCTTCAAGACCAGAAACCTGAGCAACTTCAGTGAAATTTGGAGAGCAGCTGCACACAGCATTGATGTGTGTTTGAGTCCCCAGAGACACAAGCATAAGGACTGTTGCCAACAGTGACAACTTAATGAAAATGATCATTTTTGCACAAGCAGTTTTGCAACTTTATCAGCATAATTCAAATAGCATGGCTAATTTTAATCCTGTGTAACTGCTCAAAATGACCAACTTCATGTTGGTGGCAAGGATATCTTGGGGGCGGGGGAGTGATTTCAGTCCTTGCTGCTCTCACAGTTTCTGGACCATCGTGGCTACAACATCATTCCAATGCTACTCTAGCTTCATGTTGCCAGTTTTGATCTGGTGCTGTGTAAATAAAGAAAATTAGTACTTCTCTGTTAGCACAGAAGATGGGATTTCTGATAAATAAGTTAACATTCAACTTAATGGTCAGTATGACATGCTGATTCACCAACACATTTTGTACCAAAAAGAAAATGCAGGTAATGATTAAGTAAAACAATCCACATTCTAGCAGAACAAATGCCCCTAAAAATAAACACTCACCAGTTGTGGGTCTGAATGACTCTTGCTAATTTCAATTTGGCACAGAAGCTTCATGTGAATAAAGTTGCCAGGTAAATACCAAGACACATGGGCTTTTGTTGGGCTTTCACCAGTGACAGTGAATTTAGAAGGAGTTTTTGGATGAACTGAAAAATAAATATAAAACGACAATTAGCTAGGTATTTTGCAGGGAGGGGTTGGGGTGGCAATTATAGAAGATGACAAAACACGTATTTATCTTTAGTTCTGTAACGAAAAAATGTTTCTCTTTAAAATACTCTTAACTCAGAAAAGAAGCAGAACATTTATCAGATTAATTATTATGACAGCTGGCTGTTGTGAAGTCGCACACAAATTTTGCCCATGATGAAATTTCTGGCTGATAGCCACAGAAATAGTTTTACTTAGGGCACAAACTTTAATTGTCATAATGGAATCCTTGACAAGAAGCTAGAGTAAGGAACAACATGATATCATTCCTCTTAATTGCTATTGATTTTGCTACAAAGGAATGGCAATTACAAGGAATACAGTGGTAGTTTTGCAAGATCATATTGCAAGAGCAGGAGAGTAACAAAGATGGACAAAATAATAATAATAAAACACTCTCTTACAAAATTGAGCAGCATAAAATTATATAACATTATTTCTTGCCCAGTTCCTTTCATTTCCTCCTCCCCACCCTCCCCCTTTTTTAAAAAGAATTTCCTTTTTTTTTTTTTTTTTTTTTGAAGGCTGACAATAGCAGTGAGGGATTCTCACTACTGGATCCACTATTTTAGAGAAAATACCACGCAGTGCACATACAAGCTCTCTAGCTTACTAACAGATGTGTACGTTGTGTCTGAAACCTGCACAGAGATGATACCAACGAGGGAGAAAGCAAATGGAATGAACAACTAGTAAAAATGTCATCCTTTAATGTTACTACTTGTACGGCAGCCCTGCATTCTAAGTAGCTGAGGATTTGATTCCAGCATTACCTGACAAACTGGCAGTGATGTTGCAAAATTAAAAAGTATAGGGCAGTCATAACTGGAAAATGTATTCAAATACAAATTATATCATAAAATGTTGAATGCAATTTTTGATGTATTATTTGTCATTACAGTTTTCAAAAGGAAAATCTGAAGACTGCAGAAATATAACTCTATGTACAGGTCTTAGGGACATGGAAGTGCAAGTGTTACATTTTACTGCTGTTTTGTAAGGCTCAATCTTGCAATGACTTAGGCAAGTGTTTAACCTTATGCCTCATGAGCAGACACTTAAATCATCAGATCACAGTCAAAGATCATAAGGTTAAGAGTGCATGCAAGTCTTCACATAATAAAGTTCTAAAGAAGTTGAACATTTCATTATTACTGGAACACTTTCTTGCAGGTAACTGACATCAAAGTAGATAGTACTAGTACTGAACAGGGGATCAAGGCACCAGCTATTAGACCTTCCTGCTTCCCTAACATTTGCCAGCACATGCCTTAGTAAATATGATTTTACTCAATTCCCACCTATTTGATAATACAAGTCAAAGACAGAAACAAATTACAAATGATTACAGTAATTATGAAAATTCTAGCTAGAGCAGCACCTCACCACTAGACCCCTATTGTTTTAAAAACACATTTCCTGCACACTAAGCCTCTCCTTGATCTGTCTTTTTGAAAAAAAAAAGTGTCTTAATCTTTTAACAATCTACTTAATGGCACTAAATTAAGTTTCTCAGTACAGATTTCACAGGATGACATCTCTTAACGTTTTTGCCACATAGTGGTCTTGAATTATGTAGTACTTTCCCCCTAACCTTGACAAACAATGTATTTCTGTGCTTTTATGCTACTACAGGCATCACTTCCCTAGCATAATGCTTTGACCATAACATTTCCCTGCTCCCCCCACCCCCAACACACACACACACACACACACGCGCACACACACACGCGCACACACACACGCGCACACACCCCCATTTGAGACAGAGGCCAAGAGCGAGTTCATAAAGTTTATCATGGCCCAATCCTACCCTCCCATCTATTTATATTATATTGCATTCATTTAGCAAAACCATGGATTATTGCTCACCTATTTAAAAAAAATCCAAACAGAACCTCTGTTTGAATTGACCGGGCTGTCCCTTATGCGTAAGAAGGGTTCCTCAACTACCTATAAAACTATTTTATTCTTCTTCAAAATTGCTCCTGCAGACATCAGTTTTGTTAGATGCCATGATTCAGCATATTCAGGCAGTACTTGCTACATACTGCATTAGAGAAAAAATGAAGGATCTTCATGTATTCTTGTGCTCTCACATCTGTTAATCTATTATAACCTTCTACTGTACTTGACTATAAGCTCTTTAGAGAAAGGACAGCCCTTGCACAGTGCCTACCACAAAGGGACCCTGGTCAACTAGGTGATACTGTAAAAATGGATGAAGTCACTAACAAAAGTCTTAAGAAAAACTCATCCTGATGATATTATATTGCAGGATAATAGTATGATCCTGGGACTTTATTTTCAAAGTTCCAACTTGTCTATATTTCATATGCAGTTTATAGCTTGTAGAAAGATAAATGAAATGCTAAACCCACAAGCAGAGAACTAATCTGCATAGGTACTGGGAGCCTAGCATAGCCAGTCTTACTCAGGCTAGAGTAAGACTTAGATGAACTATAGTTATATGACTTGGGGTAAGTAGAAAGTATGGTGAAGAATTCACCTGTGTTCATACTGTGTTCACCTGAATCCAAGATAACCTCCCAATAATTAAACACAGAAAAAAATTATGCCATTTTCCATGTATAGAAATGAATGGAGGCACATCTTAAATTTTTCTGTTAGTCTCCTCCACTGTTGCAGTGGGGAAAGCAGTGGCAGGGTAGTAAGTGGTAAGGCAGGCAGTACGGGGAGGTCAAGCAGCTTAATCCCCACCCTTTGTCCCTCCAACACTTTAGTCCCTGCTGCCTCTTGTTATGTCCCTCCCATGTCTGCCCCCCACCACCTTGACCCCTCATACCCTTTCTTCTACCTGCCTCCAAACATAACAGTTTAGAACTTGTATTTTAGACTAAAGATGCCCCTCAGAAAATGACAGCCCGTAGTTTTCACTCATTTTTGAGTACATAAAAATGTCTGTGCATCTAGATCCAAGAATGCAATATGGAGCACAGGGCCATGTTATCTAGCCAGAGGACTTCCTCTCACAGGTCCAGATATTCAGCAGGAAGGATGTGGCAATTAACAGTGGCACCGCTCCCCTGCCACCAAATGTCTGGGTCATTGAGAAGCCTGGTGGGCTGGATGACACAGCTCCAGGGGCCAGATCTGACAGATCTCCAGGGGCCAACAGGACAGAAGTTGAGCTCACCTGGTTTAGAGGATGGACCCTGATGCCAGTGTTAAGAGAGCTGCAAGATGTTTCATTAGTCAGTACTTACATAATTAGTATTTATCCTGTTCATACCAGTTTTTCCTTGGGTTAAACACGTGTAGCAGCATTGATTTTACAAGTGCTTCTTATTCTGACCTGTGTTTTGTTCATATTTTAGGTTGTGGCTGTGTCTATTTTGTTTGAGTTTCTAATAAAGCATGTATACAAATCACCTGTCCCCACTGTAGGATGCTCCAGGGCCTATTTAACAACCAACTCTAAACAGCGCAGAGTTCATGACTGAAATAAGTATGCAGAAGTACTTTAGGAAGCCTGTATCAGAATGCTCCCAATTCTAACTTTCTAACCATTTCTGTACTATTTCTGTACTAAATTGAATTACCTTTCAGATAAAATGTAGTTTGTTTGGCGTGATGCAAAGAGTTTAGTGGGTCTTCCTGGGTTCCAGGTGCATATTATTTTGTCCAAGGTGTGTGTTTCGCAAGTCAGATTTTGTGGAATATCAGGGGGATCTGCCAAAAAGAAGGAAAACAAGGAAATCAGCTTGCATTCTTACATAATCAGCCATAACGTAGAAAGCGGGACAATTCTCTGGAAATCATGTTCAGCAATTAATATTTTGTTTTTGCACTATAGCATACACATACAGGCACCATTAAACAGCAAGCACATACATAATTTATTTACAGGATATACTTTAAAAAACATTAACAATCCCAAATAACACTTGACTTTTACTGAACTACCAACTCACTTAATCACATGCACAGTAAATTTGTAGGATCTGGGCCTTGAACTGCTGGCATAGCACATTTTTGCAAAAACATGTTTCAAAGTTTCCAAATTACATGTTCTTTGAGACAATTTAAGAAAGTTCTCTTGTTACATGTCATTTTGTCAAGTGCAAGCCTCAATTCTACATAGAATCCACTTAAACTGAAGCATTTCAAAGAAATGAATACCCAAGGACCTCATAAACCTCCTCCTCCCTGCCAAAATTTTTTTTGAGTATTATGTCAGCACACTTCATCCTCCTGGGCTGCTTTGTTAATACCATCCTTCATTTTAATTTAACACTGGTCTCTCAAACTCAGACCCCAGTATTTCAGCAACCACTCCTCTGACAAAAGGATTGACTGCCATTCTCTTCCCTACAAAATGTCTTTCTGTAGTCAGCCCAGAAACCAAGAATAAAATCAAGAAAAAGGAGCTGACTGGAATGAGACAGTTCTCTCTTCAATATATCAGTTGTGTGCACTTTCCCCATAAGACAAGATGACATTTTCTCAGTGGCTGGTTTGGGAGGGAAGACCTTTATACACAACTGTGAGTAATGAGAATCTCAGTTCACATTATGAGCAATTGCCAGATGAAAAGCATTTAGCTCACCAGAGCTAATCTTATCTGATAGACAGACATATTTAGACATACAGTTAAAGCAGATATCAAACATACCCTAATACACAGCTAGATCTTCTACCTTATTTTCCCTTTTCTCTCCCATACCAGAACAATGTATCCAAACAATATGCGTCTCAGCCCCCCACTGACAACCATCTCCTATAGTGAATAGCCCCAGCACCACAGGCAGGAGTTTGGAAAAAGTTGAAAATATCCATTTTTTAAGAACAAGCACACCTGCAGACCCTGCTTGTGTTTCATGGGCACCATAGAAGACCTCATGTGATCCACAGCCTGCATTGTGTGTGCCCCTGACTTACATTTACAAGTAACAGTCCTATAGAAATGGAGGATATATACAAGAATAAACCAAAAGATCAGATTAAAAGTTTCCAAAGAGTCACAGTCAGTCATGAAATGCAGAGACCAAAATTCTAAGCACTTTTGATTGCTTTCCTGTCAGTTTTTTCTAATGTCATTGTGAAAATAACCTTTTCCTCCCCAAAATGGCAAGGAGTTGCATCACTGTGCTGTTGGAGGTGGTCTACAATATTTTTTAACTATGTATGTAGGAGATTTGAGGCTTGTATGCCTACACAGAGAATACAGTGAATGATGAAACATCATATGACCTTTTTCATCTGTTTTTCAAAAATAAATTATTTACCATGAGAAATAAAGATTTTTAAACCTGGATTGCTTTACCGTGATGAGGCTCAGAAAGCTCTTGCCCCAGGCAGGGAACTTCAAGATTCGACCTACCCCTCTGAACAGGTCAGGGTGCATTTTTGGCAGTAATGTAACATGACAGATCAGTAAATTAAAGGTTTAAATTTCTTCATCTCCCTTCACCCATCATGTGGGAGTCAAATCAAATTACACACATGAGAAATTCTACAGACTGACAAGAAGAACAGGTGTATACATAATTAAGACTAAAGCTAATCTTCAAAAACTAATTTGCTGCCAAGCATCCTGGAAAGCAGCTTTGGTCATGTGATCCCAAAGAAGGAAAAAGTGGTCCTGAACAGCCAGGTTCTCGTGCAGATCATCTTATGTCGATTCAGGCTCTTAGGCTACAATGTCCTTAACTGAGCATTTGGGGAGTGCTAGTTGAGTAAGTGGAGATAAGCATGCATGGTTTTAAAGAACTCCAAGACAAACGCTGCTGAAAACCAGGGACTAGGCCAAAACAGCACAGTTTTAATGCAAGCCACAAATCCATGTTGGATTTCCCCAAGCTGATCAAGCCAACAAACATCTAGCTCAGTCACAGTCACAATATATATATATACTTACATCCTACAAATAAAACAGTTCCCTCCACGCCATATGGCAGCAGTGAACACCATATATTTGTCCCACTAGATTCTGAAGCTCTGACATTCTGTACTTGGATTGCACTGCTCCATTTGCTGAGATGAAGAAGTGGATACGATTCTAATCCATATTTAATATGTTCTATTCTTTCATCTTCACTGTGTAAGCAGCAAAATGTCATATTGGAACCAACTGGTACCACTTTGTCCTGAGGAAAAACCTTGGCAAAACTTAAATCAGGCACTTCTCCTAGCAGAGAGGAAAAAACAATTTTTTTTTTTTGTAGTTTTATGATATCCGATTAGTTTCTAATGCATTCAGCTGATCAGCATTCAATTTAAACACTGTTCAGGAACACTTAGGTTGGTGTGTTCTGCACCCCCCCCCCAGTAAAAGAAATAAAAGTTACTTTTACCCACTCTCAGCCTGTCAGACTTCATCTTTAATTGATTTATTAATAAAAAACAGTCCTATGAGATCGACAACAATCCATCAACACTTTAAAATTCAAAGATAACATTTCCCATTCAATCTTTCTCTGGAATCTAGCAGATTTTAAAGATAATTAAATTCTTTCCAATAAGCAAGGGAATAACCTTACCAGGAACTGTTACAATTGGGCTCCATTCACTCCATTCCTTGTTACCACCATCATTCATTTTACTTATATAACATCTGATCCTCACAGAGTGTGACACACACTCCAGGGGCATGTCTGATTTCCAATTCCATGAAAGAATAGTGTCTTTAGAAGTCAATTTTGAATGGTAGGTCACCTAAAAATGCAGCGGAAAAGCTTTATTTGACCTTGTTTTCCCTCCCAATGAAGATGGACACTACAGACACCTGTCAACAAACACGCACCTTCTTTCTGGTATACCTACAAAGGCAAATTTCATTAAATAAATCACATATCAAAAAATCCAGAAAAGTGGTTTGATTATCCCATAGCGTAACTGAGGGGGTCAGGTGGGGTGGTGAGGGAAGGGGTGGAGGAAAGGGCACGAAAATAGCTGCCACCGCAGCAGTAGCTACACAGGCTACCTACACTGACATGGCAGCAACCAGAACTGTCCTGTGCATCATGACTGCTCCAGTTGTGGAGCTGCCCATCTACCTCTGGACTGTCCAAAACCTGGTAAGTTATTTAGTGGAACTATACAGACAAGAGCCCAACCAGCCCAATCTTACCAGACTGTGACATCTTGAGCCTGAGTAATGGAAGGTCAGGATGGACAAGCAGAAGGATAGCTTGCATTTCAGAGACACCAGTGCATACCCACATGGCCCAAGCAGCTGGAATTTTATGACCTCTCCAAATCCCTTATGTCACTCCCTTTGAGATTAGATTTTGAAAATGTTAAGTGAAATCCTCACCCTATGGACATCAATGGCAAAATTCCTGTAGACTTCCCATAGGGTCAGGATTTCAGCTCCCATCTACTCACCTCCATGTTTGGGCATGCAGCACACTTTTGGATATTCAAAGAAAACAAACAACAACAACAAAAATATCACAGAAAGGCAAATTTCAGATCCTTACACAAATTTAATTGTTTTCTCTGTTTTACACACACACACATATAAAACACTTCATTACTCATTGACACATCCACTCGCATTCCACTAGGATGCGCAAGAGGGGAACATAATCAAGCATTTGAGTCATGCTAACTATATCCAAGGAATCAGAATTGGAGACCCAATCCTATGAACACTTGGGACACACAGCGAGACTGCTTGTGTAAGACGCTCCTTTTCTCAGGAAGCTTATGCAGCCAGAGCACTAGAGTCACAAATATTAGGATCCAATTGAAAATGCAACAAAGGAAATTAAGTTTTTTTTTATATTTTCTGCCATTATTATAAGAAACTAAATCTTATGGGCACTGTGACATGGATCTACTCTAATAATCTGTGAATATTGTATGCTGACGAGGTTACTGGTTTGTTTGTTTTTTTTATTGTTTAAATATATTGGGTCATTTTAATGCAAGGTTGTAAGGCAAAGCAACCTGATGGGTAACAGTCATTCAAGATAAGCCAGCCCATTTAAAATTCAATGGTAACCACAGGACCATGGCAAAGTCACTGGCTCTGAGAAGTCTGATTTGGCTTCCTGTTCAGCTAAATACATCTATTTGGCCAAGTACGGTCAAAGCCCAGGAACTAACAAGAATCAACTGTGGCATATAAGGGGCTCTCTCTTGAGAAGGTAGTTGTTGAGGAGGTTTTAGCAGTTTACCCTTATGTGCACGCGCGTGCGTGTGCATTTACTTAGAAATACATAAGATGACTCTGTATGTAAGATGACCTCACCCAATAATTAAATTTCAAATAGGGAAAATTTCTCAAGTTTGTTATCATTTTCTAGGAACAGAATCTAATTAGTGGAGGTTTGCCTTCAATTTGTCCCTCTCCCACTGCTACAGCAGGGAAAATAAATCTGGGGGATCAGGTAGCTCCCTTGCCCTCTACCCCAACATTTTGCCCCTGCAGACCCTTTCTTACTGTCACACCCTGCACCCCCTGAGCACATGGAAGTGAGAAGTAAAAAGAAACATACCTGTATTAACCTGAATGTAAGAAAACTACTACACATACTCATAGACTTAGTTCATTCAGAATTGATGTAGAAGTTAAAAAAATGTACACTACAAGTTTTAACACAGGCAGTCCATAAGCGCACTTTTAAGTAGCACTTTTATACCTACTTGGATATAATATAAACTATGCTTTTTTGGGTTTTTTGCAAAAATATTTACACATACACACACCCCTCTACAAATGTGCCTCACGATCAACATGGTTCATTCAACAGCTCAAAACTCTTTTACACTTGTACCATTCTCATTCCCGTTACAATAACTACATCATGCACCAACACTCCCACATGCCTGTCACCATCCCCTTTAACCATCACATCCATGCAAAGAACTGTTTCCCTGTGTGCCTCCTTTCCATTAACCCAAAGCCAAAAGGCTCATGACTTACCATATAGTTCACTGGGCTGGCTTCCAGCACAGAGATAACAGCAGTTCAAGTTATGGTGACCCCATAGTTCAACACTGCTCAATGTATGTGTGTATTCCAGATACCGCAAAGGATCTGTGCTAATTAGCCCCCGACTCAGGACTAGAACCAGGTGTGTTCCTGTCACAAGCCCTGGGATCCTCCAAAAATTTATATGCAGAGAAGATACCGGGCAACCTGATCTGATTCCACCTCATGGAGGGCAGGGACACAATAATCATAGGCAACAGGCTGAGAGAGAGGCTGACAGAGGGATTTTGGATAAGCTGTGTGGGGCTCCATTTGGTGATGTTTGTCAGACATTAAGAAACAAGGCTCATTGGTTTCTTCAGGTGGTTTTAAAAAGAAAAAGATGAGATGGAAGTCTATGATAGAGGATGTATATATCTCTATATAGATCTATATCTCTAGAAATATATAGATTTATATCTCTATAAATATATATAGATATATTTTAATTTTTAAAAAATGGCCTTTTGGCTCAGAGGGGAAATACTGTGACTACTAACTAAGGCAGTTTTCCCAGGGGCAGGAGTAACTGCTTTTCTGGCACGGGGTAGTACCTGGGTGGAGGTAATGTAGTTACCCTCCTCCTTCAATTTCCAGTGGTAAGATCTTGGCTTTACGCCCACTTTATGGAACTGGAAGACTCCTCCCTGGCTTGCTTCTGCAGCTGTATGGCTGAGGGTAAGCAAAACCCGGGTGCACCCAAACCCTAAGCCTTTGGGCTTGGGCCTGCACGTAGGATTCCTGCCAAATGATTTGGAAACATCTGGAGCCCCAGGTGGAGGTGGAGGATATTTGTCGGTAGTAGAGTCATATAAGGTTCTTGAAAGACTCATGGATTTGGAATTGATTTGGCTTGGAATGTTTTCTTTAAAAAAAAAAAAAAAAAGGAATATGTATTTTTGCAAAAAGCCTCCAAATGTGAGGATTTCAGCTATACAATGTATAGGAATAGGGGACTGCTCTTGAGCTTTCCCTCTGGCTTGCTCCTTTGGTCTTTTGGCTAGGTGTAAGTGAGACCAGGGGTCATCTAAACTCCAAGGCCTCCAGACTTGGGGTTCATACATAGGATACCTGCCATGGATTTGGGAGGATCCGAAGTCCCAAACTGAGGAGCAGGGATCCTGGTCATCTCCGATTAAAAATTGCAAATTCTCCGATTAAAACCCCCTAAATCTGTGATAAAGATTAAAGGTCCCCCCAGCGCTGCTGGTGCCCCACACTCCTCTCCCTCAGCCTCAACATGCATCCTGATGCCCCTCACAACAGCCCCTTAGACCTACAAACACAGAGATGCAGGCACAGAGGCACACAGACACTGACACCCACCCCACCAGGTAAGTGTGCGTGGAGGGTAAGGGCAGGGCAAAGGGAAGGTGCTGGGGGAGTCTATCAAGAAGGGGGGAAATGTGCCCTTGTATCCACTCCCAGGAGCAGGGCCGGGGGTGAAGGCAGAGGTGCTACTCTGAGGGCCACACATGCTGGCTAACCTCACAGGCGGTTCGCACATGGAGGTCGCCACCGCAACTTTGCACCCTGCACTACCATCCCATGGCCACTTGCACAGCTTTGTGGGCAAGTGGTGCAGGGTATGGCAGCCCAATGGCAACCACCATGTGAGGACCATATATGTGCCACTGGGCCAGGTGGGTGGAAAGCAGGGCTTACATGCAGCGGCCACCACTGCACCGCTGCTTATGCCTCGTGACCGGCTGCACATCTCCGCAGCAGTGCAGGGTGGTGGCAGTGGCTGTGTGCTCACTCGGGGTGCTATGCAGCCAAGTACTGCCACCATGAAGCCATGCCCTTCGCCCCTGGATCCTAGAGGTAAGTCGGGCTTGGAGCTGTGCAGCAGGGCTGGGGAAGATGGCTGGGGGAGCAAGGCCAAGGGATGAGGGTAGGGCCAGGGGGTGAAGACAGGGGTGCCTCTCTGCGGGGTGCTTTGCGGGCAAGCCATGTGATGCGGAGTGTGGTGGTGCCCCCCCATGTGCAGGCTGCACACATACTGCCTGGTTGGCTGCCCAGGGGAGGGGGAGCTTGCATGCGGCCAGCTGCACAGTTCCACAGCTGGCTCTGCAGAGTAGCAACGGATGGCGGCTGGGGTCGGGGCTTGTACGCAGCAGTTCCTGCTGCTTACCTACAGGGTCATGCCAATGGTGACAGCCACCATCCACAAACCCTCTCAGTGCTGCCACAGAGCCATGCCTGGAGCTGTGTGGCCAGCTGCAGGGCAGCAGTGGCACTGTGGTGGTGACTGGGCGGCACGCAGCCATTCCCACCACCATCCTGCGCTGCCACCACACTGCTGCTGCCACCTGGTGGCTGGCTGCACAGCTCGGGCATGGCTCCGACGCGGCAGTGGCAGTGCAGGGAGGCTCTGTATGCAGTGGCCATCTCCACTGGCACGGCCCCACAGGTAAGCAGCTGTGGCTGCTGCATACAGAGCCTCCCCACACCACTGCGGAGCCGTGCCCAGACCTGCGTGGCTGGCTACACGGTGGCAGCAGTGTGCCCCACCCCAGCCTCATTCCTTGCTGCCGCTGCAGAGCCAGCCACGTAGCTGAGCAGCCGGCTGCATATGAGCCTCCGCCACCCTCTCCCCTGGACATCCGGCCGGGTGGCATGTGCGTGACCCACACATGGCGGGCACCACCTCTGTGCTCCGCATCACTTGCCTGCAAAGCCCTTCACAAAGGGGCACCCCTGCCCTCACCCCCTGGCCCTGCTCCCAGCTGAGGTGTGCTGCCTGGGGCCTGCAGCACCCCCC
>JAGPOW010002514.1:46645939-46661075 GCA_030014935.1 Caiman crocodilus | reverse complement strand
CCCCCCACTCTCTCAGCCCCCAACCACCTTCCACAGCCCCCAAGCTCCACTTACCTCCAGGCTCCACCCTTCCACCTCTCCCTCCCCCTCTGGCAGGGCTGGGGGTTTTCCGCCCTTTCTGTAATCAGTTCTTGCAGGCTGGAACTGTGCCAGCCTGCAAGAGCTCTTTGCAAAAGCGGAGAATCCGCAGATTTCTCTGCTAAAAAGGGAAATTGCATTCCCCTGATAAAAACAGAAAATCCATGTTTTTCTCTGTTTTTCCATGGGAAAAAGAAAACCTGGATCCCTGCTGATGAGTCTAGGAGATAGGATACTTGCTAGTGGTAGCACTACACAGACTTGAACAACTGAGATCTTCTCAGTCAACAGAATTCAGAACTGATTTGGCTCATCTGGTCTGAGACATGAAAATTAAAAAATGGTTCCCGTCAGCATCTTAGCCCTTTGGCCAAAATCAAACATTTTTGCCACTAAGGGGAAGGTGCCAGGGATGGCTCTGGCCTTTCTGCTACCAACCTGGTACTGCAGTACCTCCCAGCCTGCTGCCAGTTCCCTATGGAGGTAACAACTGCCTTTCTTTTTCCCCTCTAAGGGCCAACCGCCCCCCCACCTCCCAAAAAAACCCCAGCTTCCTATCAATATGCTTGCCCCAAATAGACCATATTTTTTTATAATCATGTTCAGGCTATATTTAATTGACGTTATGGTTCGTTTCCATTATTGAGCACATGCTGCTCTTAAAGGTCATTTAATGATACAGAATGTACCAGTATTGTCTACCAAATCACCTTGCCAGGGTTGTTTGACCCCAGCACTCTTTCCTGCCATGGCAGGGGGTCGGACTCGATGATCTGCTTGGGTCCTTCCGACCCTACCTACTATGAAACTATTTAGAAAGGTTTTCTTATATGCAAGTGTAAGACAAGAGTCTTTCCTCCTCATCTTGTATTTGAATAAATACAGTAAAATCTACCTAGGCCACCATCTCAAGACAGTACAGCATTAGAAACACTGACTGTTTTAAAAACCTCTCTCTTCTAAACACACCATTTTATTTGGTGAAAATACATTATCTAAAGACGACTGTCTGGTCACTATACTCCTTCTTGTTTAGACTGCTCCAGGAAAGGGTGCTGGAATCCATCAGGCCTGTCCAGTAACTATAATGCAGCAGTCTATTGCCAGCTGTACAAGCAAGATGACTGCAGAACTTCATCAGTGGAATTGTGTGCGTTAGACCTGAGACCATATCAAATCAACTGAACTAAGCTTTAAGTGGCAGAATGCTGTAGCCATACTAAGAAGAAGAATTTACAGGCGAGACAAGAAAGAGATAAAAGACTTTTAAAATCAATAGTGCAACCGGGCACAAAACTCAAGATGGAATCAGAATTACTTGCCCTGGAGTGCGGCCAGATGAACCCAAACTCAGGGCCAGATCCTGCTCCACCTTCTAGGCACCCAAGAGCGACTGCATTCCACCCTGGTCTAGTTCCCAAAAATCCATTACTGGAGCATTTTACAAAAATAAATGCATCTTAGCTTTAAAATTGAGGTTACACGTAGACACCTACAAAGGTAGAGTTGGATGTGGCCCCAAAAATTCAGGGTCAGTGCCTATTCTGAAAAGGTAAATAATTAACCAAGAAGAATCTCTCTTCTTCAGACATCTGCCAATGACAGGACTTCAAATGAGCCTCTTTGATCAGTTAAACCTACCAGCACTGAGCAGCACCACCCATCTGTGTATTTATAAAGCATTCTTTCCATTTCCATCCTAGCAACACTGTTTGGTCTCTCACATTCAGAGTTCTGCAGCTATAACAAAACTGATACTCCACTCCTTGGCAGAGAGGGAAAGGACCAAACCATGCTTACATAAACTGGCTTTGAAGGGCTACAGAGATAACTGACAGCAAGTCAAGGCCCGAATGTTAGGCAGGGAGGGCACAAAGCAGTCATTAAAACCCAACTTTTATTCTTATATCAACAATAAAATTAAAACAATAACAAAAATCCCCCACATTTCTAAATGAAAGCCCTCTAAAATGGAAAAGGTTACTCTCTCATACCACTTTACATTATTTCTACTGCTCTGATATCTTTACAAAAAATAAAATTACATGAGTAATATCTACCTATAGCACAGTTCCAACTTTTAAAAGGGACTTCCTCAAAAATAAACAAGAAAAGCATATGTATTATCATAAAAAGAGGACTTACTTGTGCCACTCTCTCCAGCGTTTCTTTACGCAGAACCTCAATCTGCCAGGTGGCATCTAAATCAAATGGGAAGGCTGAGCCACCATCCTTCCACTTCAAATATAACATCTCAGTCGAAAAGTCAGGAGTCAGACTAAGAATTTGTGGGGTGAGTGGAATGAATGCTTGAAAAACAAACAAACAAAAAAGTCCACGAAGTCATTAGTTAACAGTATCAGCAATACAGTGTCCACAGGTGCTTAATAATTGTCTCTCTTGAGTCTGAGCTGGCTTGTAGCCATACCAACATGTGGTTTGATCTCAATAATTAAGCTGGGTGGTGACATGTCATTACTTGAATGAGAAAGTTCACAGAAAAACACAGGTGCTACAAAAGCAATGCCGGTGACTCAGTAGCTAGTATTTTTTCTCTTCCTATGTTGGGGTTAAGCAAATATGCTAAGTGTGGTTATTCTTCTTCCCACACTGCACTTTAACACACACTTTTACCTACTTTCTGTTAATGACAGACTATGGCACTTTTTCATCCATCCTAGTACTTTTTCTTTTGTTTCTGTGAAATCCCTTCCAAAGAAGTTGTGATAGGATAGGTTTTATCTAACCACACATTCTTCCAAAGCTTTGGGAAGTAGTAATGCTACACTACAAAGCTGCCAGGTTTGTTAAATAGTACTGTACTCTTAAAAGTGCTGTTCTCCAGAATAAGGTCTTATTAACAGTGTTTCTGTTTTACAGAAAGCATTATAACTAAAAGTTGGGAAAATTACTTTGCAATCACTTCCCCTGGAGCTTTCAATGCCAACATTCCTAAACATTAAAAATGGCAGACATCACAGGAGCAAATGGGTCTTCCAAGCCAGTGTAAACTAAGACTATGTAGAAGCGTATTATATACTATGCTATATACTGTATACAGTATTAGCATGGGAGTCAGGCTATCCCTAGAGGATGCTAGCAGATGGTAGGGGAAAGCAAGATGAACCAATAAAGCAAATGATGATTAGAACCAGATGATTAGAGATGAGAACCAGTAAAGAACAGAGCTACTAATTGTAAAGTGAGAGTACGGAGACAGAGCAAATTAAAAAAAGAGAGACTACCAATACTGGCTATGGGACTATGTGAACTATTGCATTTGATGAAGTAGGCTGTTGCCTATAAAAGCTCATGACCTCCTGAACCAGTTAGTTTTTAAAGTGGGGTGGCCAAAGTCTGGCCTGTGAGCTGGATACTGCCCGCAGCAGATTCCATTTCCCAGCAGCCCCTGCAGTGGCAGCCCCATCTGGCTGCTGCCATTGGACCCAACCCCACTGCCTGGGCACCCCAATCTGTCTGCCCCACACCCTCCACCAAGGGTGGGGCCACGGCTGCGGCTGGGAGCAAGACAGGTGGGCCAGGGCCAGGGCCAGGACCTTGGGGCAGTATCAGCACAGGGCTGGGGTTTGGGCAGAGCCACGATCTGCTGCATACACGCCCCTGTGACAAGCACAGGTTCCACAGGCGGGGGTGTGCAGGGAGCGGATCACAGCTCTGCTGTGGCCTGGTGCGGTTACTACCCCAAAATCCTGGCTCCTTCCCTAGCCCAAGAGCCCACCCAGCGCACGCAGCTCTCAGCTGGTCACCATGAAGACCCCAAGAGTGCAAGGCCATGATAGTGTGGGGCAGGGACCAGGGCCAGGGCCAAGCCCTGGTTCTGCAGCCCCATCCTGTCATGGCCTTGCATTCCTGGGGTCTTCATAAAGGCTGGGAGCCATGTGGGCAGGGGGCTGCAGGGAAATGAAGCCTGGCCACTGGTCGGACCTATCATTTTGCCCACCCCTGCTCTAACAGGACCACACTGACCCTCCTACCGACTTCAGACTAACAGGGTTAGCCACCTCTGTGACAGTTAAGCTGCTAACAACTGTTCTCCTGATGACATATAATGTGCACCCCAATTTTTTCCAGCTGGTTTTGGAGGGAAAGGTACATGTCACATGAATAAGAAAACACAGTGAATGCACAAAGCAAAATGGCATAAATGTGGTTGTCTCTGAGAACTCAAGAGATGTCCTTCACTAGCACATGACAAGATTATATTATCCATGTTAAACACGTTCACATAGACTCATTGACAGTAGGGGCTGGAAGGGGCCTTGCAAGATCATCAACTCCAGCCCCCTGCCATAGACAGGAAGTCTGTTGGAGTCAAAAGACCCCTGCAAGATAAGTATCCAAATGCCATTTGAATGAGTCCAGAGTAGGTGCTTGCACCACCTCTGAGGGGAGTCTGTTCCATGAAATGGATGAGCTCAGTAAGAGGACGAGTGTAGCAGGGCACTTGGGTACTGGCCAGTTTAAGAAGTCAGGCAGCTGTGGGGATGCCAGCAAGTGAAGGTCAGGTGAATGGGGAGTCAGCTGACTCAAGACACTGGCAGGTGAGGCTAGGCCTGATAGAGGAAGTCACCTGACTCCAGAGGAGGGCTGGGTTTGGAGCAGGTATAAGCCCAGGCCCCGAGAGAAGCCTGGCAGTAACATCTTAGAGTCCTCCTAATAGAACACCATCCTCGCAGGAGGACTGCAGCTCTGAAGCACCAGCCCAGAGAGGACACCTGAAGCAGTCTGGAGGATTGGGGGGCTGGAGGAGGTTCCTAGGGACCCAGGCTGGGGTTCAAGTGAGCCCAGATCAAGGGGCTTAGTGCAAAAGATCTATTGTGTGGCCTGGGGAAGCCCAGATGGAGGAGCCCAGCACAGGAGACTGAGAGAGTGGACATGTGAGGAAGTGTGGGCTGGCAGGCTGGAGAACTGACCCCAGCAGAATCCTGCTGGTCTGTCAATGGAGCCAAGGCCCAGGGAGGGGCCAAAGGCCAAAGATGGCCACAGCAGTAGACTGCCAGGGCTAGCAAGGGGGTCACTTCTTAACTGGCTTGAGACAGGGACAGGGCCTAGGACAGGTAATGGTCCAGGTGGGGCCACTGCCAGAGAGGAAGGGGGATCAGGGGCCTGCAGCCCAGAGGGAGGATGGTCATGCTGGAGCTATCTGAAGAGCAGATGAACCCAGGAGAGAGGTGGAGGAGGAAGCAACCAAGAGAATCTTGCTGGCCTGCCAATGTGGCCAGGAACTCAGGAGAGGCCAAAGACTGGAGGTAGCCTCATGGTGGGAGCCAGAGAGGAGTCCTCAACTGGTCCAAGGTGGGGCCAGGGTCTAGGAAAGGCCACTGCCAGAGAGGAAGGGGTCAGAGAAACTGAGGCCCAGAACAAGGACAGCTGGGACAGGGCCACCAGATGTAAAGAAGGGCCTGACACAGCACCAAGACCAGGGGGCCCAGGAAAGGCAGGGGCAGAGGAAGAGAGAGCTGGGGCCAAGGGAGTCTGGAGGAGTGACATCAGAAAGGGGCCAAAAAGCATGTAGCCTGGTTGTGGGACAGGGACAGCATGGCTTTGGGGATGGAGGCCAGGACCTAAACTGGTCCTGGGTATGACTGAAAACTGCACCCTATTGGGGTTTAGGGTCACAGTGGGGTATGGCAGCCCAGAGAGTGACTGAGTGAGGAACCAATGGGCTTTGAGACTCAGGTGGGGCTGTGAAAGAGACCAAGCAGTATGAGGGCCCAGAAAAGGGCTGTGCAAAAGACTGAGGGTCTGGGGCATGAGGTCCAAGTGCAGGCATGTAACAATGATGCAAGGAATGGGGCATGGTGTAGGGGAGGTACAGAGCCATACAATTAGCTCATAAGGCAGCAGACCACAGCCACCAAGTGGTCATTAGAACAAGGCAAGGCCTGGGAAGCCCTGAGACAGCCTCCCTTTTATGATCATAAAAGACATCAAGGTGTAGCGGGCAAGTGAAAGGGAGACTGCTCCCAGAACAAGCAGGGTAAAAGGAATTTTCAGGGGCCTCCAAGGGCTTGTGAACACCCCTGGGGATGCTACAATGAGACACACAAGTGTTTGACAGATTCCCATCCCACATCTTTTTGGCAATAGCATAACTGAGGAGAGGAGAAGTGTTGCAAAAACATCTGTCACTGCAGCTGGTGATGCCCCCCCCACACAGCTGCTACCTGGGGCAGGGAGCTGCCCTGCTACAGCTCTACTTTCTGTAACCTCCAATGACAGTTCCACAATAAATGGATGTCTTGTTGTCATGTACAACAAAGGTTGCATGCCTGTCAGACAGGATGACCAGGGGAGACTGAAGAGAAGCTGGGGAGATGGCTTTGTAGGAAAGAAAAAGCAGATCAGCAGCTCAGTTTTGGAGCTATGAAAACTCACCCCGCTGCTACATGCAAGAGAAACAAAAGAAGATATTATTTCCCTTAAAATGTGGTGAGAGAGTGGGGATGGAGCCTAAACAAGGATTGCTCCAGAAATGTAAAAGCCCAAGAGGTGAGAATTGAGTGATTATTTTAGTGTAGTTTTCCCTAAACAAATTAACCCAAGTGAACAAAGTGTTGTAACTACTGCTATTTAACTACCTACTAGGCTACCAAGACATGCCTTCTAGATCAGTTCTGAACTTCTGTTGTATCTCTAATTTTCAGTAATAATTATTTAAGATGCACCAGTAATTAAAACGCATCTCACTATCTATCCTATTGTCTTGCCCATTCTCTCCAATATTTTCCAGCTTTCTTCCCACCCATCCCCCCAGACTTAGAGGCAGGATCTTGCATGTCAACAGCAGTAGCTCTTTGCACAGAGAAACTCTGCCAAATAAACAAAGACGTTTCCTAAATATTTTTATCTAAATGTTAGTATGAAGGCATTTATATTTAAACTTGATACTTACAAACATTTTTCTCAGGCAGTATGAATGTTGTCGTAGCTAAAGGAGTTCCAGAAGCATTTAATGTGGTTATCTTTATGGTGGTGGAGCCATGCACAATTGGAATATCTGCACTTTTTTCCTTATTTTTATTACATACTAGAAGGCCACTGAAATGATCAGACAAGAATTAGACAAGTGTTTCATGAATTCAGAAGTTGGAGAGTTCTCTAAAGCCAATGCTGTAAAACTTTAAAAATCCAATATAATCTCAAAACAGAAATGGTGCACAGGGTGAGACAAATTTCAAAAGAATTAAGGTTTGAACTGGCTTTGGAAACATTAGATGTGGATAAGCCTTTTGTATTTTTTCAGAAAATAATATGGCACACTTTGTGAGAGATGTACTGTACAGCATTTAACTATGAGAAGGGGAGAATCATAACAAAATAGAGAAGCAAAAAAAACCCCCAAAATGAAACAAAAAATGATGTTTTATCCAACATGCAATTCCAACTATTTATTAATCTCAAAGCAATATTTCCTCTAACATCAGAAAAATCAGGCTGTTCTCCCCATTGTGTTCTATGGCTTCTTTTTGCTTTTCTTATAGATTTTTGCAAGGGGAGAATGGGTGCTGAAAGAATTTTCATCCCCATCAAGGAACAAATCTCTTCTTAAGAAGTGCATGAAAAGGTAAGTTCTTTGGTGCAGGGATATTCTGTGTTTGCTTAGGGCTCAGGGTAACGGGGTGCTCACATCTATATGACTGGGGCAGGTAAGCCATATAAATATTAATAATATAAAGGATGACTTGAATCTCTTGACTCATTATCCTTCACTATGCAAATGGAAAGGAAAGAGCTTTGGAAAGGCTCAGATTTCCTCCTTGGCAGGGGTGGGAAGTGGTAAAGACAGCAATGCCAGAATTCCTGCCAAAAGACTATTATTATCTTAAGAACCTGGAACTTTCTCCTTTTGAAGCAGTTCAAACCTAGGACTAGGTTAATTTTGGGACTCATCCCAGAGTCCATGCTTGGAAAGACCAGTATGGCCTGCTTTGTTTCAAGTCCTGAGAAGGACTGACCTCCTAGGTTCAGACATATCTCCAGAGAAATTTTGACTCTGAGGGCTGCAGAGAGAACATTAAGTTCCTTCCCCTGGCAGGGCTCCTCACAGATAGGCCCCCACTCTTGGCTTCCTGAACTATCCAGCCTATTGTGTCATGCTTAAGGAAGAGAGAATAAACTGACAAGCAGTAGCTCATTTAGTGGTCCCAAAAATGGAGATCACTGAACTGCCACTCTCTGCATGACTACATAGCTGGAGGCAGAAAACCTGTGTGTGGGTGGAAGGAGTACAGCCAAGCCCTGGAGCCCAAAGGACAAGTCTGAGCTGCTTTTGGTATTTCCAGGAAAAGAGAGACAAAACATAAGATATCTGGACTTGAGGAAAGGAGTCTATATCCAGAAAAGACTTAAAAATCATCTCTAGTACAGGACAAATACTTGGCAATTTCTGAACCACGAGTTCCACGTGTAATCTAATTAATGAGACTGCTGAAAATTTAAAAAAAAAAAATAGTATTCCTCAAAAATCTCAACTGGATTTCATTCCAGACAAGCCCTTTCAACTGTGTTGCATTTTAGACTTCCCCCAATAAAACCGTCATCTTCAAATGGATTCAATATTTCAATTGATTAAAACAAACTCCAAAAAACCCTCCACACCCCCGTAAGTAAAATCTCTCTCTCAAGTGAGTGAGACCACTGACAGGCTTTTCTGAGTTGTGACACGCAAACACTTGACAGATTTTTGTTAGCCATAATCCAAGTTTTCAAAACATGTTTTTCTTCAGATGAATCTTAACACTTATAATGGCTCTCTGTTCTCTGGCACAAAACAGCATGAGTTGTTTCCTCAAACTATCATTTATTTTTTGGACAAAATCAATTATGAAGCTATCTATGCCTCAGATTTTAAAGCACAGACTAGATGACCACACAGAGAACTTGGAAGGGAGGAAAGTGAGAATGCCCAACCTGGTGAAAAGTATAGGGGATAATATTCTGGTATGAAAATTACTGTTGTGCAGAAGTACTTTGCTAGGTGAGGTATTGCACCCCTGCCTGGTTTAGAACTGCTCTACCACAAAGGTACTACCCAAATGCAACACATTGTTTCTCAGAGCACATCTGTCAAACTGCTACAGAAGCCTTCAAGAAAAAAAATTGTAATTATTAAACAGATATGAAATTATTACCTGTTTTCATAACAGAACTCATAAGACTGTCCACGGTCTGTACTGGAGAAGGCATCCCAAGAACAGGTCATTATATTGAAATCATGTGTTATACATCTCAAAGTCTGAGGTGCTTCTGAATAACCTGAAATTGTAATTTCCATATCAGTTAATAACAAGGCTGTCTAACGCAGCCCATGGCTTAACCTGCACTGGTTAAGTTGCTCCTCTCTCACCCAGCAGCTGCAAGTTGCATAGCAGATAGAGCCTCCAGGTTTCTCCCTCCCTCCACCAGCCACAGCCTCCTGCCCTCACCCTAGTGGGTGGGGCAGTATAGTATAGCATGGGGGAACTGGAGTTGAAGCCAGACTGCATGGTGTGCATGTGTGCGCACGTGGGGGCGGGTGTGCGTGCGTGTGTCCGGGGGTGCCCATAAGAGCACAATGCAGAACTCTGGGCAGAGGTGAGGAGGGAGGGAATCATGCCTGTATAGGTACAGTAAAAGTATGGAGGGGAAGCACATATTGAGCAAGGGGAGGGGGGCATCTGCGTAGCCTGTGGCTCACATGATACAGCCTATGTGGCATGTGAATCCTGCTCGTGTGGCCCTCAGAGACTTACAAGTCAGACAGCCCTGAGTTATAGTATTATGATTCAACGTTGTACTCCACAATTGAAACTACTGTCAAGTATAAACCCTTAACAGTTGCTTCATCCTTAAACATTCAAAATATGTTTTAAAATCTTTTACATATAGTATGGCACAGTCTGCAGCCAAGATTATCAGAGATTACCTATGATCTTTGATGCCACCTCACCTGATATACCTTAAGACCACTTAATTTTTGGAGACTCCCAAAAGATTGAGGTCACTTTTGAAAAACTTAGCTAAAGACTCTGTTAATTAAAATGAAGTTACACCTGTGCATTTTGATGCAATAAATTCTTAGGACCTACTATAAAAAGATGGCATATCCAAATGCAATTGCTTTGAAATTAATTGAGTATAGAAACCTGTTAAATCTTGTTATAATTTTAAACCATTTATAGTTACTGAATGTTGGGTGCTCAAAATGAAGTAATCAGAAAAGAAGTAAAATCTATAATTCGTAGTTAGCCACATCACCAAATCACTGCATTGCCCATATGGAAGTTTCCTAACTGCCTATTACTGACTGTATTATATACAATACAACCTATGCAAATTTAAAGAGGAAAGTACAGCTACTATAATTCTTGTAAAACTAAACTAGTTTGACTCTAAATTTCCAGAAATCCAATTACTTTAATACACAAGCTTTATATGGGGAAATCTGCGTGGAAAAAAAAGAGATAAAATTTTCCTCCCTCCACTAATGTAGGGCATAAGGATACCATTATGGCCCAAAACAGGCTAAATATACTTTTACAGCCTAGAGGCAAAAAAAGTGATGTTTACCAGTGCCCTCCTCCCAAGCCCTGACATAGATAGAGGTCAATGAAGCTGCATCTTGAACACTTCCAAAGTCCATGTTGCCAAACTCCATGATCATCAACTTACATTGCCATCTATCCTGGAAATGAAGGCATTGATCAACGATATATGAACCTCAACCTCCTTTGCCTACATCAGGGCTGGGCAAAATATGGCCCATGGGCCATATCCAGCCTGCCAACTGATTCTATCTGGTCTATGGGCAGGTGGCATGGGCAGCAGCTCTGCCTCTGGCCTCTGCTGGTGCTGTAGGGGATGCTGGGTGGAAACAGCTCCGCCAACCTGCCCACCCAGCTCTGTGCAGCAGGCCCTGGGCCCTAATCCTCACTTAGTCTAGGTTAGTGGCACCCTAACTGCCTGTGCCTTGGAGCTGGTGGGAGTTGCCCCAGGTGCTAGGATCATGTGATGGGCACTCTGCACCTGTGCCCAGAGGCGGCAGAGCTTTCCTGGCACCTCCTCGTAGGTAAAGCCCTGGGTTGGCCCCACCTCCCATCTTGCCCCATGCAATGCTACAAGCCAGCCCAGGCAGGTGCCACCTCCCAATTGCAGCCAGCACAGCTCCTATCCTGTTGCTGTCCCCAGCACCCTAGGGCTGGGACTCCTTCTGGGGAAAGGGGGATCCCTGGGCTATGGGTGGATGCAGTCTGCATGGACACAGCAGGGATCTGGGGGAGGCTGGAGGAGGCTGCTGGGCATCCCTGGGCTTTGTGGGAGCAAGTGTGGATGGGAAAGGATGAAGGACAGGCAGGTCTGAGGCGCAGGTGACTCAAGGGCGTGTCGGGGTGCAGGCTGAGGCAGGAGTTCCTTTGTGATATGTGCGGGTGGCTAGGTTGTGGCAGGGCTCTGCTAGGGGTACAGGTGTCCTTTGGCCGAGTGTCCTTCTGGCTGGTTTTGGTTCCCCTGGGAGAGAGACTTTATTTTGAGCCATTATGCAATCCTCTCTATAAATACTACTCAAACATAAATCAGGACCAACAGTATTTTTCAAAATAACATTTATAATAGATGTTTAATTGTTAGCACATGATTTTTTTTTTTTTTAATCTACTATTTGTTAAAACGGTATCTTCACCACTAATTTTGTGTGTGGCTCTCAACAGCTCAAAACTCATTAAGTGGCCCTCAAGCTGAAATAACAGCCCACCTCTAACCAACACACTGGGGAGTCATTTATACCAGTGTGCACAAATTACTTGCATCAGCACAAACCTGGGAGTAAAAAGCTTGCAGACCACAACATAAGAGACTCCCTAAGATGTAGGACATTGGAGAATCAGACCCAGTATTTCTACACAGGAGATCTTGCAAGATTATAGGGGCAATATGACTGGAGCCAAACTACCTGATGAATGCAACTTACGTACCAAGTATATACTGTACAAGTGTTATATGAACAGTAATCAATTAGTATATTGGCTCTCACCACTTACCTGTCTCTTGACTATAAAGTAAGCTGGTCAGATGTAGGCAAGCTACCACTAGAAGACATCGAAGACTTGGATTATTCCACATTATTTTACTGTTGACTATTCAAGAGGTCAAATCTCAAGCAGGTGTAACTTCATCTTCTGCTCATATTGTTCACATTCTGTAACAAATAATAAAAATAATCCTCCTTGAAATCACAGAAAATGTCTATTTGGTAGTAAACAGCACAAGTTTTGTACAGCTGTACATTTGGTACAAGGCTAAAATTACTTGTTAGATTACTTGCCCAGAGGGTGTGGTCATTTCAAAACATTTGGTAACAGTTAATGACATGTAAATTACTCCCAAAAGAAACACAGGACTGGAAGTGAACAGTCACAAAATGGGAAACAGAAGTAGAGAAAGCATCCTTCCCATTCTGAATTTTCATCAGAAATATAGTAAAATAAATATTGAAAAAACATTTTTGGACAAGTCAAAGTCAGTTTCACATGAGAAAGAACATGCCTACATTTTCCAAGGAAAGTATTTTGAAAACCCAATTTTCCACTGATGAACAGTTTTGACTATTTTTTAACCTTTTCACAGATAAATCAAAAGATGCATGACATACAAAGTCAACAGCAATTTTTACTCTGCAGTCATAGCAGTAACTACAGTGCTGTATACAGATGCCAAAGCTCACTGTTAAACTTAGATCTGGAGTCTGGGATCATCTAACATAACAAAACAGCAGGCTAGGCTATTTTACCCAGCCTCTCAGACAGATTTTGCAGCTTATATTGAGCTCTGAGTATATACTTACGTACCAAGTGCTCTGAGTGGCTATGGCTTTATTATGGTAGAACAGCATACCCAATGATAATCTCCATTTTATCTCCTTAGATACATGTATTCAGATAAATAGATTTACTAAGGACAGATTGTGTCAGACCACCAGGTATAGCTGTCTGATAAGATGACTGTTTAAAAAACAAAGAGACAGAGAAAGAAAAGGCAAACACAGTAGATCTAATATCTGAACTTTGGTAAATCACTTGGAGTAAAGTATCATGGAGGTAATCATCAATTACACTGGAGAAGATGAATATTAATCATTCTTTGTCTATCTTACAATTAATTTTTCTTGAGGCAAGATTATAATAGATTGCACTAAAGGGCAAACTATCAGACTTCAGTAAGTGGAACTCTTAAGGTTTCAGACCAGTCTAATTTCTATTAATAACCTTGGGTACAAAAAGTAGGAGTGTCTACATCATACTCAAATTTAATTCAGTTGAGAGACAACCGCAATACAGAGGAGAATCTGAATATTATCCAATGAGAACTTGATAACTGTGAGGACCAGAGTAACAGAAACAGAATATAATTTAATTTTTTTTTTACAAAGTGCAAAATCATACTCATTGGAACTAGTAACAAGAAATGTTCAATAATCAGCTACATCAACGAGAAAGACTGGGACATTCTAGCCGATCACTGAATGACCGTGTCAAAGTTAATACAACTCAAAAAAAAAAAAAAACCAACAAAAAAAAGGCAGTGTGATCCTGGGATACAAGAGCAGAGATATGCCCACTAGCATCAAGGATCTATCTAGTTGTTAAGGGTTAGTATAGTCTGATCTGGAAAGCCAGGTACAATTCTGGTTATTCACGCTTTAAGAAAGTTGAATTTGAATTGGAAAAACGTTCCTGGGAACAAACAATCGGGGGAATGGAAAGTCAGTCTATCATAAGACACCAGGCTGAAAAAACTGGCTTGTTTTGCCTGGAAGAATAAGAAAGATAAAGAAAAAGATGTGGTTGTCCTTTGTAAATGACTTCCATGAAACAAAAAACCAGACAGCAGCAAGAGGCATTTAGACTAGATGACAACTTTGGCATGTAAACAAATAGATAAAGTAGCCATAAATAAGCATAAACTGGTAAGCAAAAGGTTTCTAACCATCACGAGAAGGAGCAGGGGTAGGCAAAGTTTGGCTCACAGGTCAGCAGTGGACTCCATTTCCCAGCCACCTCTGCCTGCACGACTGGGGGCAGTCTTATGAAATGTGAATTTTAGTTGCCTACAGAAGGGTTTGGCAACTGATGGATGACCACAGAACCTTTTGATCGGCCTGCAGATGTGGGGTTCCAGCAACATTTGGCAGCAGGGGCTTTTGGCTGTGGGTGCCCTTCTAGTGCCACCAGAGAGAAGCGCCAGCAGAGAGTACTCTCATGCCACTATGGGACCAAGTCCAGGTGCAGGGTTCTAGCACACACCTTTGACCCAGGGTGCGTCAGTCTGGCCGAGCTAGAAAAAAGTAGCCAATCACTGTCCTAAAGGTTAAGAAAAGACTATGAACTTAGATACTTAAATTCTACATAAATCCTTCTGTGGTTTTGGACCTACATTCGTGAAAACAGATGCCATATGTTGCTCTTATTTTTTTTCTCCACAACACAAATGCATTATTGGTGCCTGCAATAGCAGGGAACTGTATGCAACTATTTAGGAAGTCCTTTCCAGGCCTGTGTCCTTCAGTCATTATAATTTACTGGCAAAAGCACATGAGGGGTCATTTCCATACAGGTGCAAAAACAAAACCCCACATCCAAACTTCTGAAAGTCAAACCACCTAGAGCTTTCACTTTACAAGAGGTTAATGCAGGGGTGGGCAAAATATAGCCCGCAGGCCAGATACAGCCTGCCAGACCATTTTATCTGGACCATGGGGCCCCTGAAACATTTAGTAAATTAATATTAATTTGCCCTGGCTCCCTGTCAAAGCTTGCTGGAGCCAGGGGCAGTAGGACCCACAGGGAGCCCTCAGCAGGCTTGTAAACATGAGCAGTCCAGCTCCACCCACCCCCAGCCAGTTCTCTGCTTTTCTGCCCCCGTCCTGCTCCAGAACCATCTGGCGGTGGCTCCCAGCTGCATCCCCAGACCATGGAGCATGGGACCATGCTGGTAGGGGTGTGTATGTGTGTGCATGCACGTGTCAGTAGGCAGAGTCTGTGTGTGTGTGTGTGTGTGTGTG
>JAGPOW010002514.1:46606408-46637526 GCA_030014935.1 Caiman crocodilus | reverse complement strand
AAAAAAAAAGAACCAGTTCTAATATGTAAACTGGATGATCATTATTTAAAGTCAGAACATACACCACAGAATTCAGTGGAAGCAGGCCCCCATTCAATACAGAAAATCCTCACAATCATCATTAGAAGTGGAGTAGAAAGGATTGACTGTATAGACATTTTGGTGCAAATAGCACAGTAATATGTGGGTCAGAGAAAGAGAAAATAAAGCAATCCCGAGCAAGTGAAACATGTCTTGTAAGATATTCTGATTGTAGCTGTATTGATCTAGAGGCAAAAAGAATCAAAACTTATAGAAGAGGTGATATCTTTTATTAGGCCAACTACATATTTGCAAACAAATTGTGCTGTTTATTTGCAAGCTTTTGGGCGTGCACACCCTTCATCAGGTATAGGAGAGAGCAGAGATTGTAAAAGTTTCTACTTAGGAGACCCTATACAATCTCTGCTGTCTCATATGCCTGATAAAAGGTGTGTGCGCCCAAAAGTTTGCAAATAAATAAAATAATTTCTTTGCAAATATCTAGTTGGTCTTCTAAAAGATATCACCTCTTCCTCCATGTCTAGTAAAATATTTATGTGAAACTTGCATTAGACTCTCTGACCATTTATCTTGCTGTAGGAGAATAGTGTTTTCAAGTTCATTTTCTCAGCTGGTCATAAGACTTTTTAAACACATGCATCGATTACTTGACAAGCACTAACACATACACATTTACTAAATGCCTTTCATACAAAGTATTTTTATTAACTTCCATTCCCCTTCTCATCTGTTATGTTCTAATATTTGTATGCTGCATGACCCAATTTGTTCACCCATGCAAGGAATGATTTCTTTTCTGCAATAAAAGCACTTGCTTGTGGCTGTGGCACAGAATTCAATTAAACTGTAAAATAGTTTTATGATGCTCCATTAAAGGAAAACTACAGTCAAATTTAGAGTTTTCAGGTCTCTGAATGAACTCATTGCTTCATGGTAACTGCTCAGTAAACAATGGAAAAACAAGCCAGACCAAAAAAAAAAGAAACAAAATTGCTCTGGCTTCTATTCTGCTGGTGGTCAGACTGGATGAACATAATCTCATCTGACCTTGAAATCTATGAACAGCTTACATTTTTTTCATACTTAGATTTGAGATAACTAAAATTGTGCGTTCCACAAGCAGGTACTGAATAAGCAAAGTGAAAAATTCTATTATGTATATAAAGACCTTGAGAAAAGCCTTTTCTGATCATATAAGAATTAAAGAAAAATGAGACATGAAAATGACTGGTAAAAGAGACACTCAAAGTGTTGTACGACAGATCTGTTCTTTGATAAACTCTATTAAGTAATTCCCCATTTTTTTACTCCAAGTGTTTGGCATCACCCAGGTAATTTACCACCAACCAGTAACCACAATGCAGAACAGACAGCTGCAGAAAGTGACTAAGCAGAACAGTACCGAAAACATAACAGTGAAACTCATATAAGGTTTGACCCTAGGAGATAGAGCAACCGCAATGTCCAACTTACTCAGTTCTGGCTACACAATTATCAGGATCAGGCCCATCTGGATTAAAAGGGGAGCTCTTCTCCCTGCTTGGGAGATAGGTGTGGTGAGTTTCCTTTTATTATCTAGACAAGGTTATTTAGATAAATATGATATCTATTATTAGACCAACTGAATAGTTGGAAAAACTGTTTTCTTGCAAGCTTTCAGACACAGGCATACTTCTTCAGGCATAGGGAGTTTGCTAGTGTTCTCTCTAGGGTCAAAAGAAGCTTAAGCCAATATGCAAAATTCAGGTCTGTGAAAATGCAAACACTTGGCAGAAGGGATAGGAGTTAATGGGTGAGACATCGGTAGGCTAGGTGGTGGGGAACAAAAGAGAATGATTTTCCCTGCCATGCATTTGCATTTTTACAGACCTGCATTTTGCATACTGGCTTAAGCTTTCACATGATCCCAGAGAAAACAGCAGCAGACTCTCCCTATGCCTGAAGAAGGGTGCCTGTGCCAGAAACTAGTAATTAATAATTTTTCCAAATATTGGAAAAATAGATCAGTTGGTCTAATAAAAGAGATCACATTTACCCAAATAATCTTGTCTGCCTATGTCCTTAGACCACCACAGCTACAACCAACACTCCCTTTTATCATCTAGTTATTTAAAACAGGGTGCAATTCTTTTCAATAAATAAATTTACTTTAGTTATAAAAGGAAATGAACAACCCTACCCCTAGAGAAAAAGCTACATGTATCAAGTTACATATCCTATTATTACCAGTACACAGACAAAAGTGCTTCCAAAAATCCCCCTAATTACAAACCCATGCCAGAAGTATGCATTTCTGGGAAACAAAATACAAATTACCAATACAGCTGACAGTAAAGATAAGAGATACAGAAACAAAAGATGAACCAGCTTTCTTAACAACAGCCTCTGCTGACCCTACATGCCATCTATCCTTCACTTTAATTGATATGATAAACAATGAAAGTAAAATAAATATTAAATGACCAACTAGATGCTTTTCTTGGCCACTCCTCAACTGACTACATTCCTTCTCCCAAAAAATTCCCAAACTCAATATAAACATTTCCCTTTAGTCATTTAAATGCAGGGTTTTCCTCACTGTTTTGTAATATAGCAGCATTCCAGCTTTCAAAAGAAACATGGGATGTGAATCACTTGAGTTAATGGCTTATAAAAAAAAGATGATTTGGAAATTTGCTTTCCACCACCTTTCATGGAATTAAATTAAGGGATGGCTATTTTGCCTTCTTAAAGGAAACGAAACTGTTCTGAATAGAAAGTCAATATACACACACATATGCATCACTCATCTGTGAAGGCAGAAAAGGAAATGGAGACAGGGAAAAGTACAGGACAGTTAGCTAAAATATTGTATTAAGAGATACAAGCACTCAGAGGCAGCATTTTTCAGCCATTTGTTGCCAACAGTTCATGTCAAGCCTAAGTAGCCAGGTTGTGAAGAAAGAATGGGTCCATAGAAGCCTTTTTATAGCTACTGATCAACAGTGTACAGGCAGTCCCTGGTTAACGAATGTCCGAGTTATGGACATCTGTACTTACGAACGGTGCGGGCCAAGAGGGGTGCGGGGTCCCGCGGGATGCTGCACCCATGTGGCAGCACTGGGACAGCGCTCGCCTGCCATTTTTCTTTCCCACCCCCACTTTCGGCTGATGCCGTCCTAAGTCATTGTGCCCTTGGGTGAAGCCTGGTTTCTCCCCTCACCTCCTTGGTCATTAAAAAGGTATGTGTTCCAGCTTACATACAAAAGCGACTTCAAGACGGTCTCAGGAACATAACTCATTCGTAACTCGGAGACCGCCTGTAGCGGGAACTGCAGCATGTATGCTACAATAGCAGTAGGAGGGTTCCTTTTCTCTGGGATGATCAGCAATCCCACAGAGTGCCAGATTAAATTTACACAGAGGACTGAGACTTCCATATTCCCATTTTGTAAGTGACCTGTCATGAATATTGCTTACCCTATGCCCCTGTAAAAATCATGCGACAATCCTTTCTTGCAAAACTAATATGCAGTGCAGAAGTGCTTTACAACAAGATGAATATCCTGCCAGTAGAAGAATTTTTGGGCAGAATTTTCAGAAATCTTCAATGCTGGTTTAACTCCTGCTGAAATCAATATTTGACTCATCTACATATAGTAAACTAAAGCTCTTGGTAACCAAGTCACTTCCCTTAAGTCTGAAAGAACAAAGTACACATCCCTGTTATCTAATAATCAGAGTGGATGCCCTACATGCCCTTTTGTAATTAAGCAACACTTAGAATTTTAGAGGGTATTTGCTTGCATTTCAGTATTCATTTCCTGTATACCATTTTCTATGCATTTAGTTAAGTTAAAACTAAACTGTCACATTAATTATATTTGACATAGTAAAGAAATGAGGTTAATGTGCGCACCAAGCTTACGTCTTTTCCCGTAACCAGGACTTGTAGGTACTATTGTAAAACACACAGATGGTAGTAGTTGTGCTTGCTTTTGAAACTGTTAAATTAGATTACCATCTTCAAGAGCAATTAACATGCAATGGAGGAGCTGCCTTGCCAGAGAAAAAAGCAGTCAGGCCTTTGAAAGGGACATATTAACTCTGATAAGATACCAAAGTGGATTCACATGGAATAAGCACATGATGAAGATGAAGATACAATCTTGTTGATCTGTATGGAGGGGGGAAATCTTGCTGATTTGTATTCTTGAATCCCATACGTACCCATCTGTCCCTAAAGTAAGAGTTTTCTACAAGGAAGGGCCATGATATCAGTAACTGTATCTCTGGAAAGAATCCAACACTGCAGACAATGCAAATACAAAAAGATAGGACTGAAAGACTTCTATTGTGTGGATTCTTCTTCAAAAATAAATTTAGATATTCAGAGAAAACAGAATCTAATTTGCTTTAACAAAGTGCCCAATGCAAACAATGAGCCTGGCATGAGACATCCTTACATCTTGGGTGTACAACAATGAAGAGAAGGAAAGACTCCCCACTCGCTAAAAATGTATGATTTTCATTCCCTATTATTGTTGCAAGGTGAACCTATCTAAATGGCCTTTTGCCAAATATCAAACTAAATGTAATTTCCACACTTCTTCTAAGAAGGTCATCCCTCTGTTCATAAATGTTATATTACAAGAAAAAGCATTCAGAAATCTAAGATTCCCATCAGCACTATCAACAGCAGGAATACTAGTATAATAGTCTCCATCTCAGAATAAGTGAAAAAGCACAAATGGCACCTTTCAACAGGAGGCCAAACATTAACTTTTGGAGTTATGTGAAAATCGCAGGCAAGGCTATCAAAAATTATTCCATGCATGAGGTTAAATCCAAACATACTTGGTTAACTGTTAACACCTACAAGAACTACGCTGAAAATAGTACACTAGGAAATTGTCAAGGGATCAATGTCTAGCTAGACTGCATGGGAAGTTCATAGAAGGCAAAAGCAGATGTCAGATTTCCCCCTAACAAAATCTTTTGTCCTTGAATCCTACAGAAGTATAAGCCCTTTGTCCCACCCATGAAGTATAGGAGATAACACTTTTCCCCCAGGATAACCACAGATAATTTGAGTTCATTTCATGAATAAGTTACTCCTGGGTTTTGGCTTGGATCAGTAATAACTGCCTCAAACATGATGTCTGTTTTCACCCACAGACTGTCCCAGCCAAAGAGATGAACCAGTCAAACTACTGGAAGAGAAAGGGATACCTGGCCAGAAGGGTTCTGATTCCTTTCTTATAAAAGTGCATCATTTCCAGGACAATGGACAGGCAACAAACAATCATCTAGTCAAAAACTCCATTAAGAGGTTTATGTTACTTTATCAACTATTTATTAAATGCTATTATTTTTAGGACTTGCAGTTCAATGCATTGTTTGATGGAAGGACGTTATTAGCATTAGTTAACACTCTGAAATGTTGATGTATTTCAGAATAATTTGACACCTAAAATAAATGATAAGCCATCAATACTGTAATTCTGTATTAAAGGTAAAGGATACAATTGTTTTATCTGTGTGAATATGATAAAGTTCAGTGAACTTCCTGCTGCCCTTGAAGTTGGTAAGCTCATACTTACATTTCCTTGAATTCCTGAACTGCACGAACACATTTGTTTCATGAATACACTGTCCAAGTGCACAAGACCAAGATTCCTTTAGGATAGTTAAAGGAAATTTATCACTAACATTTTAGTCTGTTTTCTTCCTATAATACAATACAAATCAGGCACAGAATATTTTGCAGAGTTTTTTGGGGGGTGAGAGGGATGGGGTAAGCATTTATTTAAAAGTATGTTAGAAAACTAAATTAGGATTCAGTTCTCCTGGCTCCAATCTGGAATAGCATTTTGTTAATGTATAACTTCAATAAAACACTCACAAACATTCCATCAGACATTCCAAAATGTAGTCTATTTTTGGTAATATCTATATTTTAGAGGTGCACTGATATATCGGTGGCCTATCAGATCTACATGGATAAAAGAAAAATTAACATTACCAGCAATTGGCTTTTTTTGCCCTGTGTAGCTGATGTCACCAATAAATGCCACTTGCATGTGCACAGCTGCAACATGCACGCGGCCAGGAATGCAGCCCAGCAGCTTGGAGAAAAGCATCCAGGCCATAAGTCAGGGGGGTGGAGGAGAAGCAGGGGAGAGAGGAGGGCCATGGGGGTACAGATCGAGGCCCCCATGGTGAGGGAGGGACACAGTGGGGAAGGTGTACGTGCTGCCCAGCCAGGGGGGTGAATGAAACCCCAGAAGCGGGATGGAGCTGTGGATAGCTCGTCTGGAGGGGACACAGGGAAGTGGCTCCCCATCACTGTGTGCACCTCCAGGGGAGGCATGGGGGGCTCCAGACTTGTGTGCAGGGTGCAGCCCTGGCCCAGGCCCCCTGCTGGAAAGACGCCTGCACAGCCCCTAGCCCAAGCCCACAGTGGGCAGCCCATCTTCACCCCACTTCACAAATTGGGGGGTGAGGAAGGAGGGGGTATCTGCCCCTATACCTTTCCTGGGGGTGTGCACAGCAGAAGGAAGCTTCCCTTCCTCCCCAGCCCCCCAAGCTAGCTGCCCTTGGCTCCATCCCATTCCCAGGGTCACATTCACTGCCCTGGCTGGGGAGCGCTTGCCACTGCTGCACTCCTTCCCTCCCTCACCATGGGGTCCTTGATCTGCTCCCCAGGCACCTTCCCCCTCACAGACTTACTAGTTGGGTGCTGCTCTCCAAGCTGCCAGGCTACATTCAGGTAAATTAGAGGTTCCCAACCCTTGGGCCGCAGCCCAGTACAGGCTGCAAAAGGTTGGCTGCTGGTCTGCAGGAGGGTTGGCTGACAGACCAGAAGTGACCAGCATACTGTTGAGTGGCAGCCAACCCTTTTTTATACTTAGTATACTGTCTGGTTATTTGTAGTTTGCCAGTCCATAGTCTGCCAGTCTAAAAAGGTTGGGAAGCACTGCTGTAAATCAGCTCTCAGATCAGTCTCAGCTGATATGGCTGGTTAATAATCAGCCATTGATATCAGCCAAGAAAAATCTTTATCAGTGCACTCCTAGTATACTTTGCAGAAGACTAAAACATTGTTTGGCAATATTGTCCATTTAGCTTTAATAACCTGTGCCCTCAAATCAAGTGGCAATGCCATCATCATACATTGGTGTGTACATGAATAGAGGAAAGGAAACAGAAATGTATCTGTATGGACAAGGTGTTTATACAGCACTAGTCTGCATAATATCCACGTAAGTTTACCGGACAGGTTCTGTTACTGAAGACCAATGCTATAAAAAGGCTAAAAAAACCAGCTTGAATGAACCCCCCTCCCACCCAAAAACCCCAAACCAACAAACTTAAGAAAAAATGTGACTATTCTTCAGACTGTTTATAGGCAAAATTACTATTTCATACTTTGGGACCTTTAATCTCTTTACCAACACAGGAAAACTTACTTAATTTTGGGACAGTATTACAGCACACATTACCGACCCACTGGTAATCACTGAAGCAATACCCAGTTAGCATTTAAGGCAAAGGACAAAGACCTAAGTAGTAGAATAATTTACTAAAGCAGAATCTTCTTCTCTTACTATTATACTAGATAGTTATGTGTTTTTTTCTAATAAAGCATGTAAGCCTACTGCTAAAAGAAAAACGTTTACCTATCAAAAAGTACACCTGTTAAAATAATAAGCCTTCCAAAAATCAAGTGAAAAATTAACCAGATGTTTTCATAATTAAGCATGAGACAAATTCTTTGAAACCCTGATTTTCTACTGTTACCCACACTCAAATGTATAGTTTTAGCATAGCAAAATATATATAGAAAAATGTTTTTTCTTTCTTTTCTGTCATTAACTCATGTCTCCATAGGAACCAGGAGTCACCTCCGTAACTATCTTGGCAGCCTCAGAAGCCAGCTAGTATTGTCACACTTTTAAGCCTTCAAAAGAAACTTCTTTCCAAATTGCTGAAGAGTAACAATAGGGGCTTCATTACTCAGAAACGAAACAAAAAAACAAACCATGAAGAGTAAATATTCTCAATTCAGCCTCCAACAGAAAAGGGTTGTGTGTACAATAATAAAATAGGTAAATGATGAGAAATGATCGCAACAGAAACTACTAAGAGAAGTATCTCCCCCTCATATACCATCTGCCAGTTCAATATCAAAGGAAAAAATAAGCTGAAAAACAGCTAATAATGGCAGGAAAGAAAAAAGCATGTTGAACAAAGATAGCATACTTGGAATTACCCCCTAATTATGGGGGGGAAATCTTGCTTTTATACACAGATCTCTGCTTGGAGAATTGTATTCCCAAAGGAGGCATCAGTCAAGTGAAGACACAAACTTGCTTACAATAAAGATGCGAAATTAAGTCTACATCCTGACTCTGCAGATTACTTTCTACTGATTCTGAGGTTTCATCAAACCAGGATTATCCTATGGCTCTAGACCCCAGTTCTCTGCCCCTTACAAGTATACTGATACTTTTTTTTTTTTTTATATGACCAACAACAGCCTTGTGAATGTTTCCACTTCAACCCATGTAAAGTGAGCTAAGGACCTTATTTTTCTGAAGGATATTTGCCATCTTGAATTATATTTTAGAGCAATAAAAATACCTGTGCAGAAGCCCCAACAGCCTGGCCAAGTACATGAAGTACATCAAATAGAAATCACAGAATCTCAGAAAATTAGGGGCAGAAGGAACCTCAGAAAGTCATCTAGTCCAAGTCCCTGCTGAAAGCGGGGCCATCCCCAACTAGATCATCCCAGCCAAGGCTTTGTCTACCCAAATCCTAAAAACCTCTGAGGATAGAGATTCCACAACTTCCATGGGGAGCCAGTTCCAATGCTTTAGTACCCTCCTAGGGAGAAAGTTTGTCCTCGTATCTAACCTGCATTTTCCTTGCTGCAACATGAGATCATTGTTCCTTGTTCTGTCATCTGCCATCACTCAAAACAGTGTAGCTCCATCCACTTTATGACCACACTTCAAGTGTTTGAAGGCTCCTTTTCAATCCCAAGATTATCACTGCTCCTACTGAATGAGCAACTAACTAGTACATACAAGGTGTCCAATGAAGTAATGTTGCTTCTCTTTCCTACTCTGACCCTTCCAAGTTTTTCACAGCTCTATGGAGTTTTCCATGAGGCAAATCTAGAGAAACAGGCAATTTATAACATCAGTTAAACTCAAGAAATTCAGATAACTGATTAGCAAACAAGAGAGATTATTTTTATTCAGGTTGTTTAGAACAGTAGGCTATTATTATTATCATCATCATCAAAAGCTTTTCTGGGCTTCTTTACCCAACATATAGCAATCAAGGAGGTACTCATAAAGGATTTGAAAAGGAAAAGAAACAATGGCCTTTTACCTCTAACATTGCAATCAGTTGGGTAGAAGGCAGCATAGACATGCATCTCTGAGACTAACCAAATCAACTGGAGATACTAGTAAAATTACGGTAGTTCCTAAATATTTGCTGGATGAGGGTCTTAATTTCAACAAAGGGTAAACTCATTAAGGTGATGACACTAGTGGTATCATGGAGGCATGTGAATTATACAAGTATAAAACATGATAAGAAGCACAACCACCAGATTAAGTGCTTATTCTTTGTATGGCAGGACCCCAGTTTGTGGTACCAGTAAGTAAAAGCTGTTTAAGGGTACAGGAAGAAAGAGAAGCTGTTTAAAAGGTACCTAGAAGCCAATACTGTATTTCATAATTATACATCACAAATTGTTACTCTTCTTTTTCATTTTACATTTAAAATTGTATTCCTTTGAACAGCACCTTTTCCCTGTTTTTAAGGTGTTTTATTTTGTTTTTAACAGAATAATAGAGCACAAACTGTTCCCTGGTAAACCTCTTTTTCCCCTATCTATCCACAGTCTAGATGCCACCATTCCTCACCCCTACTTCCCAAAAAACTTTGGGTAAGGCTACTGGTGGACTGAGTCATGCAGGCTAGTTATATAATCAATCAACCAAATCAAATGGTTGCCTAGCCATTTTAATACACAGAAATTTAAGTATCAGGCACATTTATAAATACTTCTAAAGAGTTGAAATATAAAAGCACAGAATCCAAGCTTTTAAAGACAAACAAAATATTAATGCAACTGGAATTCATCAGAAAATATAGATCTGCAATTTCAGGAATCTTTTCTTTCTTCAATTACTAGGAAATCAATTTTATTTCTCGTAAACAAGGCCATACTCCATAAAAACTAATCTCAGATATTCATGGCTAAAAGGATATTGCATAACCATTACCCGCTACTCTCAATATATCATTTATTTAATATGAAAACCACTATGCAGGCATTTGGTGTTTATATGAAATTCATACACACTTGGAGACAAGCACTCTTTTATTATTTCAGGGTACACTGAACTCAATCCAGACATCACAAGTTTCATTCTAAACAAAAATGCATTGTAAATCAGTTCTATGGAGATTATTTTCATTCATTGTATGGTTTATCACAATCAACCAGATACATAGAAAGCTATAGAGCCATGAGGCCAAGCACACTCTTACTAGCTTATTTTCCTAAATCAAGAGAAAGGCATCACAGCTAGTTTGAATGATGACTGAGAGGAATTACAGGGGTATAGATTGTAGCCGTGTTGGTCCAAGGACATAGGCAGACAAGGTTCTTTGGCTAAATCTGATATCTTTTATTAGACCAACTTAAATAGTTGGAATAACATTTTTAAGCAAGCTTTCAGGTTTAAAAGCCGTCTGTCAGGCTGAGGAAGTTTCAGCAGTTGGTCTGTGCTCTTCCTGGATGAACCGAATAGTAAAGCAGCAAGAGGCTGGGCTGGTATGTATGCGAGACAAGCAGTCAGTGAACGTGTAAACTGAGGAGTCAGTGGGTGAGAGACAGGCCTGGGGCGGAGGGGCAGGGGGTAGAGAAGGGGGATGAATAGTGGAGAGGTACCTGGGGAGTCAGATGTCAGGCAGGTTATAACGTGTCATAAATCCAATGTCTATATTTAGTCCAATGATTTTTAGTATCCAGGAGGTTGATGAAATGAAGTTCATAGGCTCGTCTCCGAGAAGTGTTTTGTAAATTCCCTTTGAGGATTAGAACTGAGAGACTGGAGAGAGAGTGGTTTTCTTATGAGAAATGTGCCCCCACAGGTAACTGGGTGTTCTCATCTTTGATAGATTTCCAGTGTGCGTTCATTCTGGTGAGCAGTAGTTGTTTGGTCTCTCTTACGTATTTTCCAGCAGGGCATTTGGTGCATTGGATGAGATGTACTACATTTCTGGAGGTCTAGCTGTAAGATCCGGGAATGCTGATGGCTCTGGTGTGGGGTGTAGTGATTGTGCGGGTGGTGGTAATGTGTTGGCAGGTTCTGCATTTCCTGTCATGGCATGGTCTGGACCCAGTCGGTGTGTTCTGGGCCTGAGGAAGTTTGCTTATGGTGATGAGGTTAGCGAGGTTCAGTGCTTGTTTGAAGGCTAGGATGGGTGGCTCTGGGAAGATCTCTTTAAGAATAGGGTCTCTTTCTATTATGGGTTGTGATTGTTTGAGGATTTCTTGTATGGGTTCGAGGGAGCGGTGATATGTCATAACCAGCGGTGTGCAATTCATGGGTTTTTTTCCTTCTGTATTGCAGCAATTTTTCACGTGGTAGCTGGGTGGCTATTTCAAACATGCAATCTCTCTCTCTGGAGAAGTCTCCTTGTTGGGTGAAATACTTTTTAAGACTGACAAAGGTGGCAATCCTCACTAGTCTTAAAAAGGTGATTGCCACCTCACCAATCTTAAAAAGGCTTTCACCCAACAAGGACACTTCTCCAGAAAGACACATCTGACACAAAAGACAGATGACACATTTGAAAAAGACACCCGGAATTATACACGTTGACTGCAACAGCAGGGGACTGAACTTGCTAAACCAAATGGTATCTCCCAGTCCTATATATTTATATGCTACTTCCTAAATGCTGTCATTCAGCAAAGAACTCAAGGACTATCAAAGAGAAAAGCAGAAGGCAAAAAGGTCAGTAAAATCCACAGAACACTTAAAAATACTCCCACCGTACACGTCTTTGAAAAGTGTTAATCCAGTTGAGAAGAGGGAGCTGTAGTTTCAGAAAAAAATCTTTAAATCTATAACCTGGTATTGATCTACATATTAGATCCCTGCAATTATTACATGTGCAAAACTTATTTAACCACTGTCTGTGCACTGCTGCTTGGCTTAAAGTTAACTCATAAATACCTCTTTTTTGCATTTTTGGTACTGATGTGGATTTCTCTATTTCTCACCTTTTCCTCAGTATTTCACAACACCTTAAAAATACCTTGTGTTGAAGCAGCTTAGAGGCTTATTTTATAAATAAGAAAGCTAAAAACCACATTACTGTTGAGACTTGCCAAATGCATACATTTCATTAGTGAGAGAGAATAGAAGGTTTTCCTTACCCAAAAAATATGGACTATAAACTCCAATCACTTCTAGAGGAACTGAATTAACATGGCTAATAACTTGATCTAATTTACAGCAACACAGGAAACAACCAGGAAAATACTCTCAGAGACTGTTTATGCCTGCTAGCAAAGAGAGAGAGTAAGGCATTTCAAAAGCCTTATAATGCTGTTCTGTCATTCTGCAGGAACTGATTATAACAGAGTAAACCTCAGTAAACCACACACATCCCTCCAGGCTTCTATCTACAGGCAGGTAAGTATGTCAATAACTTTACTCACCTGAATAAAGTTCAATGTGTACTTTCATGTTTGCACTGTTATCCATGGTCTGACCCATAACGGAAAGCTCTGTCCTAAATACCAATATATTCAGATCAGGCACTAAAGCAGGGGTGGGGAAAATACAGCTCGCAGGCCAGATCCAGCCCACCAATGGATTTTACCTGGCCAATGGCAGGTCCCTCAGCCTCACCTGGTACAGGGACAGTCCAGGCCGTGGCGTGGCGGCTGGACTCTGCTTCTCAACAGCCCCAGCAACAGTGACTCCTGCTGCCACTGCTACTGTCACCACTGCTGTCAGACCCAGCCCTGCTACCTGGGCACACCCTAGCCCACCTTGCACCCACCGCTGGGTGTGCCAGACACAGGGGGTGGGCAGAGTCTCCATGGATACCAACTTGAACCAACACAGGCAGGGCAGGCCTGAATGGGATGGGGCCATGGGCCAGCAGGGAGGGGCATCTGGAAGCAGAATGGCTGGGCAGGACTAAGGCTGGTGCCGGGAACTTGGGGTGGTGACAGCGCAGGGCCAGGGCCCACCAAAGAGCCACAATCTTCTGCCCACGTGTCCCTGCAACAGACAACGCTTGCTTGGGCAGGGGCATGCCAGGAGCGGACTGCAGCCCTGCACTGTCACCACCCTGAGCTGCCAACCCATCCCACCTTCAGATGCTGCTCCCCACCTGCCCGCAGTCCCATCCCATATGCCTGGCTGAGCACACCAAGTCCACACTAGGCCCTGGGGCAGAGCCACTTAGGGAGGTTTGCTGAGTTGTTGTGGGTGGGGTGGTTGTGCTGACCCGGAAGATGACAGCTCATAAAAACTCCCTCAGTGGCCCTCTAGGTCAGGGACAGGCAATTATTTCAGATGGAGGGCTGCTTAATGAGTTTTGGCAAGCTGTCGAGGGCTGCAAGGGTAGCCCTGCTCCTAGACTAGTGGTCTGCCCCAATTCACCATCTTGGGACCGCAAGTCCCACCCGCACCCTAGCCCCTGATCTTTACCACTGGAAGTCCCTCCCCTTTCCCTGGAAGCACTCCTTTTGGGAGGGAGGTTTGCCATCTTGGAACCAGAAAATAAACAAATTATATACTATAAAAAAAAGCTCAAAAAAATTCATTATATTCTAATTTTATTTTTAAAAGACATTTTTGTCCTGATCTGTGTGCATTTACGTAGAGCATATATATATACAGGTGATTGCATAACAACTCAAAATTAAGTTTTACTTTTGCATATTGCAGGGGTTGGGGAGGACAGGGCAGTGCCTTTGTGGGAAGGTATGGGTGGATATGAAGATTGTGGGGTGTATGGAGTGGGAGAGTGGCTGGGGGTGCATGGGAGGGGGTGAGTGCATGCCAGCAGCAGTGAGCTGGGCTTCCCCCAGAGATCTGTAGGTGTGTGTGGGGGGTGCGTGTGGAGAGTGTGGGTGGATGCGGTGTTTGTGGGGTGTGTGACTGTGTGTGGGGGAGGGTTTGTGGGTATGGTGGGGTGTGCATGGGAGCCCCCTGCACGTGCCCCCCTAAGCCAGTCAGCACCTACTCCCACCCCCCAACAGCCCAGATCCCACGCGCCCTGGCACCTTTCCGCCACTGCCAGCAGTGCGCAGCCCCAAGCCTGCCCCAGACTGACCCCCACAGGAAGGGATCAGCCAGACCATAAGCACAGACCTGACCCAGCCTGCACACCTGCTCTGCACAGCCCACCTATGGGGCATTGTGCAGCCCCTTGAGCACACTGGTGCAGCTCTGTGTTGGACAGCCACCCTAGGCAGCCCAGGCAGTGACAGTCACTGGCCTCAGCCCCATGGTACTGGTGGGAACCTGTACTCAGCCCTGACCTAGAATGGCTGACAGTACTGGTGCTGCAGGGCAGCCCAGCACAAGCGCCACATCATTGGTGCCAGAAGTGCCAAGCAGCAGTGATGGGTGGGGCACTTATCCCCCGCAACAAGCACGCTTCTGCCCCACTAGCACTGCTGTTGCTCCAGCTATTCAGAGTGAGCAGGCGTGGGGAGGGTTGTGCGCAAGTTCCCACCAATATTGTGGGGCTGGGGACGAGGCTACCACCGCCTAGGCTGCCTAGAAAGGCAGTCCAGCATGAAGCCACACCACCTCTGCTGCGTGCCCAGGGGGCTGTACGATGCATTACAGTGGGATGGTGCCTGGGCCAGGCGGGACCAACGGACCTAAAACAGCCCAAGCAAAGCACCTCTGTGGGCTGGATCTGGCCTGCAGGCTATACTTTGCCCATCCCTGCTTTTAAAATAAAAAATGAAAGAGAAGAGAAGGTGGATTTTGACTATAATTAAGAAAAACATATGTAATCAACAAGCATCGCTGTGTATTAGTGTATATAGACAGGGAAGACAACATAGTTTCATTTAACTCAGTGATTCTCAACCAGGCTGGCACAGCACCCTGTGGTGCAGTAAGATCCTTTTAAGTGCAAAGAATATTAGCACTTCTGTGTGCGCAGACAGCTAATCCTGATTTACAAGATAAACCCAGAGACTGCAAATAGAAATCCATAGTGTCAAAAACAATCTGACCTGTTTGAGTCTTTGCAACAAAAGAATTGCTCTATTATGTTTCCATAGCCAAGAACAGTCAAGAAATGAGCAAAAGCTGAGTTGGAATTTTCTGAGGAGTGCCTTGACTCTAACAAGGGATGATTTGAGTCTAGCAAGATAACAAACTAGTGATTTAATGAACCTACATATTAATACACCAAAGAGTAGACAGATTAAAAACATCAAGGTATTTGTACCCCACATATTATCATTTTAAAGCTTATAGAGTACAGATTCACACAACACTTTAAAATTGTGAAAATTTGGAAAAAAAAAAACCTGCAAGAAATGAATAAATACCCAACCACAGAAAAGCATTACACAATACTTATCTTTTAAGATATGCAGGAGACTTCTACAATCACTATCAAAAAAAGCCAAGTGTGGTGGATTACAGGTTTTTTTGTGATATTTCCGTTAACTCTTGTGTTGTTATATCTGTGACTTTATCTCATTACTCTGTGCACGGAGAATGAAGGGCTAAGTGCCAGGGCTGGCTATGTGAAAAGATGGACCCTTAGCATCAACAAGGGTTTTGAATGCTTCACTAACATATTAATTCAAGAGGTGACCAGAGAATACAAAATAATGTGGTGAAGGCAGGGTGTTAGCTTCTGGGGACTGAGGCAAGTGGAAGAGATTGGAAAGGAAACAGTAGAGTATCTCCTGGGGTGCTCAGGGCTGTGTGGGCTGCACTGGGGACAAAGAGACTGCTTGATCTCTTGGGAGAGGGCAGGGAACCTTTGGCTGGGTGGCCTTTGCCCCAGTGGATGCATTAAATGAAGGGACCGTGCTGCTCAGACCTATCTACCCAACTGGAGGTGAAGGAAGGCTAGCTCTGAGTCAGGGCCATGGAGAACCAGGCAGAAGGAAAGACCAAAAGGCCAGTAGCTTCAGATTTGGCAAGAGCCTGGATTTTGCCCCTGCCCCCTACAAACAGTCTAGAAGCCATGCCTAGGCTGGCTTCAAAGGGTGCTCTCAGAGACTAGAAAAGGCTAAAATGGTCCTGAGCAAACCCAACCCCTTGCCCAAGGGCACTCTGTAACACCAAGGTCAAACACTTAAGAGAATAGGTGTCTACCCATTACCGCCTGTGTTTGGACACTGCCAGCTATTTGTTAAAATGCCATTTGTTAAAATCATTTGACAGCCTGAAAAGGCAAATGATACAGACAAGTGATCAAGGAATAATACCAAACTTGGAAGGCATTTCTATGAAAAATTTGGTATTTCATGGAATTCTCCAGTACATGCGTGCAAGATCACATGCTGTTTTTTCCTCCCCATCATGACCTGCAAAATGATTGAACTTGCTTATTTTTAAGTGATGTGTCTGAAGGTCCTTCTGAAGCTAAGTTCAACAAGTGATTTCAAATAGTAAACGGTTATTTTGTTAGATTTTTAACCACAGTTTTGTCCTGCAATTCAAAATATTTTTAAACAAACAAACTTTAAAATTGCTTACACAGCTGTATGATAAGAGTGAAAAAAACATTGCTACAGACTGGGCCAAGTTTTTAGACAGAAACAATATATTCTACTTCACTGAAGTTCTTGACAGAGACGTTACACAAATTTAATGAAGAAGTTGGCTGAAGATTAACATGAAAAACATGAAAGAGCCAAACCTGAAAAGGAAAAGCTGTAGCGCAGTGGAAGGAAGAGGAAAAAGTTGGAAGAACAAATGAAAGGAACTAGAATTGATCAAGGGTGTGATATGTTTGACTGGCAGCGTTCTTTGGGGGAATCTGATATCTTTTATTAGACCAACTTAAATAGTTGGAAAAAATTTTCTTTGCAATCTTTTGGCTGTTGCGGGGGGGGGGGGGAAATCCCCACTGCCCCCCACTTCCCCATGCTGCATGGGGGGCTCTGCATGAGCTTCCCAACCTCCCCCCACCTCCCCATAGGTGCCCTGTCGGGGCCAGCTCCAGCCCTTTAAGAAAAACAAACAAACAAACAAGAAACCCCCCTGCAGTCACTGCTCCTGCAGCTGCCTTGGGGCTTCAGGGGCATATGCAGAGCCCCCACATGTGACATGGGGCAGTGGGGGGGCAGCAGGAATCACCCACTGCCGGAAGGAGCAGCAAGTCCCAGGTATTTTTCAGGGGTTTTTTTCCTCAAAGAGCCAGAGCTGGCATGGGTGGGGCACCCGTCAGGGGGCTCAGGAAGTGAGGGCAGGGGGCCGGGGGGCTTGTGCAGAGCCTCCCATGCAGCGTGGGGCAGTGGGGATGACCCTCCCACCTGGCAACACCTGGTAAGTCAAAGCTTTTTTTTTTTTTTAACAAGTGCCAGGAGCTGGGGTTGCCATTGCTGGGCTAGGAGAGGGGCAGGGGATGCGCCAGGCCTGGCTGATTTGGAGATTAGGCAGCAGCTGAATCTCCAAATCAGATTCAGCTGAATCAAATTGGGACAGTGATTTGAATCACCAAATCAAATCACTGTCCCCAATTTAGCAGAATCCAAATCCAAAGTGAATACTAGATGCTTTGCACAGGCCTACTGAGTTTGCACTTGTAAAGCTCTGACCCTACAAGCACAATGGTTCTGAGTGCTTACTACTACTACATGTCAAGAGACTATTAAGAGCAGTACACTGCCCACTCTGACATTAGCATTTGCAAAGTTAATACCTTATACTGCATATTACACATCATATTGATTAACTTCAATAAACATTAAGTCAAAAGGATACAAAAAGTTTAAAATCTTATGTCACTGAAGATCGAGAACATGTATGTACAAGCAACAAGAAACCCTCTGGTTATATTACGTTAGACAACTCCAGGAAAATAAGGCAGCACATGTTAATAGAACATGCCTACAGGGTCACTGACAGCTTAAAAATACCTTCTAATTTTGTCACTCACTAACATTACAAATATGTATTACTGTATTACTGCTGTATATTAGAAATTAAAGAAAACATACTTCCAGTTTTCAGTTTACTTGTGTGACAGCACTGCCCAGATAATTTAGGCCCCAGTACTGCAAATATTTGTTCCTATACATGTGTATAGGTAGAATCAGAGAGTAAATTCAGGGTTTTTCCTGCTTGTGTATGTACATTTATTTTCCCTGCAAGGTAATTGACAGTGTTAAAAAAAAAAAAGAGAGAAAATTCAAATGCTGTTCTAAAAGTCTAAAGGAACAAGAACAGATGTAGAATTTTAATCAACTTAGAGCTATTTCAAGTTGATGCTGTCCCTTTGCTGCCTCCCACTGCAACAATTTACAATGAATTACAGACTACACCATCTTTTTTTCAAGTTCTACTAATCAAGTCAAAGAAATAAGAAATAATAAACTTGAAAATAATAGAATTTCTATTTCATTAGTCCCCTGTACATTAAAGAAATACATAGGAAAGAAAAATATTTTAATATTGTTCACGTATATAACATGACTAAATAAATCTAGTCACAATCTTCCATAAACATTTCTAAATAGACAAGTTACATGCAACGTCCTTCTCAATCCCGCGCACATATAGAAAATCCAGGTGGTATCTTACTACATAGGGCCATGTGATCTGAGGAGCATAGTATGACATGTCAAGAGCAACTGCAATGACCACCCCTTCACTGCCAAATGGGAACTGAACCAACAAACTTCCAGAAGAGAAAGCCTGAGCTGTAGGAGCCAAGCTCTGCATCTGATAACTGTAAGCCAATATTCTCTAGGGACCAGTCACAAAAATAGACCCATAACACACAAACCAGTGATTTATATACTCCCATTTCTCAAAAGCAGCTCGCCAAAAGTACTAGAGGTCCACCATGATCCAAATACTACATAAGCACCTATTTATATGACAAATATTCAACCAGCTGATCCAGAGAACTGAACATGGAGTCACAAGCTAAGGAGTAGGGCTGTCAATTAATTGCCATAATGTGCACGATTAACACATTAATTGGTTCTTCCATTAATTTTTGGAACGTATTGATTGTTCCCATGGTTTTGGAGCCCATGCCCAGGCTCCACTCTGGCACCAGCACCCCTGCCTCTGGGCTGCCCAGTGGGGCAGCAGTGGTAGTGCAGAGGAGCCAAAGGACAGCACAGGCTCTTGGTTGCTGCAACAGGAAGGGTGGGAGGTAAAGCACACCAACTGACTGACCGACTGACCCACCCACAGCAAGCACATGACCAGAAACACAGCTTGGCAGTGTGTGCAGCATCACCCAGCAGGTAAATCTATGGAGGGAAAGGGGCAGGAGGAGAGGGAATGGGCATGAGGGCAGACCAAGATCCCATGGTGATGTAGGGAGTGGGGGGGGGGGCAAATGGGGCCCCAGGTCCAGGGTGGGTCATGGGACAGAGCTGCAGGTGGCTCTTCCAGGAGCATGGGGGGAGGGGGCACAGCTCCCAGTCGCTGGCACATCCCCAGGAGAATCAGGATGGGCATGTGCCCCCCAGATGTGTGTGCCAGGTGGAGGCAGGATGCCCACTGTGGGCTGGAGTTCAGCACTTTGCTGCCTTGGCATCGCACACCTCCTAAGGCAATGTTGTGCTTGCCACCACTGGGAGGGCAGGGGATACACAGCATAGCCAGTCCATGGTTCCTGGGGCAAAGGCAACAGGGTGCAGAGCCCCAGCCCACAGTGGGCAGCCCGCATCCTTCCCATGCACAAATCTGAGGGGGGGGCACATGCCCCCATGCCTTCTCCGGGGGTGCATGCAATGGCAGAGCCACCCCCCCGTCAATGCTCCTGGATAAACCTCCTGAGGCTCCGTTCCATGACCCACCTTGCCGCCGGGGCCCCATTCACCCCAGCCCCTTCCATACACCCTCCCTCATCATGGAGGCCTCACTCTCCCCCTCCCTTCCCCCCCGCTGCTTCCTCCACAGACTTACCTGCTAGGCACTGCTCAACGTACTGCCAGGCTGCATTCCTGTAGGGTTACCATATTTCCAGTTTCAAAAAAGAGGACACTTGTGGGGGGACAGTAATATGGGGGCAGAAAATGATATTTCTGTGACCTACGCCTGCACCTCACTCCCAAGCCACAGGCCCCTCAGCCCTGCTGCTGCCCCTCACTCCTAAACCACAGTACTCTACATCCTGCCAGGGCACGCAGGGACCCCCCCCCCGCCACACAAAGTACCTGCATAAATTGGAGTTCTTCTGTCTAATTTTGAGTTTTTAGCTGTTGCAACTAAAATCATGATTAATTGCAACTATTCTTTTAACTGCGCAACTAATCATGATCAAATTTTAATCATTTAACAGCCCTACTACAGAGCCAAGTCTCTAGAGCTAGAAATCGCAATACCTAATACCTGCTGTTAATGGGGTAGAGAAGATCTATAACATGCACTGGCCGATGGGTTACAAGCACACCAGTAATCCGATGTAACACCCAAGTGATTACAAGTGAAATGCACACTTGGTAGATGGGAATAATTTAAATAATCATTGAGTCCATTCACAGCCTATTACAAGAAGGCACATAAAATGGAAAACGGCTCCAAGATTAGTTCAGATTATAGATGACATATCTCACAACAAGAGTCTAAAGAAGTCCTAACTATTCAGTCTTTCCAAGAGAAGTTTTAGGAGGTAAACTTATTACAATTTAAGAAGTACCTATATGGAGAGATTTCTGATAGTAAAAGGCTCTAATGTAGCAAACAAAAGCCATAACAGGATTCAGTGGCTAGTATTTGAAGCTAGACAAACTGCAACTGAAGCTAAGCATGTAATTTTTATATCTTTGTGAGGGTGGTTAACCACAGGAAAAACATAAGGATGCGATGGATTCTCTAGCACTTGAATCTAGATCCAATGCCTTTTCTAAAAAAGTTAAACCATAAACAATGGGCTCAGTACAGGAATTACTGGGTAAAATTTTAGTAGCACTAGAGTGACATTGTAGCCAGTGACACTGTAGCCATGATGGTCCAGGAATTCCGTGAGAGGCAAGGATTTTTGGGGTGACATTATTATCCCAACTATACAGTTAGTTACAAGTTAGACAAGATTTCAAATGCAAAGTCTTCTTCTTCTGGTCTGAGGAGGAAAGTACATGTTGTGGCACTGTACAGACCAGACTAGATGCTCATAAAGCTCCCTTTTGGCATTAAAATATCTTATTCTTGCATTAAAACCGCTATGGAAGACAGTATACAAAGTTAAGTAAAAGTCCAAGCTAGAGCTGGCTGGCTGGGGAGATGCATCTGCTATCAATCTCATGTACAAAAGAAAATGATCCGAAAATTTGACTAGTGAAAGTAGATGTTACCAGATCCTTATGTAAATTCCATATCAGTTCAGTTTAAAAAAAAAAACCTAAAACCACCATCTATTAAATATGCATACTGCAAGTATACTGCTCATAACTACTCTTATATCTCCTCCTTCCTTGTGCTTCTAGCACAGCGATGGACAAAATATGGCCCAAGCGCCAGGTCCAGCCCACAGAGGAACTTTGTCCAGCCTGTGGTGGGTTCCCTGGTCTCGCCTGGCCCAGGTGCTGTCCAGCCCGTGGCGTATCCTGCCACACCTGGGCATGCAGAGGGGCTGGTGCAGCTGCACAGCTGGACTGCTTTTCTAGGCAGCCCAGGTTACTCTGGACTTTCCTGCTCCTGCTGAGCAGTGGCAGCAGTGGTGGTAGCCGGACAGAAGCTGCTGCTGGGCCTGGGGGAAAAGGGGTGCCCCAAATGCCTATCTTGCTGGGCCCTTCTTGCTGCAGCTGCCCAGAGCCTGCGCCCAGGCTGCCCTGCTGCTCTTCTCTACTGCCATCATCGCCATCTCCAGGCTGCTCAACTCCTCTCAATTCCAGAATAAGAGAGGAGCAGTAGGGCAGCCCAAGCATGGGCTCTGGGCAGCTGCAGCAAGAAGGGTCCAGCAGCAGTGAGGAGGGTGCATTTTTCCCCCCGGGCCCAGCAGTAGCCTCTGCCTTGACATGAATGGGTAAATCTGGAGCAGGTGTGTGGTGAGCCAGGGTTGGGCCTGTGAGTGTGGGTTTCAGCTGATCCAGAGTTGGTCTGCTTTGGTGGGCCAAGTCTGGAGCAGGCATGGGGGAGGCTGGGATTGGGGCTGCACTTGCGGGTCCCTGCCAGTACCATGGGGCTAGAATAGCAAGGCCAGGGCTGGGGCTGGGGCTGGGGCTGAGAGATGCTGGCAGGGCTCATGAGCTGTTGGGGGGGGGGGGACACTCCCTAAAACTGCCTATGTGGTCTGTGGCCCCAAATAATTGCCCACCGCTGTTCCAGCAGAAGCAAGAATCCTCTGGCAAGGATCTTTTCCAGATAATGGAGGGGTAGGCATTCAAAGATGAGATGGTAGAGACTGGATGTTGCCCAAAAAACTGACAGAACTGAGTTTTCTGGGTGACACTACTGTTAACGTACCAATACTGACTGGCAGCTCAACATACACTCTAAGTGAATAAATACATAAATCCAGACTCTCTCAAGAACTAATTCATTAAAAGATTCTCTCCTTAGCATAGCTCTACAACGGCTCAAAAAACCACAAAGATTAAATGCCTTTTTTTATCATGAATTCTGAACCTACTCCAAAATAGGAAATGCTCTGAGGATGAGTTTCCATTCCTCTATAAAAAGAACATTTGCAGCTTCCATCTACCTTTCAGGTACAGAATCTATGGAAGTCCAAACTAGAACCCCAGGCACCAAGCCTTCCCTCCCCACCCTCATTTAACACAAGCAGTACTTCTGCCCTGCTGCATTATAAACAGCAAGTATTCTGGAGAGCTAGTTTGTGGCTCCATAATCTCAGCTTCTAAAGAATTACCTAGGATGTACCCCTCTATAACGGAGGCAACAATTTCATTCAGTTGAGCTCAATAACTTGTAGTAACTGCCCTCAATAAGCAATTCATTACGTATTAATAAAACTGAGTTTTGTAAGAGTACTGAAAGTCTCTTAAAAGAAATGTTTATGATCCAAAAAGTACACATATTTATCATTTATATGGCAACATAAGCCTGTACTAAAGGTGACCACGGCCTAGTCTACATTAGAAATCATTTGCCAGCATAACTAGAGTGGTAAGCCCTTCTACTGTAAGTGGAGCTTATACTGGCAAAAAGGGCTTCTCCCAGTATCACTGACAGGTTTACCAAAATATAACCTACCCTGGGCTTTGTGGAGATAACTGCTTCCATATTATGCTACACTGACAAAACTTCCAGTGCAAACCTAGGCAAATGCCAAACATGCAAGGCCAAAGTTCTCTTTTATAGTTACCTAAAGAGAGGCACTTTCGGGCTCCCTGTGACTGGGAATGTAGCTCTGCACTGTTTGGTGCTGAAAGTTTTAGTACCTACTGCAGGAAAACCAACTCTGAATTCAGAGCATTGGAGTGAACTGTTCTTTGGTTCTCACTTCACACACATAAATGATCCAAATGAAAAAAAAGAGTCTAGTCCTATCTTAGATCATTCTTACCACCAAAATCAGGCAACACGGGCATTCTGCTTTCTCTGCAGTGATTTACTTTCTATTACTGGGTTATAAATGGGGTAGGTACATCTTTTATCCCCAAAGGAGATGAGGCAGAAAGGGAGGATTAGGCAATAGATCCTGTCTGTCCTTCTACATTATACAGTCAAATCCTTCATCTCAGTGAGTTTTGCACAGTGTATGATAAAAGCTGAAAACTCAGCTGAAAACAAAAGGGAAGAGAGAGAACTGTTGCTGCCACATTCCACCTTCCCCCCCCCCCCCGCCAACTTCCCCAAAGAGGCTGAGGGACAGGCATTCTTCAGGCATCTTACATCTTATATCCCTATTCCCACAAGCTCATACAGAGCAATGGAGCCCTCTGCTAAGGAGGATTCCAGATATAGCAGCTAGTATGAGTGACTGAAGTAAGGTAACTAAAGTGGCACTGCCAAGAACCTTCCTCAAGACACTTCCTCAGCCTGATGAAGGGCATTTGTGTCTGAAAGCTTGCTAAGAAGAATTTTCCAACTATTTGAGTTGATCTAATAAAAGATATTGGATTTACCCAAAGAACCTTGTTTGTCAAGAACCTGCGTTTTTACATTTCCAGTGCAATCCATAGTGGTGTCAGTTGATATGTAAATGTTGGGGCTTCTGAAGCTCCTAAGGGTAGGAAGGAAAAACAGCAATATTTCCAGTACACTCTGGAAGCTTTCAGATATCCTAGACCTCTCAGTGACAGATGGAACTTCCCACCATATAGATAAAAATGGAGTTTGTCTGTTTGCATTCTGCTTTCCTAGTTGTGAGAAATCTCAGCATTACATAGAATATGGTTTTGGGCTGGACAGAGCCTTTGCAACTCCAGCCTAACCCTCTCTGGCTTGTTTTATTAGCGCTGCAATCAAGGTGGATAAAAATCAATGCTTTTTTTAAATTTAAAAATCAGATTTTATTTAAATCAGATTTTTTTGTTGTAATCATTTTTTTGCTAATCTGCTTTAATAAAATGGAAAACCTATGTAAAGATAGTTTTAATTTAAGATATGTTAAAGCTCAAAGATATCATCATGGGAAGGGATTATAACCTCTAATTACACACTATTTGAGACAATATATTAATTTAACCTTTTTCAAACAACAAGAATGCACTTTTGTAGAAAACAATGATTAAATCAAGGCTTCCTGACCAGTGATTTAAACTGTGATTTAAATAATGATTTAAACTGATTTAATTTAAATCAAATCCACTCTGACTGGAATAGTAGCAGCAATATACTAACTAAAACATCAATATTTGGGCTGGAAATGTCTGTTGCATCTGCTTTAGTGTTTGTGAGAACACGGAAATGGGCGCCAGAAAAGGAGAGGCGCACCTAAAATCTAGTTCACCCATCCCAAAAAACAGGTACTTCATTTTTTTCCCTTCCTCCCACACAACACTGGCTTCTAATGGCACATATTTTGCACAGTGAGTGCCAGAAGTCAACTACTGGACAGGTGCTGCATGAAAGGGATCATTAAAACAATGCTATGGAAGTATAGATTTAGCAAACTGGTTGCTATGCAGATATAGACAAAAAGGTGGTTTCTGTCACCTCCACTCCCTCCCCCTCCAGTTATATCCATCTCAGTAGTTACATGAACCCTGGTCACTAGCTCTAGGCACTCAGGGCTAGATTGAGGCCTAGCCTACGTTACAATCTTCCGCTGGCAGAACTTAGTTTCTGCTTCTACTCTCATGGTGCCAGAACCCCCTCCCCCTTTCTGTCAGGAGCATAATACCACTGTCTCTCCTGAGCAAAAGAAAGTTTCAGCATTATCAGACAGGCAGCAGAAGGCATATGCAGACATTTCTGCACTTCCCGCTGGACTCAGGGCCCCCTTCAGGTGTAGTTTACACTGCCAGCACCACGGCTGCAGTGCAATTGTGCCTCTGGTGCTACGGGTGGTTCCACCCACGTGCTCTGATGCATCAGCAGGAGCATCTTCTGCCTACTGTCCAAATTTTGCTGGCAGATGCAGATAAGCAAAAGGAGGCCTTTGGTGGCTGTAAGTGGGGCTTTAAGCACTTAGCTCCAACACCAAGATACTCAAAACCCCCAGTCAGTTGCCCCACAGCTAAACTGCCTCACCATTTAAGTTCCCTAGAGACCTTCAGCTCTGCTTCTGAGAATGCTCCAAAGAGTCATAGTCTTGCCAGGAGTGAGCAGTTTGAAACTTGTCTCACACCTAATCCCCAATGAGATCCAGAGACTAGGCATTCCTCCGTTTAGGATTTCACAAGGGTTTGATCCAGCAGGCATGCTCTGAGCACTCCACTCAGTTGCAGCATCAGGCACTATGCAAAATTCAAGGGCAGCTGCCACCTGAATAGTCACAGAATCGAAAAAAGCACACGTCTTACTACAAAGACGGTTTGTATATTCTACACAAAACAGTGACTGGATAAGACATAAACAGTCCTTGGAGTTCCCACAACTGCTGGGACCACCTCCTCCTCCTCCTCTTCTGTCCACATTTTAAAAGCAAAAATGCACCTGTTCTGCAGGGGGTTCACAGTACCAAATCCCAAGTGGAGGGAGTGTACCTACTTCCAGCCTGGAGTTTGGCACCCAAATCCTGGAAAGGGGAAGGGATTAACACACAGTGCTTTTCTCACCCCAGTGGATCTCAACCTCTTCTGACTTGAAGCACCCCTCACTGGACTCAAGACCCTCACTAGAACTGTTATGAATAGAGTGGCGCCAAACTTTGAAAGCTCATTTATATATTACGGTGTTGTACCTCCTTGTAGAGGAGCTGGCGTGGTGTGGATCAGCCAGGCAGGGATAAGCCTGAGCTAGCACTTAGCTGCTTCTCTCTCACGCCGCACACCACCCTTCCAAGGATCTGGTGGCACCTTGCTCCAGAATCACTGCCTCAGCACCTCTTCTCGGCTACCTTAGGCAACGGCCCCCGCAGAAGACTGTTCTGAATGGCATTCTGAGGTGCCTAACTCCTCCAGGCATTTATAGGGAGCATAGATAGGCACCCTAAGGCTGTGGATTGCATTTTAGGTGCCAGGTGCTTAAGTGCCTTTGTGGATCCAGCCACTAGTTCTTAATCTGCTTTGCATAACTGAATACCTTTAAATTTGCATCATCATCTCATTCCTTTATGCTGCTAACTAAGACAGCTTCATTTGAATCATCTTCATTTTTTCAACCTAGTTCCATAGTCCATGTTTCCAATGCGGGCTTTCTAGCAGAAGCGTTTCTCGTAAATATGAATTATTTTTTCTTAGTTTTTGTCCTGTTTCAAGAAGATCGTTTTGTTATTCAAAGACCATTTTAAGTTAATGTAGGACAGGATCAAAGTTCTGTGCCAAAGAGTTTGTTTGGTTTTCTTTTTATGGGAAGACTGTCTTTATGCTTATCAGCATCTTTCTAAAACATGCTGGGGCATATATACTACAGGGAAATAAATTTGCACTCCTATTCTTAATTCTAGATTACAGCTTCATGCACATACTAATAAATATCTGCACTGCTTATTTCCAACTGTCAAAAGGAAGTAATGCAAATACATATATAGAAAAAAGAAAACCTCACAACTGAATACATCATCTACTGAGTCATCCATATGAAAGCCTAATCCAGTTACATCACCTTTGCAATAGAGTACATGCTATAAGAGAAAGACTGCACAAAATATTACTTAAAAAAACAAACAAACAGCTTTCAAGGATGTTGATCAAAAACCACCCCACTGAAAAACTGGTCTGTTTTTCAAGTGAGTATCTCCCACAGGGAAGTTACTAAAATTCAAATCCATCTTGTTAAAAGGTATAAAGCAACATTATATCATCACTCATCTATGCAGTAAGACAAGATAACAATGATCTAACAGAACTACTACAAATAGATTTATATGCTCAATGTTCTAATGCTGCATCTGGACATTTATATATTCAGATAAGGTTTTTTCTTTTGTTCATCCATAAAGTTAAAATCTATTTAAACCAAGTATTACCTGAAAACAGATCTGACCTTTTAGCAGTTGTTCTGAATTCACCAGAAAGCTCATTAAATAATAATATAGAATGTAAAGGTTCTGAATACTAAAAAGTTGCAGTATCAGCAGCTTTACTGATCATAAATACCCAGCTATCTATACTCATAGAAAGTATTCATGCAATCTTCCTCTGCAAAGCTGGGACTGTTTCTATCCCACATGGCTACCTTGGCTCGTTGATCATGGTTCCACAGCCTTTGAACCCCTAACTAGAAGACCAAAGGATGAGTTAAGATGGGTCTCTCCTTTTCCCTAGTTCCTATGACAAGGAACTAGAGAAGAGGCTGACGTTTTGGTCATAAATTTGACTAAAGATATAGCTAAAAACTGGAGAAAAGGAAAAGAAGATTTATCACTTAACAGCTTTGATAAAAGGATGACAGAATTAAACAGTAATAGGATGGAGGTGCTTACCAAAACCGTTGGAAGCAACAAGCAGCAAATAAAAGTAATGAATTCAAACCCTGCTCCCTGTGTGAAAACCGTAGTCCACGGCACCTATATTTCTAACTAACTAATCATCTAACAAAGCAGGCTGTCACCGATGAAAGTTCATGCCTCTGAACAGACTGGTCTCCCTGACTGCCTTCTGCCCAACTAACCATACTGAACCTGGCTTGCCCTTGCCTACCCTGAGGGGTTACTGAAACTGTCAGCAATATGTAGCAGCCCCACCCCCTGCATTTGTTGATGTTTCTCCCTTGCCCCTTCCTTTAGTTCTCTTGATTCTGGTTAGGTCCCAGTCCTGAAAGTACTTACACACATGCTTAGTTTGCTACTCATATTGAAATGGAAAATCCTTAAATACTGAAATGGTAGTGAAGTTAAGCGCATGTTAAGCCAGGAGTTTTTGCAAGATTTGGACTTTATAAGTATCAAGGGGACTATGCAAAGCATCGTGCACATATATAAACAACACAGGAAACTTAAATCACTGGGATGGTTAAAAAACCTTGACAGAAAATAAAGGGGAGGCGAGGAATAACAGTGTAACCTACCATAGTTACCTGTTAAGTGTGATGGCTTGTTTGGGTCATTCTACTGACCAAACCTGAAGTCAGCATATTTCTAAAATTTAAAAGAAGAATTTAAAGGAGTTTTATTTGAGGGAGAGGAAGAGGCAGATGATTTCCAGCTGAGAGGCAGAGGGAAATAGCACTGCTTACACATTGTACCCATACAGGATTTAATGAGTGCTCTTAGGCAGCTTACGCATGACAACAGCCATCCTCCCTCTATGAGAAAACAGGGTGCCCGTCCAGTTTGTTCCTGGACCATGAACAGTGGGCTGCTTTACCGGCCCTCTGGTAAAAAAGGTCAAAGAGTTTGTAAGTTCAAAAAAAATCTAGGAGACGGGGAAGGACAAGCTATTTCTAGCACAAAGGCTCACAGACAGCCTCTGGCACTGGATAATGAGTGGTATTTATCTGCAGGCCCAATCCTGCTTCCAAAACCTACCGCTCAGGCAATTTCACCGTCAAGTGTGACACAAAGTACACCAAGTCCCAGGTATCAGTAAAAAACTTGCAAGTCCCTTTGGAGTGAGGAAAGCAGCCGGCTAATACTCGCCACTCTGAACCCAATGCCCAGCACGGGTGGGATTTCAGCAAGACGGGGCACTCTCTCTTTCAAGACACTGGATCTCTAGGGCTGCCCCGACCTGGAGCCCGGGCCGGCTGCCACTGCCAGCTCGGCTGCAGGGAGATGCTTCCCCGCGCGGGGGCCAGGCCGGACCCAGCCCCGGGCCCGGGCCGGGGAGATGCCGGCGGCCTGCGCGCCCGCCCCGCACTCACCTCCCGGCGGCTCATCGCGCCCATCCCGGCTGGCGGCGGCCGCGAGCCGGGGCTGCTCAGCGCCCACAGGAAGCCGGCGGCTGGGGATGGAGGGATGCAGGCGGGAGAGGAGTCTGCGCGCTGCGCGGCCGGAGCAAAGCGGAGCGGGGACAGCGCGTCCTCCTCCACCTCCACCCCCGCTCCCGCTCCCGCTCCCTCCCTGGGCGGCTGGGGGCGGGCCTGGGCCGCGCTCCGCTGCTGGCGGGGCTGTCCGCCGGGGGGAGCCGCGCGCGTGGGCCGGGGCATCGCGCGCACGCGTGTCTCCTTACACACTTACACGCACGTGTCTCGGCTGCTTTTCTAACATCTCCGTTTGGCAAACCCGCGATCCTTGTAGGACGGGACGCGCCCGGGGAGGCTGCACAGAGCCGGCTTCGGCCTGCAAAGCTGCGGGGGAGGTGGGGAGAAAGGAGCGAAGTGCGCCGGACCGGGCCGGGCCCGGAGAGCCGCGATGCAGAAGCGGGCGGGACACGGACACGGACACGGACACGGACACGGGCGGAGCCGCGTCGGCGGCGCGGCTTGAGAAGCAGCAAAGCAGCTCGCCGCAGCGCTGCGGACACCGTGACCCTGGTCCGTGCCAGGGCCTGGGAAGGTGGTGTTTTAAAGTGTGTGTTGTGTGTTTGTCCCGTCCCAGGGCTTGCTCAGGAGCAGACTTTTCAAGCTGACAGAGGCTGGCGGCTGTCTGAGGACATGTAAAGAGCCAGATTCATAAGAAGCTGCCCTGTACTGAGTGGGACTTTAAGTCCAGCTTGGCCCCTGTCCCACAGTAGCAGAGGGTGGATATGGAAAGGGGGAGTGAACAGGGTCTGACCAGGGTTGTTGTTTTTTTTTTAAATCTGCGTGGTTTCATGCTATTGGTGACTTAGTTGAAAGCGCCTGCTCTGAACATTGGCAAGCCAGGTTCTTTGAATAGACATGCTATCTTTTATTACACTGAATCATTGGGAAAAACTACTTAGAAGTTAGAAAAGTTACTTTTCCCAGCAACTCAGTTGGTCTAATAAAAATATCTCATGTACTCAAAGAACGTGTGGCCTGCCTATGTCCTTAGACCAACACAGCTACAACCAAAAACTCGGAACATTTTAACCTACTGCTTGAATGGGTTTGGTGTTGCTAAGGGATGGTGCTGGGAAGCTGAAGCTATCTCCTGATAGCTTAGCCTTTTCAGCTACTGTAAAATGAGTGGGCACAGGGAGCAGCTGACAAGCCTTTGTTTTTTGCCTATTCCCTAACCCAGCATTTCCCAACCTTTTCCATCCTACGCCACACTTACATAAATAAAAAAAAATTTAAATACACTGCCCCCTCCCCTAGCCCCCACAGATAATATGGCTGCCACCACCACCCACACTGCGCTGCTGCCACTCCGCACAGCGGGGAAGGGAGGGGGAAGCACAGCACTAGCTCTGTTTCATTTATACATTTATTTGTCAAATTCCATGGCACGCCAGC
>JAGPOW010002514.1:46595196-46606308 GCA_030014935.1 Caiman crocodilus | reverse complement strand
TGGGAAATGCTGCCCTAACCCCTGCTATGCATTATGAACTCTGGGTTATACTCGAGGGGGCAGATATCTGAAAATTAGGCATTGCAATCCAGCATTGAGGCACCTAGATTCTTTTTGAATCTAGCTCTTAATGATCTAGTTAGAGATGGTCCTGCTTGAGCAGGGGGCTGGACTAGATGACTTCCTGAGGTCCCTTCCAACCCTAATTTTCTATGATTAAAAACCAGTTCTGAAAGCCTAGTGCTTGCTGTCCCTCCTTAGGGGGATACCACTGGAAGGGGCCTCCCAGGCCACCACGTCCAGTCCCCTGCATTCTCATGCAACAATGTGTTCAACAATGACAAGAATTTCCCTTGGCCTCTTGAAGGTTCAGATCAAGCTTCTTCACCTGGCAGGGGAAATCTATGTCCAAGAAAGCAGTATTTCTGAACTGCTTTGCAGGAGAACTGTTCTTCTGGCATGGTTGAGTACTCACTGAGGTGCAGCGGCTTTAAGCCCAGTTTATGGAAAGGGGAGCCTCCTATCTTGCTTATTCCAAGTGCCTTATGGCTAAGGGCAAGCAAAACTCAGGGACATCTGAACCCCAAGCCTCCAGGCTTGGACCTGCAAGTAGGATGCCCAGCAAAGGTTTTGGAAACATTTGAAGCCCCAGGTGCGCATAGAGGATGTTTGCCAGTAATAGGGACACTTAGGGTGTTGGACTCTTGGTTTTGGAATTAGTTTTGGCTAATTTGGCCTTGGATACAGTTATAAAAACAACTGCCCCCTCCCCCTAGAACTTCCCCCCACCTGGCAGGGGAAATATTATGACTACTAATGCCGTTTTCCTAGTTGCTCCCAGGGATGGCTGCTTTTCTAGCACCGGGTAGTCTCTGTGGAGGTGATGTTCAGTTACTCTCCCACGTTGAATGCCTGCAGGAAGATCTAGGCTTTATGCCCAGTTTATGGAAATAGGAGATTCCTCCCTAGCTTGCCCCTTGGGCCTTATGGCCGAGGATGAGCGAAACTTGGGGGGCATCTGGACTCCAAGCCTCTGCGCTTGGGCCTGCATGTAGGATGCCCACCAAAGAATCTGGAAACATCAGAAGCCTCAGGTGGGATGGAGTATATATGCTGGTAGTAGGGCCACTTACAGTTCTTGACAGACTCTCAAATTTGGAATCGATTTGGCTGATTTGGATTGGAACATGAAATTCTCTGAAAGAAACAAACAAATCAACAAGAACTTCCCCCTGGCCCTTCTGTCGCACAACAGCCACAAACACTTGATAAAAAAAATCAGCTCACAATTTACTGCAGGTGAGGACCAAGGTAGGTACACAAGGACTCTCTGTGCTAGCACCTTGGCTGCTGCAATGGTAAAGAATTTGTTGGGTTAAAAAATGTTTAGATGATCCTAGGAAGAGAACCAACAGGAGGAGGAGGGAACAGTACTTACCACTTTGACTGGTGAGAATTAGACTTTGTTCCCGACCCCAGATCTGACAGTCAGTTTGATCCTGGGTGCTTGGGCATACCGAGAGGTTTCTCAGTACCATTAGGAGCATCAGCCCACTTCCACCTCTAATTGTGGCTAATGCCCAGTATTACAAAGGAAGGCAAAAATCCCACAACCAGCTATTGTATCCGTGGGGAAAAATATCTTCTGGTCCCTGAAGGTGACCAGCAGAATCCCTGAGTCATGGAATTGGTAGATAATCCCCACACAAAGACAATTTCCTTACAGCCTTTTCATGAGGGTACCAATTACAAGAATGCACATATAGAGATTGCTATTCCACAACACTCCTAACCTGTCATACTATCCTTCCCATAAATGCACTGAGCTCCATCTTAAAGCTTTTCTTGCCTTCACTGCTTTGTTCAGAAGACATTCCAAAACTTCACTCCTTTCCAATGGCTAGAAACTTACATTTCTGGTCTAAGTTTGTTCCTGACCAGTTTATACCCACTTGGTCTTGTGCCAATGTTATTCTTTAATTTAAATAGCTGTTCCTTCTCCCTCATATGCACCCTGCTTTATAAAGAGTTGTCATGTCCCCTCTTCATTTTCCTTTTGCTAAGCTAAACATGTCAAGCTGTTCTAATTTTCTCTTGTAAAAGAGGTTTCTTCCACATTCCTAACCATCCTTGAAGCTCTTCTGTCTACTATTCCAATTTAAATTAATTCTTTTTGCAAACAGGTAACCAAAACCATACACAGTATTTTAAATGGGGTCTTACTAATTCCTTATACAGTGATATGAATATTTATCTGTGTCTCCTAATATGCCTTGGAGTTGCACTTATACCATCTGCAAAAATGTTTTTAATGTTTTTAACATCACACCGATGACTCATAATCTTGCTGTGGTTGACCAATACATTTAGCTGCCTCTCTTTCTCCATTGCCTCCAATATTATGGCAAAGTTCTTGGTATTATTCCTAAAATGTATGACTTTGCACTCTGTGCTATTACATGTTATATCATTTCTATTATTCCTGTCCAAAAGGTTATCTAATTCTTCCAATTTTCCAATATCTACAATACCTCCCAGCTTTCTGTCACCCATAAATTTCATAAGCATATGTGTAGTTTTAGCCCTGAGATCACTAATGAAGATGTTAAACAGGATGTGTCCCAAGATCAGTATCTGAGAAATAATGTTATAACCTCTGTCCAATCTGTCAACAGCCCTTTCTGTATTGTTCATTATAATCTCCCCTTTGGTCAACTCCTTATCCAAATATTAGGTCTTAAATTAAAGGATTAATGCTTAAAACTAAGTATTAATCTCGATCATCTCCATTTTAACTAATAATTTCCTGCATTGTACAGTATTAAATGTTTTGCTGAAATTTGGAACAATTAAGTCCAGTGAACTATCCTTATCTAACATGCCTGGTATCCTGTCATAGAGGATGTTAGATTGGCTTGACATGATCTTGTTTGGAGAAAATTATGTTGCATTTTGTCTCATTATCTGGGGGGGTGGGGGTTAAATCTCTTTGATTATCCTTTCCTTCAGTGTCTATTCTTAGATTGTTTTGTTTAACTTTAGACCTTTGGCTTAGCAAAACTAATGGGCCTATTGTTGTGTGGGTCACTTTTCCCCTTTTTCTAGAATATAGGCAGTGGTTTTGCCAATTCTCCAATCATATGTTGCTGTTCCCAGATTGGCATATTTATTAAGGAGAGGTAGTTATCTGTGTTGGCCTGAACTCAGTCAGAAGGCAAGGTCGATATGCACCTTTATAGACTAATTAACTAAGTTAAGTAAAGAGAGCACAAGCATTTGTGAGCCCAAGTTCACTTCATCAGATGCTGTAAAAGGATGTGCAGAAAGCAGAGAGAAATTACAGGAGGGAGAAGTTAGAATAAAGAAGACGGGTCTTCTGAAAAAAACATTTGCGAGGAGACTTCACACTCCTTACAGAAACCCAATATACGCTGGGGTAAATTGGAATGAACTGCAGGGGAAATATAAGATAAGACTTTCGTATGCAAAACATTTGTATTAAATTGGCATAATTAATGCAAAGAACAGTATCAATAATAGACACATGATAGCAAGACACATTCAGGTCCAGAGAATATCCCTAGCAATGAAGGATCGGAGGAGAAAGCAAATTGCACATGCAAGGACTGGCCCAGCCAATACAGGACTGCCCTTGCTGGCTCATCTTCCATCTACTCCAGGAGCGTCAAACTAATCCATGGGGTCAGATAAGTATTGTGGGGCCAGTCTACAGGCTGGATCCAGACTAAGAAGACATGTCTTTTCACAGAGTGAGAAGTCCTGTCTGAGGAAGTACGGGTTGGATGAATGGACTGTAAGGTGGCTAGAGAGCTGATTGGGTTGGGCTCAATGGGTAGTAATTAATGGCTCAATGTTTAACTGGCAGCTAGTATCAAGTGGAGTGCCCCAGGTCTCAGACTTTTGGCCAGTTTTGTTCAAGATCTTCATTAACAATCTGGAAGATGGAATGGAGTGCACCCTCAGCATGTTCATGGATGACACTAAGCTGGGGAGTGTAATAGATATATTGGAAGATACAGCTAGGATTCACAGTGACATAGACAAATTGGAGGACTGGGTCAAAAGAAATCTCATGAGGGTCAACAAAGACAAGCGCAAAGTCCTGCACTTAGGACAGAACAATCCCAAGCACCAGTACAGGCTGGGGCTGACTGGCTGGGCATCAGCTCTGCCGAAAAGGACCTGGGGGTGATAGTGGACAACAAGCTGAATGTAAGCCAACAATGTGCCCTTGTTGCCAGGAATGCTAACAGCATAGTGGGCTGCACTGGTAGGAGTGTTGCCAGCAAATCAAGGGAAGTGATTATTCTGCTCTATTCTACACTGGTGAGGCTACATGTGGAGTACTGTGTCCAGTTCGGGCCCCCCACTACAGAAAGGATGTGGAGAAGTTGGCAACAGTCCAGTGTAGAGCAATGAAAATTGTTAGAGAGTTGGGGCATGTGACTTATGAGGAGAGGCTGAGGGAACTACATTTATTTTGTTTGGAGAAGAGAAGGCTGAGAAGGGATTTAATAGCAGCCTTCAACAACCTGAAGCATGGTTTCAGAGAGGATGGAGTCTGGCAGTTCTCAGCGGTGGCAGATGACAGAACAAGGAACAGTGGTCTCAAGTTGCAGCAAGGGAGGTTTAGGTTGGATCTTAGGAAATACTTTGTCACTAGAAGGGTGGTGAAGCAATGGAACAGGTTACTTAGAGAAGTGGTGGAGTCTCTATCCTTGGAGGTTTTTAAGACAAAGCCCTGGTTGGAATGGCCTAGTTGGGGCTGGTCCTGCTTTGAGCAAGGGATTAGACTAGATGATCTCATGAGGTCCCTTCCAACCCTAATTTTCTATGATTCTATAGTTGACTGGCCCACAGGGCTATCCACAGGGTTGGAAATTTGGCAGTAGGGCAAGCGTTAATTGCTTTAGCTCCTGGAACCAAGGCAGGCATCATTTATCCCAACACCAGATATCCAAGCCAGGGGCAGCCCCATCACCTAGATGTCATGGCTCTATGCTCTAGATAAGGGGTTGGCAAAATGATGGATCTGGCTGGCAGCCAGACTCCATTTCCCAGCAGTCTTGCCCATGTTGCTGCAACCAGTTTCCATGAAGACCCCCAGCAGTGAAGCCAGGGTTTTCATGCAGACCAGTCCCAGCAGCCTTGGCAGGCTGCTTGGCTGGGTGGGGATCTGCTCTGCAGGTGTGCAGGCATTGCATTGCCCTGCTGGCACTGCTGATGCTGGTGTCCATGGAAACCCTGGTCCTGAGCTGCCAGGGTGTCACTGCTGCTGGGGTTTCCATGGAAACTGGCTGCAGTGACATAGGCAATGGTTGCTGGGAAATGGAGTCTGCCATGGGCTGGACTTTGCCTGTCCCTGCTCGAAATTCAGCCTGCAGAGCAATTAATACTACCACTGCTTGCCCTGCTGCCAAATTTTCAGGCCTGCAGGCAGACCTATGGGACAGAAGAGATGACCCCACAATCATATCAATCTTGAAGGTCAGATCTTTTGACAGTCCTGATCTAGTCCAAGCCCTGCAGAATGCCCTCTCTGGAATCTGAATCCATAGGTTGTGGCAAGTGCTCCTGGGCGTTTTTACACATACTCTGGGAGGCATGGGGGAGCACTTAGTGAGCACTTTTAGTGCCCAAGATCATGTATAACAGCATCCCCTGCACTGAAAAATGGTGGCAGGGCATTTTGAACTAAAGCTCACGAACAAGTTTTAGCTCAAAGGGCCCATCCTATTTTTCAACACGGGGACACGTGATGCCAGAGTCTTCTGGAGCATGTTAATTTTTTGTTTCAGCAGACTCGATTAATTGAGTCTGCTCTGACACGCTGGATTTCCAGTGCATCAGTCAGCTCTCTGCATGTGTATAGTAGCCCTTTATGAACATAATGGGTCCCAACTTTCGACACAGCAGAGACACAGTGTGCATAATCTCCCTGCCATATGCTGATTAAAAGGGAGCAATGTGACCAATTTGTAAATGAGCAAGGGAGGAGTTTGCTACAGCTGGACACAATGAGAGGGAAATGTAGGCTATTTCTATTTCTAATTTGTTTATTGCACACCAAATTATGCCATGCTATCAAAAGTAACCAAGTAACTGCTTACTCTGCAAGTAGCCCAGCTGATCACAGAGGGCACATCTACAGGAGATGTTTATTGCAGAATTGACTAATTAGCTGCACAGTAAATGTCTGTGTCTACACATGTGGCCCTATTAGGCTGCAGGAAACTAATAAACTCTGCAACAGGTTAGTACTTGTAAATACAGGTACTATCCTGTTGTAAAGATTTTTCATGTGCAGCAGTGCACATGTAGACCTTGATGAGGCTGGCTAGGACACAAAGGTACTTCAGGGCAGGGGCTGTCTGCCAGCCAGCCCCAATCTGAAGCACCCTCATGTCCTGGCCAGCCCCTCCACAGCACGTTGAGCCAGGTCAGAGCAGCCCTGGTCTGTCATGCTGACCTCTGGCCCAGACCCCCTGCCAGCCAGGGCTCCTGTGACGTGGTTCAATGTGCTGCGCTGCTGTAAACACATGCACCTGGGAGCGGTAAACTCTGGCATGATATGCACTGGAGTTTATTACTTCGCATTAATATACATATGTAGATGCATCCAGAGTGAGCTACTCGCTCTAAGAGCAGCAGAACCAGTTTTGCATTTGTCATTATTGTGCAGTTAGTTTCATTGTTTCCCTCCATAATCAGCTAGATAGTCAGTTTCCCCTTTAATCCATGTTGGATTTCATACAGGAACTGGAAGAGAGAAACATTATTAAAAACAGGAAAATGTGATTGCAAAACTACAAAAGTTTGGCAGGGGAAATCACAGTCAGGTGTAGCGCCTTGAAGCCTACTTAATTCTTAATTTTTTTCCAGAGGGATTCTCTCACAAGACTGTCAATATGTATTATTTTTAAATAAATGCTTTTCTAACCTGATGGGATCTCTTTAATATATGTCTGTATTATAGGTTTCGCAGTGAACAAAATTGCTGAAAATGATTTGATATTACATGTCTATTTTTTGTATCATCTAGTGTATTCACAATGCCAGTTTTGCTATGATATTCTAGTTGTCTTTTAAGTTTTTCTGTTCTCCTGCTGCAAGCTGTCATGAACCTTTCATTGGAAAGGCAGCATATACATCAAATAAATAAATGTAGAAGTAGTTTATTTTCAGCATTCGCTAAAATGATACCATAGGACAATTAAACAATATAATTCGAGTTAAATGATATATTGTATTGCTACTTTATATCACTTCATTGCATTAAGTTTTGTGAACAATCATATATTATGCTCGATTTTATTTTTGTTTAAATTAGTGGAATGTGTAATTTTATTTTATACTTTTACCAATAACCATAGGTCATTAAATTTTATTATATATCATGTTACTGTTAATTTTCCTGTATTATTGTAGCAAAAGCTGTAAATAAACTGCTAAATAAATAAATATTTTATGTCAGTATTATTCCTTAATTTAATTAGCTGTTCCCTCTTCCTGATCTGCACCCCACTTAATTTGACAAATGAAAAGCTTACTTTATATTCCTTGCCCTGCAGCCAATAATCCCCTTTTTTGTATCCGGTCTTATCTTGCTACCTCCTTAGTCATAAAATACCACTATTTGATGCTACATCTACAGCAAAACTTATCTATTTTGCATTTACCTTTAGGGCATTAATTTTGCCTGCTCTCTTATCTCTGTTTTCCAGATAATCAAAGGTTCTGTCAGAAAAGACCATAGTTATTGGAAAACAAACTATACTATCATAAACTACAGGTGGAAGCATGAATCCTGATGAGTATTTTGTCACTGATTTTAACAGGAGTAGGGTTGTGACCTTGTCTATTAGCATTTGGAAAAGCAGAAGATTCTAGCTCTGCTGGTAATAAACTAGCTAACTTGTTTTATTAGTTAGTTCTTATAAAACAGCCTTCCTATTGTTCAGGTCAGAAACCATCTTCTTAGGAGGTTGTAAATTTCAAATGAAAGTGAAAAAAAAATCAACCAGAAACTTTTCCTTAATGAGAATTTCCTGGAGTCATTTAATCTTGCTTTAAAGGTTATTTATGGCAAGGAAAAGAAACAGATGCCTTAATGGTATAGGGGCTTTTCCTCTATGCATTGTTCCCCACTTCCACAGCTGTATTTTGGCAATCACTTTCCTGTACCTAATGAATAATATGAGAGGAATTTTCTGCTGAAAAAATATTAATATTTTTATGTTCTCAGGATTTGGCACTTTTATACTACATATAGTTTTACCACGCGCGTAAATAAAAAAATCTAACAACTGGAAAACCTAGTAATGGTACCTGCATACATAACACTGTTCATTGCAAGGACACTTCACACTTTTATTAGAGGCAGTAGGCAAGGGTTTTTTTTAAATATACTATCTCTACTATTTCTTAAATAATTGTATAATAAAGCTAACAAGGCAAATTTAGGACCTGATCCTGTGGAAGTCAATGGCAAATCTATAATGGGAGCAGGATTGAGTCTTTTTAAGCAATGACAGCAATGACTTTCTAGTATGTTGGATAGTGCTTCTGTTTTAGTGCATTCACAAGGCAACAGCTCTTTCTTATAAAGTCTCATTGGAAGCATACCTGTGTTGTCAGGCTGGGTCCAGTGCTATTCTCAGAATAGAGTGCTCTGACCCCTAAGGAATCAGCGCCTCGTTGTTAAGATTTTTAAAGGACAAAGAATTCTCTCTTCATCATTAGAGGCCCAATTTTGCAAATCTCAGTGATGTGCTGCAGTATACTATCAGATTTTCTGTTCCCTTCACCTATAACAAACCCAATGTACAATATAAGGGGTTTTCCTGTTTAGTTTTCAGTTATCTAATCATCCAGTTTAATTTACATATAAATATTTTGTCAAGAATGTAAACAAAGGAGAATGGGAGATCACCTGGCCAGTAAATTTAAAAGGTATATCCTACTTTTGTTCTTGAAAAATATACTGTCTGGAATTTTGATTCCTTTAGGATCAATAGCAAAGCTCTGATTATATTAAATAGAACCAGTATTTCAGTCATTGGTTATACAGCAAATTTAAGCAGATCCTGCCTGCAGTACAACCATTTCTTTAAGCTCAATGCTGAATGTTTTATTCGGTTAATACTGGGTGCTTCTACATGAGACACTGGCTGTGCAGTAGCCCAGAAATACTGCACAGTATTGCAGCACAGCACAGGCAATGATAATACGCTACTGTGCAGTATTATTAGGCTACTGTGCAGTAGTGACACCTAAACGATATTTCCCAGCACTACTGTACAAGTACTAAATATATGCACAGTAATAAGTACTAAAGTAGAAGTACAGTAATACAAGTACTAAATAAATGCACAGTAACAACTGTACAATAGCATCTCATGTAGCTTAACTTATTACCTTGTAGGAGTGATGACATGATACTGCTAGTGCAGTCTCCCATGGGATTACACAAGTGCTTAAAGTTAAGCATGCACTTAAGCATTGTGTTGTATGACAGCCACATAGCTGAATACCCAGGAAGTCAGCACAAGAGTCAGTATTGTTTTTGGAAGAAAATGGTACAACTATGCTATAAACAATAAAAATGGCAATGCTAATAGTGGAGTGATTACTGAACTAAGCCTGGAATTTAAGCCTTATTTATGAACATGAAATTAAACTAGTTTGCTTACAGTAGTGGAAAGAATTTGAGAGCTTTAATTAAAAATAACAAGAATGTTCCTAAAAGCAATTAACTAATTCAGATTAGTAACTAGCCAGTGCAGTTTGGAAATATATATATAAGACAGAGGAGGCAAAATACAGCCCATGGGCCAGATCCAGCCCTCCAGACCATTCTATCCATCCTGTGGGGCCCCTAAAAAAGTTAGAAAATTAATTATTATCTGCCCCAGCTGCCTGTCAAAGGTGACAAGCCACCAGTGGTAATAGGACTCAGGGGGAGCCGGCGGCAGGACCTAGGAGCAGCATGACCCAGCAGCCACAGCAGCAAGGCCCCGCCAAACCCCCAACTGGCTTGGGACCCTGTGTCTGTTTCCGCCTCCCTCAACACAAGAAGCAAAATTCAGGTAAGAATGAGGGAAGGGAGGCAGGGGAGGACCATGGGTGATTGCCCCAGTCCTTGTGGCTGGGCCAGGCCAGTGCCTGCTGAGTTCTCTGCTTCTGGCAATGCAGCCAGGAACCACATGGTGCCAGACCAGTCAGTGGGTGGGCAGGGGATATGGAGAAGTGGTGGCAGCAGGTAGGAAAGCAGGGAAATGGTGGTGGCAGGCAGGGGTCAAGTGGCAGCAAGCAGGTGGGAGTACAGGCCTGTCCCAGTGCCCTAGGGCCAGAGCCAGCAGGGGCCCAGAGGAGTGGCAGGAACACAAGTTGCAGGCTTGTAGAGGCTCTATGGAGTGGGGTCAGTTCCACCCTCTCCCTGCTGATGCAGTGCAGCCTGGCTCCATAGACCTCCTGCCAGTCCAGCCCTGCACTTTTGCTGCCCCATGGCCCTGGCCCCTGGACACAGGCATGGGCCCCGCACTCCTGCTGGCCCGCCCACTCACTGCCACTCACCATCCCCACCATTTTCCACCATCCTACCATTTTCCTGCTTTCCTGCCTGCCACCACTGCTTCTCCCCACTCCCAGCTCACCTGTCAGCCACTCTGGCACCACATGGTTCCCAGCTGCATTGCCAGACCACAGGACTCAGCAGAAGCCAGCCCAGCACCTGTGATTCTAGGCTGGCTTCATGCAGTGCCAGCTGGACCAGGCTGGCTCCTTCTGTGTGCTGTGGCCCTGGCTGTGCAGCTAGGATGTGGTGCCAGAGCAGCAAGGTGGGGGTGGGGGATAGCAGCAGTGGGTAGAAAGATAGGTAGTAACAGGATAAGGGCAGCAGTGGCAGATGACGGAGGGGACTGGTGGTGAGTGGGAGCCCTCACCAGTGCTCTGGGGCTAAGAGCAGCAAGAGTGCAGAGCCCAGTTTTGAAGAAGCACAGGCTGGGGCTCTGCCTGCCGTGATGAGGGCTATGGGCAATGAGGGAGACAGACAGACAATGTGTGTGTGTATGTGTGTGTGTGTGTGTGTGT
>JAGPOW010002514.1:46584155-46595096 GCA_030014935.1 Caiman crocodilus | reverse complement strand
TGTGTGTGTGTGTGTGTGTGTCTTCATAAAGCAAGTCCCACAAACAGACACCCCACCTTGCACTGCCACAACTCTCCCCAGCCACTTTCCCCCTCACATACTCACAGTCTCCCACAAACCCCATACCCACCCACACCCTACATATCCACACACACCCCAATGCTCTCCCACCCCAACCCATACACACCCATACTCCCATACCTATCCACCTCCCACAAGCCCAGCCCACACACACCATATACCCATAGCACCCCAGAAACCTATATTCACTTGACATTCCCTCCATGCCCCTCACAACATACAAGTTTAAGACTTCATTTTAAACTATTATACAATCACTTATATTTACACAAACATGTTTCATAGTTGATAGGGTCTGAAGGGATCTCAATAGATCATTGAGTCTGACTCCCTGCCCTGGGCAGGAGAGAGCACTCAGGTCATATGACCCTAGCGAGGTGCTGTCCGGTCTCCTCTTAAACACCCCCAAGGTAGGGGAGAGCACCACCTCCCTTAGAAGCCCATTCAGGATTCTGGCAACCCTTACTTGAAGAATTTGTTCCTGATGTCCAACCTAAATCTGGTCTCTGTCAATCTGCGGCCATTGTTCCTGCTTATTCCAAGGGATGCCCTGGTAAATAGAGCATCTCCTATTTCTTGCTGTCCCCCGCCTCCCCAAATAAATTGTAAATGGCCATAAGATGCCTTCTCAGTCTTTGATCCCCTCTCAGCCTTCTGTACATCAGGACAAAAATAATTTTGAAATCAAATTAATGAATGTTGTAGATGTTTGATTTTTAGAATATAGTTTGGTATTTTTTCTGGTTTTGACATAGGTGTTTGGTGCCTCTTGAGTCAGTCAGTGCCAGGGGAGGGGGCACAGCCCTGGCAGTGGCTTTCACTCACCATGAAAGTGGTCACTTTTCCTTGCAGCCCTGCTCTCCAGCTGGCACTAGTGGGGGGGATGCTGGTGCTTCCACCTGCCCCCCTGCCTACCAGTTAAACAGGGTGTGCGGCCTAGCAGGGGGTGCACTGGCACTCTCAGGAGGTACCTGTGCACTCCCTACACGTTGGCCCTGGGTTCTGAGATGGCAAACCCCCTTGCTGAAAGGAGTACTTCTGGTGACAAGGGGGAGGGACCCCCAGTAGCAAAGGTCAGAGGTTACAGGACAGAACTTCTGGTCTCAAGGGGTAGGACTGCCCATGTGGCCCTTGCCAGATCACCAAAACCCAGTAAGCGGCCCCCCCAGTCAGGATAACTGCCCATCCCTGATATAAGAGGAAATGAGAATGTAAGAGTGTGAGACATGAATACAACCCTTCTGTTCTGAATCCTTCTACTGGCTTCATCCCATCAACTTCATCTTTTTGCCTTGATCTGCAAGGTTGTTCAGTGCTCTGCCTCTTCCTTCCTGTCTGTTCTTGTTTTCTGTGTTGTCTCTACTTCCTCTGCCCTGCTGCTAATATCAACCTTGCCTTTCCCATCCTTCCTGCTAAGTGGAATCCCTTTCTTGAACTTATCAGTAAGGCCACTATAACCTTCTCCTTCAGATCACTACTTGAGACCAGCCTCTGCTGGAATATGTACAAGAAGCCAGACTTGGTGGCTAGGCTGAAGCCCAGCTGGGGCTTTTCCTTTTTTTACTCTTTTTTTGTTGGTGTTAAAAACACTTGCATAGACACATTTGCACACACAAGTGTATTACTCTCCCACATCCTCTAAGTCACTTCTCAGGCCCTGATCCTAACAGATGTGCTGCAGGGGACTTCTGTACTCATCTAGACCCTTGTTGATTTCTCTGAAATGCCTTGTGCACCTGGCAGTCTGCCCTTGTGCGACTAACAGCTGGTAACTCAAGCCTTAAACGTTAACCTTTTTGGGACTAAGTTCATAGCGTCACTTATGACTAGCCTAATGAGTTCCAGTTCTTCCAGGGGCTTATGGGCATTAAAAATATTAAATGATATTCTGGTCCTAGTCTGTCTCTCTTGGAGGACAGTGGCAAAACTTATTATATGGAAGCAGTCTAAGTCTAGAATGTAGAACTTTTCAAATATTATTTTGGGGCCTAATCCTAGGGATATCTTTAGATAGCCTGGATCCTCTTAAATAATAACAAAGACGTTATATTTATTGTAAGAACAGACATTATAACCATTCTTATATAGAAGTAATCCCAAATGTATTAGAATTCTAATTAAGAAACATTTTTGATACAAATAAACAGAGATTTTTGCTTGGACTGAGCCATAGTGAGAGCAGTTTTGTACCATTCCCATTAGTTTGCATGAAAGGTAGTCTTATGTTATTTTTATCTTGTGTTGTGTTTTTATTTTTGTACTACAAAGGAAGAAAACATTTATATCATTCTGACATCCACAATCCTAAGTGCCCACTTAATTATATATTTGCATCCATCCTCACATATCCTGTCTCCTCACTTCTCTACCTTGATGATAATTTAGGCTCTGGACTTGTAATGAACCTCTATAGGCAGACCTCTGTGTCTGTAGGGATTCTCACCACAGTTGTGAAGTACCAGGTCTTATGGTGATAGGATCAGGACAGGTTCCTGTCTTCTGTGCATTTGTGAAACACTTCTCACAAATTGATAGTGCTGCGGTAATGTTGTTCCCATGATGGTCCAGGAAGTATGTGAGAGGCATGAATTTTTGTGGGTCATCTCTTTTATTGGACTGTATGGTTGGTATAGATAAAGGCAAGCTTTCAGGTATCATGGTATCCTTCCTTAGACCTGAATGTAGAACTTCTCAAATGTTGTTTCTGGGCTATATCAGAGATGATTTTGGTTAACCTGGCTCCTTTTAAATACTAATAAAGAGGTTATATTTGTTGTATGAACAGACATTATATCATTTAAATACTGATACAAATCTAAGGCCAAACTAATCCCAAATGTATTGAAAAGTAAGGCCTTAAGGCCTGAGGAAGTGTACTGTGATGCTCAAAAGCTTGACTATGTCTATACCAACCATACAGTTAGTCCAATAAAAATTATCATGCACAAGAATTCTCATTTCTCACATTTTGGTGGATTTTTTTTTTTTACTTAAACATGCTGTTTTTCCCTCACTCTGTACTGCTGAGTTTTAAATAGATAGTCTGTTGTTATAGCTTTATGTTTTGCTACACTTGCATAAAAGATCAATCCTAGTGCTTAAATGACTACTGCGTGTAATCTATTTTATGTACTTCTCTGGCCCCAATCACCATAGTATGTCAGCACCTTGTGATCTTTAACATATGTATTCTTACAACAATGCTGTTATCTCTGTTTTACAAGAAGGGAATTAAAGACACCAAAAGTGCATCCAGATGTGCGTGGATGTTTGGTTTCCTGGAGACAACTAGCAGCAATGCACCTTGCACCACAGCTACTGGTCCCCATGGAATGACCGTGTCATGTGTGCTTTGGCACGCTGCAAGTTGCCCAGGTAGGGGAGGCTGGGGCCAGCACTGGAGGCCTCCCGGGGCTGCAGCCACAGCGATTCTGCCACGCAGAGCCTGGCTGGCAGCCACAAGACAGCTGCGGGAAGCCCAGCTCCACTTGTCAGCAGCGTGCGCTGCCCAAGTATGCGCTGTGAATGTTTTTTCCCCCCACATTTTTTCTTTTTTTGCCCCCTGGATATCCAGGGGGCAAAAAATTTGCAGTGTGGAGCATGCTTTCACATGCCAGGTGTGTACTTTGTGACACCGTAAAGAAGTCTGTGGCACCACAAACCACATGTGCCTGCATTTCTGGATCTGACCATATAGTCCAATGTACCAAGTTGTTATATGTCCCTTAATTCTGTATAACACTTATAATATTTTTACATTTTCAAACCACTGCACAATGTTAATCAGCAAATGACCATTATTAACAAATGGTTTATTGTTTAACCTTTCTAGTTTAAATATTCCAGTTTGTTTTCAATGAGGAGATTGTCCAGGGAAGCTACTATTCTTCACAGCAATGGTTCTCAACATTTTTAGATTCAAAAAAATGGAGGCAAAATTTGTTACTGGAAAATCCCAGTAGCAAAAAAAAAAATCAAAAAAAAATCAATGCTGTGAAAAAAAAGTGTCACAGCACATGCCATAGGAGCATGTGCCAGCAGATCCAGAGGTTTGGTCCTTCAGGGAAACACTCTGTCTGCTGGCCAAAGAGTATCCCCTCCTTTAGTTCTGCCCCAGCTTCTCCAGCACACAGGGAACTGGGAGAAGCAGGCAGTTTGCCTGAAGCAGGGCGTTTTGCCCTACACCAAAGAGCACGTGTAGAATGTGCACAGAGGCAAAAAGTAGCAGCACAAATCTGTGCCACTATTTTTGCTGCTGCAAGCACACCCCCCTGCATGTGGGGACATGCCCTCAATGCACTATTCTGATTAGCTTTAATATAAATTTCACTGCTAATGTTAAACCTAGCTGTGCATCAAACTGAGCATGCATCACTAGTCCTGAGTTCAGCTCTACTTCTAGAGAATCGGTGTTAAACTTACCATTGGCTTCAGTGATTATGACACCAAGACCTCACTGTTTATAACCTAAGGTCTCACAAAGTCATTTCTCAAAGATGGATGGAACAGAGATGACGATTTTACAGAAATATTCCATTAGAAAAATGGATACTTTATTGCTTTACCACTGTGACTCATTGCTTCTTCCTTTCTTGATTTTTTATTCCTGAGTGGAGAGATCCTAAAAGCCAATTAATTAAATTTAAAAGACATGCTTTAATGTTTGCAATTGCAAATATGGTTAATTCATGGCTAGAACATTACCAATTAATACTCAATTTCAGCAATCAATACTTCTGAAATTAATTGAACACTTCAATTTCATTATAATGGGAAGATCAGCATTATCTTATTTTTTCTTGATTAAATACGAAACCCTGCATTTAAAAAGAACTTGAATTGTTGTAGAAAACTACAATGGTGAAGTTTAGTATGAAGCAAAACAAAATGACACTAAGGGCACATCTGCACATGACACTAGGGCAAAGTAGCATCACGCTATGGTGATGTAGCGTCTGCAGGTGTCTACACGTGACCAGCAGCTACTTTGCTGTAGTGACACACTCCCCCAGCATAGTGCATTGCTATGGTGAAGTAGCTGCTAAAAATAACTGTGTGCTGTGTGTACAGTGCAGTACAGGTTGTTACTTCCTAAAGAAAGTACTAAATCATGGAGCAGTAACATCGCCTTAGCAATACATGCAGACGCACCCTAAGAGAAGAAAAATTAGTTCTTTAAAGAAACTAATGGAATGACATTTTATCCTATAATATAGATGTGACTATTTTGGCTTCTTCCTCACTTTGTACCTAGAGAACTTTCAATGAAAACGTTGTCTGGGGGCAGGTTTAGGTTCTGATGCAGTTTGGGGTATTGTAAGCATATGGAAACAAACCCTATACTTTTACATGTTCCTTCAATTTGGTTTAGATTGAAGAAGCAGTAAAGGGAGACCTGACAACTGCTGAAATTCTAGGAGAAAGGGGCAGACTCCCCCTGCCTTCTGTTCTTAAAGTCTTAAAATTGTGGGCTGTAAACATTCTCTTATAGATTCAAACAAAAGATTTTAATCTTTTGTGTCTGAAGAATTTATTTTAGACACTATTCCAGCTATTTGCTCTAATCATGGAATGAACTGAATTCAGTTCATAGGAACTGAATATTTAATTTATAGCCCAAGCATTTATGCTGGAAGTGCTTTCACATGATAAAGTCAGAAACAAAAATTGTGCAGTGTATCCACTGAGCAAACACAAGTAACAAATCAAATCATAATTATTTGTGGAACAATCTGTCATTAATCCATACATCTCCAATATCCCTTTATTTCAAGGGACATAAGTCCTTTTAGCCCCAAAGTTACTCAGGCTCCACATAAGTTTGGTGGTTCTTTGATTTTATTATTTAGATTGCAAACAAATACTCATGAAAGTGAGATACCAGACAAAGTAGCATAAGAGCGATGGTGTCGCCATGATAGGCCAGATATTACATGAGAGGCAAGGATTTCTTAGGATGATATCTTTTATGTAACCAATTATCTTAGTCCGAAAAAAATCTTATCTAATGGTATCCCATCTATACAGTGGGTCCAATAAAAGATATCATCCTAAGAAATGCATGTTAGACAGAGGTATTTACACTAAAAGAATGAGTCCCACATCATTTTACTTCTCCTCCAGAGATGTTTTGTGATTATCATTTCCTAACAAGCTGGCTAGGCTGTGTGATCTTTCTGGCTACCTACTGGCAGAGAGGCAGCAATGGAAGTGGAAGGGCTGTGTGTAAATAACTGGGCGGATCCTCTGGTGGAGGGTGGCGGGGATAGGGGCGGTGTCCTCAGACCTGCCCACATGTTAAATTTGTGGTGGAAAAGCTTTTTGTGACAAAGATGTTGCTGTTTGAAATAGCAACTTTTTTTGTCTTGGATCTGCCATTTCTGTGCCTGATTCACCATTTTTAAAAAGTAGAATAAGGAGTGTGAACAGGTGGACCCCCTTGATGAGAGATTTGCCAGAGCCCCTAGAGCACAGTGGTTCTCTCTCTGGCAATTGAAACAGAGGAAATGTAGCAACAGTTCTTTCCTCCTTAGCCCCTTTGGTGCTAGGTTCACAGTCCCTCCATGGGCTAGCAGAGGAAGTAACATGAGTCAGCTCTGTATCCACACAGGAGAACAGCTCTATTTTGGGATGTCCCAGCACACTTGGACACACATCCAGTTTCCCACCAATTTACAAAAGCAAAACTAAAAACAAAAATCCCCACAGGAAGTTTTTCTGCTATTACTGGTTTGTGGAGGGCTTTGGTGTACTTATTTACACTGGTGCTGCCATGGCTGTTCCCCAGATGTGGTCTCTGTCCACTCCCACTGCATGGCAAAATGTCTGCTGATCTCTATGGGAACAGGACAGGGCTCCTAACAATATTGTTACAGCCTGGGTTAAACCTCTTAGAAACTGGTGGGCATAACAGTTGCCTTTCATTTAGGGAGAAAAATAAGAAGCCACAAATATCTTGTATTAAATTCACTGAAACAATATGAATATGGTTAAACCAATAGTGAACACTCACAGGAAACTGATATTTATCCTTAGAAGAAAAACCCACCTACTTTGAATGCCTTTAAGAGAAATTTGGATGTTTATCATGGTGCCAGATGACAGAGCAAGGAGCAACAGTCTCAAGTTGCAGCAAGGGAAGTTTAGATATTAAGAAAAAAATTCTCACTAAGACAGTAGTAAAGGACCGGAACAGGTTACCCAGAGAAGTTGTGAAATCTCCATTTTTGGAGGTTTTTAAAACCCAGGTAGACAAAGCCTTGGCTGGGATGATCTAGCTGGGGATGGTCCTGTTTGTGCAGTGGGGTGGACTAGATGACCTCCTGAGGTCCTTCCCAACCCTCATTTTTCTCTGCTTCTATGAGTCTATAAAATAGGAATGAGGCTGCAAGCAAAGACACTCTCTCGATGTTTGCATCTTGCTGGGTTTATGGAAACAGCTTTGTACGTTCTTTGTAACTAAACAGAATTTTATAACAAAATCTAGCTCTAACATCAATATCTCCTCCTAATGGAAACTACCTGCAATGCCCTGAATTTGGCTAACTGCTCAGGCTCAAAATAAGGAAATCTTACATGTGAAAGACCAACTTATACCCTAATATAAGCACACGCAATTTCCAGTAAAGCCAACACTATTTATGTAGCTTAGAAATAGTCTTAGTCTCATAACACCTGAGCAGGAAGTCATAGGTACACAACTCCAGATGACTGGCGAGGGACAGCTGGCATTAGTACTGAATGAAACAAACATCATTACTTGTGGGTTTTTCTTCTAAGGATAAATATCAGTTTCCTGTGAGTGTTGATTGTTAGTTTAACCATAAGCTGCTAATTGGGGTCCCAACAGATTATCTGAAAATCAAAGTCATGAACAAAGTGTAGTTAACGTTAAGTGTATTATTTTTTTTTTACTTTCATCACAAAATAAACATTTTTATAGGACTGTGGTTGGGTTCAGACTGCTGGCCTAAAGCCACTGGGCAGTTTCCCAAACCTAGCATTTCTTAAATGTTGTAATTCTCCATTACAAATTTGTTACCAAACTCTGCTGGGTGCTGTATGAAGGACACAGTCAATGCAAAGCCTTATGGCTGAGCAGTGAGCACCCACAGTTCCTATCTGGTTTGGAGTTGCAGACATTCAGTACCTGAAGAATTCAGGCCATTACCATGGCCCATGCTCCCAAACACTCCAGATTTAGGGCATGATGATGATGATGTCTAACCAAACCTCTCCTAGACAGCACTTCTTCAGAGTGTTATTACTTATATATGAAAGGTATCCTTCCCATTACATAAGGGAGGCACAAGGTTAAAAGCTACTCTACAGGCATAGTAGACCCTGAAGAATGCCCTCATTGTAGGCTCTAACTGCTTTGTCATAGTGAGGCAATACAAAGCAGCCAGATGGCTGAACTAATAGGGCAAGCTAGGTTTTTCACCATTTTTCACCAGCTCTGTGCTTTGCCCACTGTATGGAAGTATTGGAAAGGGCAGGGGTAGCCCTTTCCAATACTTATAGTATGCATGCCACAGGTTCCATAAGCAACATTTGATTGAAACATGGCATATGAAGGAGGAGACAGGCAGTCCAGTGGCAGACAGGGCAGGGAGAAGAAACAGAGCAGTTAATCAGGCAGGGGAATGGGATCAAAGTGTCATTGGGGAGGGTGTGGGGCTAATTTGTGTCATGCCTGTCAAAACAGTTGGCCCCTACCAGGAAAGGTCATAATAGAGCCCAGGCAATGCAATGAGGTAAGGCATACTGAAAAGTACACAACCTGAATATTCACTGAAGCAATTGTCCCCTCGAGATCCCTGCAGCATGTGTTACTTAGAGGGCACGTCTACACAAGATGATAGCTGCACAGTAGCCTAATAACATTCGTCCATAGTGTGCTGGGCAGAAACTATGCTAATATGTTACTGTACAGTAGTATTAGGCTACTGCGCAGCAAGCGTCACTAAAAACTTGTCTGCCAGTGTTACTGCGCAGTAGCGCAAGTTTCTGCGCGTGGATTTAATACTGTGTTAACCAAATACCAAATTTGATGTACAGCAACTACAGTGCATTAATGAACATGTATACATGTCTGGAGAAGCGTATACATGTTCTCAGTTATACTAAAAGCTATTTTGAGCCATGACTGGCCCGAGGCTGAGGAAAAGAAAGCTGTATTAGAGTTGCCTTTACTCCTTGCTTTCTACATAGCAGGTTAAAATTCCCTTGATAGGGTGTAGTCTGAATACAGAGAATGAGCTTTAGGACAAAGAAATGCCTTAGCAATTGTAATTCTCAGTATGTGGTACGAGCAGAATACTTACTCGTGCCTTCTAAGATGCTGGCTGCTTTCATCTTGCTAGCTAACTTCCTTGTTTTGATGCACGGTGGCCATGGACACATGTTCTATTTGTGGTGTTATCTATACCTCTGTAACCCTATGAAGAGTGAGCGTACAGACATGCATGCCCTCTATAATGCTACGATAATGGCAGGTCCACCACAGAAATATTCCTGCTTGAAGTAGGAACATCTTTGTAATGCTGTATTTTGTATCATTACATGTAATGTGAAAACCATAACATGTAGCACTATAGGTAGCACTTGATCTTCCAGTATCCCACAGTGCTCTGCTCTTCTTTAAGGGGGAAAGGAAGGAGAAGAACTTCCCCCTAATATCACTCCAGAGAGAAGAGCTACAGCCCAGTCAGGACCTGGAGCTGCAGCTATGCTCATAATGATGAGTTGTCACAGTTGTCCACTGCTACCCCGAGCGTTTCATGGACACAGCTCTGTGCAATAATAACTGGACTCCATTTGGACTGTGGCAGCTGGATCTTTATGAAGAGCACTGCTTGTAGCCAAGTTGTGCACTTGTGCTCATGGCAACTGTACAGTCTCTAAGCATATGCAGCTTCCTAGAAACTTACTTGTCACTCTCCAAATTGTCCCTCCTACAACTCCTGTTCCACGCTGCAGGTTCCCTGTAAGTCATTACAATGGAGGAGCAGCCACTCTGATCAAAGACCCTGCTGCCAGCTGTGTGGTGGTGGAACCAAAGCTGGTGTTCCTATAGCAGCAACAACAGAAAAGCCTGTCACAACCACTGATAAACTTCAGGGACAGCTGGAGCACCAGCAGCAGTAGCAGCAGCAGCAGAAAGGGGAAGGGAAGGGTGGTGAGCTGTCAGGCTAGCTGCTGTTGCTCCTGTCTGGAGGAAAGCAGTTTGCAGCCCTTCATGGGTATCTGACAGCCAGTCCAGTCCCAATGGGGAGAAGACAGGCAGTGACTGGGCTCACTGATAGGCTTCCATAGGGGTGGGGAGAGCAAAGGAGCAGCCTCTTCTCTCTTGGATGGAGAACACACCTTTGAGGAAATTCAATAGTATCCAGCCAAGGAACTCTGAATATAGTGCTGTAACTTCTGGAGAGCACAAGGCCCAAGTCATACCAAAAGACAGCTAAAATAGATTTTTAAAGGAAGTAAGCTACAAGACTACATAATAAATAAATATAAAGACATGGTGTACAGACTTGGGATCTAGCCCATGAATGGGTATAGGAATAAGTAAACCAGAAGAAAAAAGGGACAATAGTAAATGCAAATGCCCCCAGCCCCCCCAAAAATAAAAGCTTCCATCTAAAACTAAATGCATGCAATTAATTTACTGAGCTACACAGTATTATATTGAGACATTTTATTAAATAATTTAAGCCCCAATCCTGCGAGCAGAACTATGCAGTTCTGAGTGATGAGTTTTCAATTTCTGATGGAAAGTCAGGGCCAAAATTACTAGAAAACATCAGTTGAGGTGTTTCCCATCAGGCACACTGGATATTCTTAGCCAAAGCAATCATG
>JAGPOW010002514.1:46573040-46583657 GCA_030014935.1 Caiman crocodilus | reverse complement strand
GTGTGTGTGTGTGTGTGTGTGTACACCCGAGTGGTGGTTCTCAATAATGGATCTAGCACAGAACCCTTTGAGGTTAAAATAAGAGTTAAGCAAGGTTGCATCATTGTTCCAACTTTCTTTTCAATATTTCTTACCATGATGCTACATCTGACCACCAATAAGCTTCCAGTCGGAGTGGAGCTAAACTACTGAATGGATGGTAAACTGTTTAAACTCAGCCAACTGAACCAAAACCAAGACCACCCCAACCTCAACCATTAAGCTCCAGTATGCTGATGATGCTGTACTTTGTGTTTACTCAGAATCAGATCTTGAAGCAACCATCAACGTCTTTACTGAGGCATACAAAAAATGGGACTGAAGCTTAACACCTAGACTACTAAGGTCCTCCATCAACAAGCTCTTAATGAGCAGTCCCCAGCTCTGATAACATTCTCCAGAGTCTCACCATGAATCTGAATTAAGTATTTCCTGTACCTCAGGAGCCATCTCCTGCAGAAGACCGACATTGATGAAAACATCCAACATTGCCTCAAGTGTGCAAGTGCACACAAGTGTGCAAGAGCACATCTTTAACCTCAGGAAAGGGGTGTTCAAAGACTGCAACATCAAAATTCAAACCAAGCTCATGATTTATCTAGTAGCTGTGATCCCTACCTTACTGTATGGAGCTGAGACATGGACAGCATACAGGAGACACCTCAAGTCATTGGCGAAATACCATCAACATTGCTTCTGGAAGATCCTATGAATCCAGTGGGAAAACAAAGGCACCAGCATTAGAGTCCTCTTGCAAGAAAACACCACAATCATTTAGGTGACGATCATCCAACATCAGCTTTGCTGGACGGGCTGTATCATCTGGATGTCTGACTGTAGAATCCTGAAGCAAGTCATATTTTTCCAGCTTAGTTGAGATGTACACTCAAGAGGAGGGCAAAAAAAAGCACTACGAGGACATCCTCAAGGCCAGCTTGAAAAAATGCATCATCAATATCAACTCATGGGAGACTATTGCTCAGGACTGCCCCAAATGGAAGAAGAGTCTGCTGCAAGGATTTCAGTATTCTGAAACCTTACGATGACAAAAGGAGATGGAAAAAAGTGGGAGCAGCAGAAATAGCATGTTGTAGAATGAATCGAGAATCCAGAACCACTCACCCTGCACAGAAACACATGCCCAAGTTACAGCAGAGTCTTGTCAATCCCGGATTGACTTCATCAGCCATCTTCAGACCCACAAATAAGGTGATCATGGAAGACAATCATCCTTGATTATGAGGAATTGCTGAAGATAACACTCAATTCTTACTAATAAAGTAAGTAGCTGTTACATGGATTTTTTCACAGTCAGGTGGGTGGAAAACTGGCTCATGGGACGCACCCAGAGAGTGGTGGTGGATGGGTTGGTTTCTATCTGGAGAGATGTGGGCAGTGGTGTCCCCCCAAGGCTCGGGCTTTGAACAGTACTGTTCAATATCTTCATCAGTTATCTGGATGAGGGTGTAGAAAGCACTCTGTCCAAATTCACAGACGAGACCATACTATGGGGTATAGTAAACACACTAGAGGGTAGCGAGTGAATTCAGGTGGATTTGGATAGACTGGGAAAGTGGGGAGATCAGAGTAGGATGCAATTTAACAAAGATAAGTGTCAAGTGCTGTGCCTGGGGAGAAAAAATCATCAGTACAGCTATAGACTGGGAAGTGCCATTCTATGTAGCACAGCAGTGGAAAGGGAGCTTGGAGTCATAGTTGATGCAAAAACGAACATAAGCCCCCAGTGTGATGAGATAATAAGTAAGGCTAACCCCACTCTGTCTTGCATTAGCAGGTGCATCATAAGCAGGTCTAGGGAGGCGATTCTTCCCCTTCATGCGGCACTGGTGAGGCCACAACTGGAGTACTGTGTCCAGTTTTGGGTGCTGCACTTCAAGATGGATGTGGATAACCTGGAAAGGGTTCAGAGGAGGGCTACTCATATGGTTGAGGGCCTGCAGGTAAGATCCTATGAAGACACACTGAGGGACCTGAATCTCTTCAGCCTCCGCAAGAGAAGGCTGCAAGGTGATCTTGTGGCTGTCTACAAACTCATCATGAGGATCAGCAGCGAATAGAGGATATTCTTTACCAGGATGTCCCTTGCCCCTCAGAGTTACTAGAAAGAACAGGCATAAACTGAAGTAGATTTAGACTGGACATCAGGAAGAAATTATTTTTGGTGAGGGTTGCCAAAATATGGAAAAGACTTCCAAGGGAGGCAGTGCTTTCCTTACCTTGGAGGTGTTCAAGTGGAGGTTAGAGAAGCACCTGGCTGGGGGCACTTGACCCCAGTGCTCTTTCCTGCCCAGAGCAGGGGGTTGGACTCGATGATCTAATAGGTCCCTTCCAATTCTAGAAATCTATGAATCCATTAAATCTATGCATGAATGCAGGTGCATGTGCACTCATAGTGTCACATATTATTTGGAGAGTGATGGCAAAGTCTCTGCAGACAAATACTTTACCAAAAGATGATTATAGGACTCCAGTCCTTCAAAAATGGAGTCTTCCTAGTAAAGTTGAGTACATTCCAGCATGGACTGATCCAACTTGCACTAGTTTCGGCTGGAAGTGAATCAGTTGGATGGACACTATACTTCTGAAGAGGTCAAGGAAATCTCTTAAAAGTTCAAAAATGTACATTGGCCAGAGTTGGGTGACATTTAGGCTGTAAATAAACATCACATTTGTCCCAGTAGAAAGCATTTTGTCCCACAAACCTATAGACCTATAAGTCCACTGCCCCACTTCATGTATGTAGGATAACATGTGCTATCACTGTATCCCAGGACATTGTGGTATGCATCTGTAAGGCTATTGCGGGTCATTTCCTAACAAGCTGGCCAGGCTCTGTGATCTTTCTGGTAGAGAGGTAGCAATGGAACTTGGAAGGGCAATGTGTAAATAACTGGGCAGATCCTGTTTTGTTCTGGGTCAAACATGGGACAATCATGACTACTTCAAATGCAATGCTATTTACAGTCTTAGGGAGACAGCTTTATCTGCCACAAAAGTAGTGATGGAAACTACAAGTAAAGTTGTAGGGCTTTTTGATTAAAAATGACAATCAAAGCATATCCCTTAGTTTCTGTATTATTCCATTACAAGTCCTTGCACAGACAGTTCCAGCCCACTTCTTGTTTACTTGGTTAGCTGCTGTAGAGAAGTCCCATAGACTTTTCCTGTGGAATCAGAGCCTCAGATAATGTAGCTTCTTTATAGGTTCCTTGCTTTCCAAAGAAAAACTTGAATAAACTTATTGTTTGAAGTACACTGAGGGAGAAATCTTCCCTCAGGATTTTTGGTCCTCACACTATATAAATGATAGCCAAACAATAAACATTTCAGTTTCTTTCCTTTTCTATTCTAACAAAGCATCTGTGGCCTTTTCTGCCAAGTTTACCCTTGACACAATGTGTTTTGTAAACAAGTGAGATGTATAAAGTAACATATAGTCTATATGAGGGTCAAAGTTTTGCATTTTGATTGATGGGAAACTTACTGTGTTGAACAACAAGCGTCTCTCTCTCATTTTTTTTTTTTTACTCTGGCCCATCGATCTTGAATTCCTTTCCATACAGTGGCATAGCTTCAACAGGACAGGAAAAAGTGCTCTCCCCTCCCTTTAATTAGTTCATAAGTTTGCCTGAGAAGTGGGAGATACAGGTTTGAAAACCATCATGCAGAAGGTGATGCTGAACCGCATCTGGAGCAAGAGCTCTAATACTATGTTAAATGGTATTAGCACATCTTTAACGTCAAAAAAAAAAAAGAGAGAAAAAAAAAAAGGCAGCACTTCCCACTTGACTTTGTGTAGAGCCTGACACTGTGAGTTTGGTGTAGTCTGAGACCAGTACTGGATCAGATGCCTCTGTGGACCTAGCCAAAGAAAAACCTAGTTTCTGGATCTTGAGGGCCTTTAAATATGAGATATATGCTGAAGTTCTTTTCCATGTGCCAAGCAGCAGGATTTTAGGTGCCTGGAATACTTTAAAATAGAAAAGTGAGGTGCCTCTGCTGTTAAGATTGAAGTGGCAGATGAATGTGTGTTTTTAGGGAAACTATTTTGAACCTAGATGCCTAAATTCTGCCTAAGCTCTACTTCATGCTCTTAAGCTTCTTTTGTATCTACATTCCTACAGTTTAGTATGGGATCAGGTCTCATAGATTATTTACCTGAAAAAAGGTTTTATGACTGGAACTAAAATTATTGGCTTTGACTTCCTAAAGCATAAAATAACTTTGTGAGATGCTTTGAAAATTCTTTCAGGAAGTTCATGTGAAACTAAAAACTTTTTGACTGAATTAGCAATTCACTTATAATATCTATGAAACCTTTTCTCTAATCTTGTGGGTAAAAGTTTACTTAGGAGCAAAGTGAAAAAAGTCAGTCATTTTAAGTGGTTTTATAGAAACAAAAGATTGCTTTACATTATTTTTTAAATTTTCACCTCCATCTGCAGTCCCTGGTGATATCCATCCTGTGCTGTATATCCACTGTATGTATACAGAAGACAGCAGCCCCTTCCCTGAAGAATTTACATTATCAGAAAATAAAACACAAGGGAGAGCTGATGTCCCAAGAAAATCAAATAAGCAGTGACCAATTTGTCAGTTTTGGTATTATAGAGTTTTAATAACCTTTCAGAATAAGACCAGTTATTGTGTGTGAGACAGCACTATATCTTCTGGAAGTGGTTTGTGAAATGCTTCCTAGATTTTAGTTTGATTGTTTTTAATATGATTTGGGTTTCTAGATTCTGAGTTCTAGTAGGTTTCTTTTTTTTATTCATTTCTTGTAGCCAGGGTATCCTGGACATGGTCATCTGCTCTTATGTTGCTTGATCTTCTCTCAAGAATGGAAGTAATAGTCATCTCATGGCCTTATTGGGAACAGGGCTGGACACATAGTAGGCAATAGTACACTTGTTTATAAGGAAGGTTTTCTGCAAAATCCACAAAGTTCCAGTAGGTGGGTACTGATGGAGCACACATTTATATTAGGCATTCACTAGGATACTGTTTTAGCTCTGAGCACCTGAACCCAAAGCCCACTGAAATCCAGGGCTAGGGACAGACATTATACATAAACTAGTTTAAGTGATTAGAACTGGTTTAAACCTGTAACAGAACAAATGATCAGTGCACATAAACTAGTTTAAAAATGGCTGAAACCAGTCTGAGATAAAACTGGTTGAATGTAGTATCGGACTCAACGGATTTGGCTCAAACCAGTTTATGCAATGTCTGTCCCAGATCCCTTCCTTGTTCAAGTTAAACCAGACTCCCCCAGCATCTGAGCATACTGTTTGGACTGGGTGGGGCTCTCTGCTCCACAGCAGAGGTGGCACCTCCCCTCTGATCCCTGACTGCAACTCAGAACTATAGAAGGTAGGGGATGGCTGCTCTAGCATCCCCCCGCCCTTGGCTTCTAGCCTGAGCCATGGCAGGCATGTGCCTGCATTTCTGGGATGTCTGTGTGGTTACAGACTGGTTTAGCCTAGCCAGGTTAGACTAACCTGCAAAGATTGAATCAATTCAGGCTCAGGTTTTTTGAATGTCTGCCCACAGCCCAAAGGTGTAACTACAGTGCACCCTAGGTAGTAGTGGTGCACACTGCAGCAGCCAGAGATCCTGTGCTGCTGGGGGAAATGTCACCTCTTTTTTTTGCTGTTACTATCTAGATTGAGAAGCCAAAGATCTCTCCCAGCGGGAGTAAACTACTGTTTGAGGTCAGCTGCTTCTCTGCCACCCCCACTGCCAGAGCTGGAGCTGGGACCACTGCAGGGAAGGTGCAGGGTGCAGAGAAGTAGGGGAATAGGGGATAAAAGATGGGGGATGGGAGAGTGAGGTTCTCCTATAGTTTTATTTTGGCATCCTACCCCTTAGGCAGTGTCTGGGGCTTGTGCCCCACTGTAAAAGGGAAGCACAATGGCTCTTTTAAGAACAGAACTTTCAGGGCAAAGCAGGCCAGCAGGGTCGGGGTTAAAGCTGAGCCTGGCTGGCTAGTCAGGTGATTGCAGTGTCAGGTGACTGGAACAGAGCTATATAAACCCTGGTCCGGGGGGCAGAGATGGTCTGAGAGGGATGCAAGGTCCAGAGCAAATCAACCTGTACAGGGCCCTGCCCCCAGACACAAGGAATCTGGAGGCGAGGTGGGGCTGTTGAGCAGCCAGATGTGAAGCTGGCAGCAGCGTGGAGTCACCGCACTGCTCTTCCCAGCTCCGCAGGCCCCCCAAAGTGCAAGGCCTGCGGTGGCCACCCCAATTTGCCCCCCTCCCAGGGATGGCCCTGCCAGGGGGTGCAGCTACAGAGGGGCTAGAGAACCCAGCACCAGAAGAGAGCAGCAGACAAGGGTCAGGAGCCCGGTTGCGTCTAGGGCCTTAAAGTCAGGCCTGAGAAAATAGATATTGGCTAAAGGACCTAGCCCTGTAAAAAGGGGACAAGGCTGTATCGGCTGAAATCCTAACAGAGAGTCAGGGAACAGTGGACTAGACCATGTGCCCAGGACATACTAAGGGGCTAGAGCCTCAGAGCCTGACCTTCTCTAGTAGGTCTAGGATGGTGGGCCTAGCTAGAGAGAAAGGGGCAGAAGCCTAGTAGGCTGAAGTCCCAACATATACCTCACAAGTGTTAGCTGTATGTCTGAGGCATGTTAAGGGAAGGTCAGAACATGCTATTAGCCTCTAAGGCAAAAGGCACTCTTTGGTGAGTGAGCGTATAGTATTGCCTGGGAAGGCCTAGTGCAGCCTCCTCTTCAAGAACCAAGGAACATCAATTTGTGGCAAGCAAGCGAAGAGGAGTTTGTTCCCAGAGGAAAACTGAGAGACCAAAGGACTTTGGGATACCTTCATAGGCTTAAAAATGTCACTGAAGATGCTATCCTGTTACACCCACTCATTGTTATATTACTGTTGAAGTAAAAGTAAGGCTACCATTGGCTTCGGTGTTCCCTGCAGCAGGCTGTTTGTACTTTTAAGGTATACAATTCTGTATAAACACCCTATGACATTAGTTTCTCCATCTTTTACATGGAAATACAATAATACTTAAGTGCAGAGAGCCCTTAGTGATATGCCAAGGTGACATAGTCATTTAGGATTGCAGATGTCAGGTTAGAACTCAGGAATTCTTTGATCTCAGCCCCATGATCTACCAGCTCATATCACATTGAAATATATCCCTAGCTAGCTCTGAATTGTAACAGCAAATGGATTGAAGATGGATGCTGCTAATCTCTCACCCATGCTCACAAATGCACAGATGCATTTCAAATGCTTCCTATGAATTCTTGCAATGCACATTCACTGAGCCTCATATAGCATTAGAGCAGCAAAGGAGTTAATGCTTACGCTAAACTTTTAAACTGCTATTGGCAAAGCAGCACATTTTGTTTTGAGTCTGCACTTAGTTCCGCTAAAACCAATAGAAATTAAAGGGTTTGGCAGCCATTTTAAGGTCACTGTATAGACTGCACAAATTTTGTGGTTACTTTGCCTCCATTGTCAGGATCAATGAGTCACCCAAAATTGTTTTTGTTTTCTTAAAATATAGACTTTCTCTCAACATCAGTTCAGCTCGTATGGCTGCATTTATTGAACTATATCTTCTGGAAGTTGTTTGTGAAATGCTTTCTGCTCTACCTGTGACACTAAGATTAAAATTAGCATTCCCCATTGGGCGATAGGAGATATTTCATTTTTCAATTTCTCAAATCAACTATTTTTATCTTTAACTTAGAATACAGCAGAAAATTGTTGGCTAAAAACATTTGTATAATAAAATCACTTAGAATAAGAAAATAAGTAACTTCCATTAGATTCTTGTGTCCAATGACTATGCATTCTCTATCTGGCTTTCTCTCCCTCTCTCTCTCTCTCAGAGATTTCTCTCTCTCTCTCTCTCTCATGGAGAAAGCTGAATAAACCAAGTGAATCATTGCATGCTGGAGGCACCTGAAAATGGACCCGCTTGAGATGATGCAAGCAAGCTAGTAAAAATAAAAAAAGCCCCTGCCAAACTAGTGACAGCTAAGGCTTCACTTTTGGTTGTCCAAGAATAAGAAAGTATTTGTCTTGATTTTCAGAGAGTGATCTTATTCCCTCTGGGAAATTAAAATGAAATATTAGTGTCTGGATCTGCCAACAGCAACAATAACATTTGATTCCTTTGGAGCTTTACCTCCAGAGACTCAGAAGCATCTACCCCTTCACATGTCAGCCCTACAGATAGATTTTTGGGAATAAGAATCAGGATCATCTCCTGGCACAATGAGTTCCAGAGGGACAGCAGGTGCTTTTCAAACCTCAAACAACGAAATAGCCTCTCAATGGAAAAAAGGGAGAGACTATCAACATAATTCAATCAAATTTAATACATTGTGAAATCCATAATGATGCTTCTATAAAAACGCTAGCTAGATGGTAGCTCCTAGTTCAGTTTCTGCAGCACATTCCAAATGGATGACAAGCCAAATTGTAATGCTGGGGCATTATTTCCAATACTGTAGTCTGATTAGCCTCCCAGTGTACATTATGGATATCTGCAAAGTGACTCACCTCAAGGCATCAGCATATTTTTGCTGTCATTGTATGGGAGGTAAATAATGTTTTGGTTTGTATTTTTTAATAGATCCTTCAAACTAAAATGGAACCTCTTTAAAAAAAAAAAATCAGGGTGTTTTAAAACATCTGGATGGATAAATTCAATATTATTTCCCTGCATGAAATTAATGAAGAATTCAGTGTACAGTTGGTGACATGGTGTGTGACCTGTTTTGTACGCTGTTTAAACAACCCACAGTTACTGCTTGATTACTTACTTCCTGGCTTTGTAGACCCCAGATGTCCTTGGACGCTCTCACAATTTCCCCCCCGCCTCTTTCTGTCAAGGACATATTTTTCACATTGCCAGTAATTCACATTAAGAGCTTATGGCTCTTACTCAATAATATCCCTTCATACCCCACTTGGTTGACCAAGAGGTCAGACTCCATAGGAGAAGCCATCCAAGACACACTTAGCTGGTCTGTTTCCTGTCATCCTAACCACATGCTTTGCCACTGAAGTTGCCTGAACTACATTATATTTGCTACACACAATATTCATAGACCTCCTGCAATTAATTATTCGATCTTACCTGTATACCATACACACATCACCCTTATTTACCGCCCAAAATTAATATTAGTACTTTATGCTTAAAATTATTTAGTTTGATGGAAAGAAGGTGTCACTGCGGGGTCCTGCAGGAGGGCCATGATCTCCTCAAGGCTTCCTTCCTGTGCCATGTTGGCCCAAGGGCACCCTCAGATTCTCACCCACCATGTCTTTGATGATACAATATAAAGAAGGCTGCCTTTTCTGCCCTCTTGCTCACATCTTGCTGTAGTCTCTGCTCTGTGCACTCCTGGACCCCTCGTGGGTCCCGCTCTACAAATGGGTGCTTCCAGAGCACCCTAGCCTTAGGGGCTATGCATGGCTCCTACCACCCCTTTACCACGCCCCAAGCCTCGCAGATGTCATGGATGTTGTTGTCTCTCTCTCTCTCTCTCTCTCCTTGCCCTCTCTGGTTCTCGGGCTCTCCGCGGTCCCATCTCTCTGTCTCTCCGCACCTTCTGCCGGGGCCTCCTCAACAGTGCCGCCCTCTCTCCAGGGCCTCCTCAGTAATGCTGCTCCCTTCCTCGGGGCTCACCGCAATGAGATTTTACGAGAGTTGCCCCACCACAGGCAGTCCCCCCACACTAGCCAACCTTGGTAGGTAGCAGTCCCCATCGGTCGAGCTTCTGCCTACCTTTGGAGTTTCTTCTCCCTTTTACCTTCAGCCCCTGTATCTTCCATTCCTACTTCCCCTGTTCTCTTTCTCTGGGAAGGTTGTGCAGTCTCTGGCCCTTCTATGGCTCTCTGGAGCCCCTGAATCCTTTCCCAGATCTCCCACCATTTCAACAATGCCTTCTGGGCACATTCCTCTCTCCAAAACTCTATCTTCCCTCGGCCGGTGGGTCTTCCTTTAGGCCCTTTATAGATTTTCACATAGGCTACCCCTCCAATTCTTGCATCGACAAGCTTCCTTAAAGTCCACCACTTGACCTGTCTCAGGATGTTATTTACATATACCTGTGGTTGTCTCTGGCTTTGGTCGCTTTCCGTGTGGTCGTTCCCTCCTCTGTATCTCTGGCTGCTTCCTCTAAGGAGCCTTGCTTCATTTGCTGGGTCTCACTGACCCCTTTTCCCAGGAACTTGTCTCTGAACTTTGTTGTCTCAGGCCTTGTGTCATTTGTGTACCCCCATGGTTAACCTGCCGACAAGTCTTGCTCCTTGGGTTAGCCTGTTCTCCGTTCCCTGTCATCCCTGCATTTATTATATCTCTTTCCCCTGACTGTCTCAGACTGAGTACTGTAATTCCTCCCTTGGCTCGAGGTTTACAGAGCTCACAAAGCTGGTGTCTTAGATGGCTTACCTCCCCTACATGAAGCTTCACCATAGTATCATAGTATCATAGTGTCTAGAGTCGGAAGGGACCTGGGCAGATCATCTAGTCCGACCCCCTGCCTTGGCAGGAAAGAGCACCGGGGTC
>JAGPOW010002514.1:46539450-46555388 GCA_030014935.1 Caiman crocodilus | reverse complement strand
GAGCAGGAGCTGCAGCTGGAGGTGAGGGGAACAGAACAGCCTTGCCGCCCCAGCCAGCTTCCCCTGCCCCTCCTGCCACCTAGAGCAGCACAGCAGGGGCAGGAGTAGGAGGGTGGAGTAGCTGCTGGAGGTGAGGGGAAGCTGACTGGGACCCGCAGGGCTATTCTGCTCCCCTCACCTCCAGCTGCGGCTCCTGCCACCCCATGCAGCATCGCTTGAGGCAGGGGGGAGCTTTATTCCCACAGCTTCAGCCTAGTTCAGGGAGCTCTGGCTTCAGCTCTGGCTGCCTTTCACCTCCTTCACCTGCCCAGTGCAATAAGCAGAGCAGTGCAGTGTGGCAGAGGCTGGGACAGCAGTGGCAGCTGGAGGCAAGGGGGCCAGAATAGCACTCCCAGCCTCAGCCAACCTGCAGCTTGCGATGCAGCTTCAGCCGCCAGGTGTTGCACACAGCAAGGGGCATGGTGGCGGCTCAAGTGGGCAGCTGCTGGGCTCTGGGCCCTCCAGAGTCTCTGAGCCGGCCCAGACAGCCCTACGCAGCTAGCCCCCACCCATGCTGCTGGGCTGGGCTGTCACAGAGTATGACAGCCCCACCCAGCTCAGGCGTGGGGAGTCGGGAGCTATCTGGCTGCACAGCCTCTGTGGCCCCAGCCCCACCTGCTGGGAAGGGCCTGGCTGGCAAATGTGGAAGGGAAGCACTGTGCTTGCCTCATGCAGGTCTCATTCAAGCATAGCTCAGTCAAGAGAACCTTGGCCCATAATTCTCCCTCACTGGATGTGTAGGCTTCGTTTTGAGCCATTTAATTACTGAAGGTGACTCTAGTTTTTTTTTCTCCCCTCCATATTCTTCTGGTTTGCTCTTAAATGGTTTTCTCCCTTCTCTTGTTTAACCTTCTGTTTCCATGACCTTTATAGTAATAAGTAAATAAGGCTTAGCTGGCCTCAAACCAGCTTGTTGGCAGCCTTGTGCAGAAGCTGGAAGGAAGCCAAAGAAAGGTTGGATCATGGCTATGTAAGCAAATATCAGCAACAACTTAACAGTTCTTCCACTTCACCTGGCCAAGTGGTGTGTGGCTGGCAGTTGTCCCTAGAGCAAATGTCAGGGTCACTGCTAGTGTTACATAAAGGAGAGAACTAACATGTGAAATGACTAGTGCTAGCTCTTGTCAGCATGGAAAGGGGCGATTAGTTCATGTATATCTGCCAGCCTGGACCATCTGCAAACAGAACAGCACCAGAGGATGAGGGTGGTGATGTATTCCATGCCCCCACCCTGCCCTCAGTCACATAGCAGGACAAGATTTTTCCCTGAGCCTCATGGCAACACCACAGCTACAAAACAGATTTATGCACTGGGGACTCAAGGGCTAGGTACAGACATTCAAAAAGCCTGAAGTGGAATCAGTTAAATCTTTGCAGGTTTCTCTAAGCTGCATAGGAAGGATCAGGAATGAACAGAACACACATTCTCTAGGGTGGCCATCATAGAGGACATCCTGGTTTTCTGCTACTCTGTCCTCTATTGATATGAAACCCAATGCCTTTATGTCCTCTATTTTTCTCTCTGGCTCAGCTGATGGCAAGACGTAGGGCTGGAGAGCAAAGGCCTTGCTGCCTCAGCTCTGTAACAGCCTGGGGGTGAGGCTGGCGCTACACTTGGCAGGAGCAGCTGAGCATGGGCCAAAGCTAGCCCACCTGCCCAAGGGGTTTTAGAGATGGAGCGGCAAAGCCTCCTGGATTACCAGGGGCCTATGACCTAACTGAAGTTGACAGGAGATTTGATGCAGAAGTTTGACAGACTCATGTAACCTAAACTGATTAAATCTGATACTACATCCATCCAGGTCTACCTTAGATGAGATTTCACCATAAACCAGTTGATGTGCACTGAACTTCTGCTCTGTTACATGTTTAGACCAGTTTCCGTATAGAAACCAGTTCCATGGTATAAGAATCACTTATTCCAGTTCATGTGTAGCCAAGAATGTGTGATCTCTTAGCTGGCACTGCATGTCCAGCCTCTCAGCCCCTGTATGCAGAGCAACAGGTTCTGGCGCAGCCATGTAATGGCTCCTTTCAAGTTGCAACAACAGTGAAGTATGGACTGAGTAGACTCCTATTCTCCATCCCGCAGGTGGGGAGGATCTCAGGAACATTGTGGAAATTGTTTCAACAATGGAATGCAGGATTGAGTTTATACCCCTCCTGCCACCTTTCTGAATACTGCTCAGTCGCCCTTCCCTGAATGTCACAAAACTGCTTCATAGATCAATTTTAGAATTAATTGAATTGTATGTACTTTAAAGGACTCTGACAAAAGACAGTTCCTTCTAACCAAGTAAGTTTAATTAGTTTCAAAGTGGTATTGTATCTCGTCTTGGTCACAAAATTCTCACGGTTTAAAAAGTCCAGCCTATTCAAGTACCGGAACAATATTGTAAAGCTATAGTTAGTAGCATTTTTGTTCCTCTTTGCAGCAACAGCCAGGGCAGCATTAATTAATTCATATACACATATATACACTAATACATACAGAACATCAGAGTGGAAAAGCAGGCAGGGGAACAGAATTAGAGCTCGGACTCTTACATTCTAATCTCTTTTGCACGGGTTTCTAAGGATTATATTTTGGAGAGCCTCGTCATGGGCACATCTGGAGGCATCTTGAGCCTGTTTGCAAAGGCTCTCTTCATTTTTTCAAAATAATGCTCTTCCAGAATTTCTCTCTCTTTCTCTTCTCTCTTTATAAGGGTACTCTTCAAATTGTACAGTCTGAGAATCTGCACCAAGAAGTGCCCGTTAGCCAGCATCTCCAGGAATGGAAGCTTGATATTACCAGTAAGCAATAGTCTAGAATAACTTGTGTGAGAATATTTGTGCTAGAACACTTCCTTTCCCTTTCTAAAACATGCAACTAAAACATGGCACACCAAATCCGAATCCAAAGCTTCTGTTTGTTGCATTGTCTTCAATAGCTTCACTTGAACAGGATAGAGTGAGTGCGAGTGTTAAGATTTGGGGCCCATGCCTAATTAGAACATCTACGTTTTGCTTCTTTAATCAAAAGGGGAGAAAGCTTTGTCGATTCAGTATCCAGAATGGTAAACAAACCACAGTATACAAGAAACCCACAGACCAACATACATATCTGTACAGAACCAGCAATCACCCTAAATACACCAAGAAAGCTGTGATATACAGCCAAGCCCTCAGATAGCACCGAATTTGCACTGCGGAGAACACCTGGGATTGCCACCTCACCAATCTTAAAAAGGCTTTCACCCAGCAAGGACACTTCTCCAGAGAGGTAGATTGCGCGTTTGAAAGAGCCACCAGGATACCATGTGAAGAACTGCTGCACTACAGAAAAAAATTCACACAAATTGCACACTGGTGGTTATGACATATCACCGCTCCCTCGAACCCATACAAAAAATCCTCAAACAAACACAACCCATAATAAAAAGAGACCCTATTCTTAAAGAGATCTTCCCAGAGCCACCCATCCTAGCCTTCAAACAAGCACTGAACCTTGCTAACTTCATCACCAGGAGCAAACTTCCTCAGGCCCAGAACACACCGACTGGGTCCAGACCGTGCCAGGACAAGAAATGCAGAACCTGCCAACACACCTCCACCACCCGCACACCTGGATCTTACAGCTGCACCTTCAGAAAATGTAATATATTTCATCCAATGCACCAAATGCCCTGATGGAAAATACATAAGAGAGACGAAACAACAACTGCACACCAGAATGAACGCACTCTGGAAATCCATCAATGACAAGAATACACAATTACCTGTGGGGGCACATTTCTCACAAGAAAACCACTCTCTCTCCAATCTCTCAGTTTTAATCCTCAAAGGGGATTTACATAACACTTCTCAGAGACAAGCCTATAAACCTCACTTCATCAACCTCCTGGATACTAAAAATCATGGACTAAATATAGACGTTGGATTTATGACACATTATAACCTGCCTGACATCTGACTCCCCAGGCACTGCTCCAATATTTAACTGCTACATTCATCCCGCTTTTCTCTCCCCGCTTTTCTCTCCCCAACGCCCTCCCCGCCTGTGTCTCACCCACTGACTCCTCAGTTTGTAACTTCACTGACTGCCTGTCTTGTATGCAGCCCAGCCCAGCCCCTGGCTTTACTTTTCATTCCATCCAGGAAGAGCACACACCAACTGCTGACACGTCCTCAGCCAGATGAAGGGTTTTTAAACCCGAAAGCTTGCTAAATTTTTTCCCCCAATCAGTTTCCCTGAAAGTACCTTGTCTGCCAATGTCCTCAGCCCAACACAGCTACAACCTACACCCCTGTAGCTGATTTTAAGGGAGATATGCTGAAGGACTGTTCTGATACACTCCCTGAGTGTATCTAATAGCAAGTAGTGCAATTTAGAACAGCTTTCAACCTGCCGAGTTCCAAGAAGCTTATGGGACATCCAGGGCAAAGGGGGAAGCTCTAGCTATGATTTCTACAGTGATGACAGAGGTACGTTTTAGGAACAATTGCACTGGCTCCATGTCACCTGTGGTTCCAATGGGATTATCATATGATAGTTGATTGACTGTTTTCCATGCAGTGCAAAAAGACTACATTATTCCCCAAAGATATAGCCTTAGTGTCTGCTAGACCTGCAGGAAAAGTAGGTGCCACAGAAAATGATCTATTGACCAACTGTCAGGTGCTTAAGTCAAATGAAGGTACTGTGTTAATTTGAGCACAGTTTACCAGAACCATCATAATGATACAACCTACAGCTATAGCGGCTTCACCACAGAGAATATAGTTAAAATGTTCTTTACTCTATGAGGAATTGTAAGAATTATTCAGGATAACACAGTCACCTGTTGGAAACTAATTTCCCTTTTCATTGAAGTCTGCCATAAAAAAGACAATAATATGCTGTGAAAGATAATGGTAATTCTAATTCTTTTACTTCCACAATATAATGGCATAGAGCAGGGTGAAGCGGTATTACATTGGATCTCCCTCACCTTCTTGTACCTCATAGATTCATAGATTGTAGAGTCAGAAGGGACCCAATGGATCATTGTGTCTGACCCCCCCGCCCCTGGCAGGAAAGAGGACAGAGGTCAGATGACTCCAGCCAGGTGATTGTCCAGCCTCCTCTTGAAGACCTCCAAGTTAGGTGACAGCACCAACTCGCTTGGAAGCCCATTCCAGACTCTGGCCACCCTGGTTGTAAAAAATGTCTTCCTAATGTCTAATCTAAATCTACTCTCCGCTTGCTTACACCCATTATTCCTAGTTACTCCCTGGGATGCTCTGGAAAACAGCCCATCCCCAATTCCCTGCTGTCCTCCCCTGCTAAATTTATAGGCGGCCACAAGGCCAACCCTTAGCCGCCTTTTGCATAGGCTGAAGAGCTCCAGATCTCTCAAGCTCTCCTCATAGGATTTTTCACAGAGACCACTAATCATGAGAGTTAACTCTTTGCTGAAGCACACCAAGCTGTGACTTTTCAGGACTTCCCAGAATTAAAACTCAAGCCTATTGTATGTAAAACCCTGATAAGCAGGGTTTAATTGTTTCCTGTCAACTTTCAAAGACAGAACTGTTTAGTTTCTTACTAAATAAATATTTAATGCACACAGAAACATTGGAAATACCACATAAGGAGATACTGTAAATAGTATTTGGAATTCTACGAATACTCGAAAACAAAAGTAGGTAGACAGTAAATCTATTGATATGCCTTATGAAGACTTACACAATTTGGTGCTGTTATACACAGATGCACACACATACATAAACATAAGGTTCCTACAAAACGTTTACACCTGTCCTCCCCCTCCCCCAGTGCTGTCTGCAGGATGGAGGTGGGCATGAATGATGCATGCCCTTGGAGGCCGGGGGGCATGGTGACTGCCGACAGGCAGTGGTGGGGGCGGTGTGGCAGCAGTGAGTGGGGAGCTCCTGCAGGCAGCTGCAGCGGTGTCGGCGGTGGGGGGTGGTGAGCACAAACTGCCAGGAGGTGCCTTCTCAGGGGGGGCACCGCCAATCTCAGGGGGTGCATGTGCACCCACCTGCACCTCCTACATGTCACCAATGGATGTGGGAGAAGTGAAGGGAGGGAGCTCTGGGCTGGGGTTAGCCCAACCTGAGCTGGGATGGGTGGGGGGGGTGCACAGATTGGAGCCTCCATGAGCTTTGAAGCACCTTCTTCTGAAACCTCATTACATGAGGGCTAATTTGTTGCATGGTTGGTCACAACTGTAGAGCATTTCAAGGGGATGATCATGTGACAAAATGTCATTTTTCTCAGCACCCAATAGAGTGTGTGTGCTATGCTCTGCACCTAGATTCTTCAGGGCTCAAGAGGAATGGCAGCATTTCAATGTTTTCCAAATGCTTCAGAAACTTGCCAGCAAACAGAGAGTTTGGGGTACCTCAGCTAATTGCAGCTATTAACACTTAATGGCTAAGCATTGAAAAGGAAACTGTGACCTATATACAGTCCCTAGATCTGTATACCCCATGCAGTAAGTCTTCTTCCCTATGCCTAGCATCAGTCACATCAAATTACACAAATATCACCTCACTCTACTCTGCCCCTGTTCTCTCTTTAACTGACAGCAAATCCAAGTCTCAAGCAGGTACCTAAAAGCTACATGCATATTCCATAGCCTGTGTTGTCCCTAAGGCAATAATTGTTCCTATGCCAGTTTTTTACCTTTGTGCATAAATCACACACCTGCATGTCAAACATTATCCTAATGGAGAACCTCCCAGTATGTAAAGCCAGAACAGTACTCACCTGTACTCAGTTACACAGATAATGAGACTCAGCAGTCCCATCTCTTGGCCTTGCACGTTTCAGATCTAGGTCCATGGGGTTGCCTTTAAACCCTTATTTATAACCTTTCCCCTCTCTGCAGTCTGATTGACTCAAACGATAAATTTGTGGAACCTGCAAAACTCCTTGCCATGATGCAGGAATCTCTTCCTGCATAGATTTACAAAGAGCTGCTTAGCATATTCAGTAACTGTCTTGCTTCTAAATGTTTCTGGGCCTCTCCAGCCAAGTTGCCCTGTGCTCTGGATGTGTGCAGAAACATAGAAGAGTCAAACAAATTCTCTGTCTGCTTCTCGTTACTTTTCTTCTTTCCTATCGGTTGAAAACAAAGGCTGAAGTTTAAAGCAAACTACTTACCAGAGCACCATCCTGATGAAGCTACTGATGAACACACCTGCAAGATGGAAAGTGCTACATACATTTGTGTCCAAACCATCATGTTCATGAGCAGTCTTACATACATCAAGGGCTATCCACATGCAGATAAATTTTCAGAATTGAACCTAAACCTGTATAAACAAAGGCAGAGCAAGATGCAGAGTCTGATCATATGCATTTATAAGAACCTTCCAAACCTGGTGGTGCAAATGGGAATCAAGACCATTCAGTGCCTCACTGTCGCAGAGCACTAAGGTGCTCTGCTCTTAAAGAGGGGAAACTGCTAGGGAAAGAGCCCTAGCAGTGAGTCAGGAGCCCAGTTGTTGGTCATCAAGGCAACTAGAGTAGTTAGTGACCCACACCTGCCAGTGGTCAGCTGACCAAAGTGGGGTAGGGCCTGGCACATATAAACCCTATGGCTGAAGCCAGGCAGGCAGTTCTCTGCCAGCAGCAAAGAGGGAAGGAGCTCTCCAAGAGGCGAGACCTGACCTGACCTGACCTGACCTGACCTGACCTGACCTGACCTGACCTGACCTGACCTGACCGCAGGAGCAGCTTCTGACACTGTTGAGGGACAGAGTATTCCCTGGTAGGCATACCCCTAAGTATTCAATGATGTTTTAGCAGGGTGGCTTGAATTTATGTTACAGCCCAGGGGCTTGTGTTTTGTTGCTGTTTGAATAGTTGTGGTTTGGGTGAAGCTATTAGGGGAAGGAGGAGGCCTCATAGGGGACCCACAGCAGTGTGGGGACCCCAGCGCCAGTGAGAGCGCAACATTCAGGGTACACTGACCCCAGCCCTAGAGAAGGGTGGCGATAGAAGCCCCAGAGAGGGAGCAGTGTGGAACAAGGGCCACGGAGAGCCCTAACGTGAATGAGGGTGCAGTGTGGGACAAGAGGGCCAAATTATAACAGGGCCCAGACCTAACAACATCAGTTACATCTGTGAGGCTTGGGGCATGGTAAAGGGATAGTTGGAACCACACATAGCCCATAAGGCTAGGTTGCCCCGAATGCACGTTGTACCATCTGTCTTGGAGAGGGACCCATAAGGGGTCTGGGAATGCACAGGGTCAGAGGGTACAGCTAACCATGACCAAGAGGGCGTGAAAGGCAGCCTCCCAACTATATATTTTATTATCAAAGACATGGCAGGCGAGAACTGAGGGTACCCATTGGGCCAATTTGGCATGGTAAGGTGGCCTTGGGGAGATTTCTGCCATCCTCCAGGACCCTACGCTGTGACACTTGCAGCAATCAATGGATAGATTTTTCAAAGTGCTGCTGGATATTCTGTAGTTTCTGGAGTTTCAGGCCTGAGTCTGGGTATTGAGCACTTAAGGTCTGAATGATGTAGTTGGAGCCTAATGGGATTTTCAGGATCACCTACATGCCTAACTGAAATCCTATAGGCAGCAGCCTGGTCATTTAGGCAACCTAATGCCTTTAAAAGTCTGGTCCTTGGTGACTTACATAGTCAGTGGACATCTTAAAAATAGCATTTAGGGGACTGCAACATATGCACTTCTCTTGACAAACTGTCTCCCTCCAGAACAAACTTTCATTGCATCATCTTGCATTGTCTTTCTATATTGTCACAGACACTGCGGCACCAATGGGGCAATCATTGGTGTCCTTTACTGCCAGCAAAATGTTTATAATATCCAAGGCCTGTCACTTCCTGTGTTCTTAAGCGGCTTGCTCTCTAGCACAATAAGAACTTTATTATTACAATGTTGTTATTCTCTGGCACAGTGAACCTGAGAACATAACAGTGTCTGGAAATGTAGGCCACTTGTATTCATGCTAATTAGTTTCCAAAGGAACAGAGCTATCTGGGAGGTTAAATTAGCTAGGCTCATACCAAACTCCAAGATCTAGCAACCCCTAAGTTTGGACAGAGAACAAACTTCAACCAAACTATACCTTTTTATAATGGGATAAGCCATACTTCTGACTGAAACTACCTGGCACTGTATGTACAAACTCCAGAGAAACTGCACTGGACCTATCTCTTTTTTTTTGTTTGTATTACAGCAGCAAATAGCTGGTGCAAATAGCATTGTTCTAGTTACTGTACAGTCTTGCAGAGAGAGCAAGGCATGGGAGCCCAGCCAGGCATGGGATGGCAGGTGTAATGACTTGGCTAAGGTTACACAGTGAATCTGTGGCACAGCCATGAATAGCTGACTAACAGCAATGGAGGGAGAAATATTCTGTTTCTTTCCTCAGCCTGATTCCCACTGCTGCAGTCTAAGTCCATATAGCTGGCTTGATTTGTGGGATAGAATTTAGGCCATATTGTGTTATGTTTAATTTACCAATTCAATTGCCAATTGAAAACAGGTGAGCTCTGGGAAGAGATGAGTTGCTAAGGGTTAATATGCAGCAACATAACTACCAGGGTCTGCTCCCTAGATCACAGTGGCCAGTCTAGCCATGGTGGCTGTTGTTTCTGTGCCCCCTCTAAGTGGTCACATGGTACTGGTGCCCCTGTCATCCACCCCCTATTATGCTACTGCTTGTATGATTATCATGCTATTTTCCCAGATTCTGTAGCTGGCACAAGATGGGAACAGACTACCTCTGGGCTTTCCTGTAAATGGGTTTATGATGGCTGTGAAGTGTCCAGTTCACACAGTATGAAATAAAGAGCTCTATTGTGCTGGAAGCAACCACAACCTCAATTGCAAAGACAAGCAAACAAACAACTCTGCTCAACTCAGACAGTGTGGTGCTGCCAGCCTGGAGGAAAAAAAAAGTCACCTTCTACAAAACTGTGCATACGTGGCTGCATTCTGCCCCTTCTCATATCTGCCCCTTTTGAACCCACTTCTTCCCAACCCAAAGGGCACAAACCCAGCATGGCCACCCATGCAGATTCCTTATCCAGGAAGAAATGAGAAATCAAAATGAGAGAGATGGAGAGGTGTGAGAGGTAAAAAGGGTGGAACATGGTTAAGCAAAGATTCAGATGTGGGGAAGACCAGAATCCTCCAGGTTAAGGGAAATCTCTCCTCACAAACCTGGTGGGGTTCCATATTCCTGCATCTTTAGCCACAAAGATCACTCCAGTGCCACAATGATCACTCCAAGGCTTGCAGATTGAAGTGTTACACAGGTGGAAAGCCCTGTGTGGGTTGCAGCAGCCTTGCTTTACAATTTGATTCCTAACTTCAGATTTAGACCTCAGTTTCAGAAGACCCAACAAGAAATTGCAACTGCAAACAGACTGATCCATACATTAACTTTTTAGGGCAGAAAGGATTATCAAATCGGCTAATCTGCCAATCCTCATAACACAGAGGTCATGGAATTACAGCTTGCTTCTGTTTTTGTTAAACCTAATTTGTTGTAACTAAAAAATATCTTTCAGACTGAGTTTAAGAATTTTAACAGACTGTAGGCCAAATACTTTGCCGGTTCAAATGATTACAACAATTACATTTCTACTGGCCTGATCCACACCTCTTAAGAAAGTCCCTAAAAATCACGTTGATTAATGCGGAACTTAATAAAAAATACACAATAGACATGCAGTCTATCAGTGTTTTGTATATCACATTGAAACCAGCTTCTTTGTGGGTTGTGTCATAGCAGAGCACCTAAGTCAGAACATAACCCCCTTGCTATTTATTGTGCTTGAACCAGATGGGTCTTAGGTAAATTGCCCACTCACCTGTTCTCCATTGGACAATAGATCTATGGGTGACATTTGGTAATGGTATTTTCACCCAGCTGAGGTCACATTATTGATTAATGTTGCTAGGAGAGAGTCTGCAGCCTAACTTGGTGCACACGCTATGTATGGTTTTATTTGACTCCAACCTAGGATTCCTCTAATGAGAAGCCTGACAAAATATTGCTGGTCAAAGCTCCTGGAGTACAGATATAATATCATGTCTTTCTTAAGGTGACCAGATTTTGGTGCCCAAACTAATACTGTTGGGCTAAAATGTATTCAAGGGCCAGAGAGTTCCTGGGCCCCATAGTTATGCAAAGAGATGGAAGGATTCACACAAGAAGCTGGATCCACAAAAGGGCTTGTGTGTCTAAGTCCTATTGACTTGCAGTGTCTGCTTCTGGTGTGGCTCAGAAGCACCTCACTCCTGAAAGTGCTCTGCAATTGGGCAGCTCCCATCAGGATCCACAAATAAGGTGAAAGAAAACCTCTCTCACCTGAGAGGCTGAATCTGAGATTATTCTCTGAGCACACCTATTGGCCCAGGCCTTGCAAAGAACAAGAGGGTGGAAAAGCGTTGCCCTCATCTCCCATTCTAGTCAATAGCTCAGGAGTTAGAACACTTGCCCATTATGTGGCATACCTGGATTAAAATTCATCCCCTGTTTGAGGAGATTTAATTTGGGTGAATGATCTAAACTACAAGCAATACGGTAGAAACTCTCCCATTCTCTTCTGTTGCCCCTATTCCACCTCCTATGGAATAGCTAAATATTCTTAGAGATGAAAAGAGAACTGTCCTGTCATTAGGACATATCTTGGGATGGGGAGAAGACCTATTTTCTGTGAGTACTTCAAGGACAATCAATCTATCTCCAATTAAACAGCCAGAGGGACAGGAGCTGGAACCCATGCCTTCTACTTCCCTGGGGGAGTTTTTAGACAATAGGCGACAGATCCATGCCTCTCCCACTCGCTCTAACCCCCTCTCTCCCTTTCCTCAGTGATTTGCAAGTGGGACACATGGTATCCTGGGGTGCTGTGAGACTAAGGGTGCTGCGGCACCAGGTTCTTGTGTGAGGAGGTAAGCACTTGCTCCTCTTCCCCACAACCTAGCATCCATTCTCAGATCTGTAACTGCTTCTCTGTGGAACAGGATCTGTAACTGCTTCTCTCCCATTACTAGCCCCTGGCACTCCCCATATGAGCCACCCCCCTGCTCTGAGTAACACACTCTGCCATGGGTGAAAAGGGGAACATGGGGCCATGCATTGGAGCTAGGCTCAGCCCCCAGTTCCTCCCACATTCTGGTACTGGCATGAAGAAGTTAGCGACCGGTTGCAGAGACAGAAAGTGAACCTGAAGGCTCAGCAAGAGAAGAGGAGAAATGTGGACTTTAGCAGGTCTGACCAAAAACTAGAGGAGGGGTGGTGGTGCCTCTCAGCAGGATGGGAAAGGGAGGGGGATTTTCGTCTGTTTTAGGGACTCAAAGTCCTCAGAGACTCCTACAGCTCCATCTGTCCACAGTGGTAGGGGTGAAGGAGGCTGGGAGAAGGAGCTACAGCTACCCCTGCAGTATGGGTTGCTCCTCCTGCACCCCCTTTGGGTAATCTTGGATCCACCCCGTATGCATGTTTAAGAAGGGAATATGAAAAGCTTCTGGGCTCCTTGGTGAATGTATTATGCATCTGAAGGCTTAATCTCTAAACCTAGACATGGGTAGAGCTTTGGGAAGCAACATACTAAAGGTCATGGGGTGACTTAGGGAATGGGGAAGGTTTTGAACAGTGCCCGATTTGGGCACAAGTAAGCTACAGCTCAGGGCCTCACATTATGAGGGGCCTCTAAATATGAAAAAAATTACAGTAAAACCTCACAAATCTAGCATGCTCGGGACTGAGCACGTGCCAGAAATATGAAAAGGCTGGATTTTTGGTGTTTTGTTTTGTTTTTTAACACTGGCTCTGCAGCCAGGCACGGAGCTGGGGAGGGGTGGGTAGCGGTGGTCAGTCCTGGAGCACCAGCCACATGCCAGGCAGTGGCATGGAGGCGGCAGCAGCCATGTGCAAGATTTCCCCCGCTGCACCCCACCCTTGGCCCCCTCCCACAACCCCCGCAACTGGAAGTCTCTGCCTGCTGCAGCTTTCAGGCTGCTCCAGCACCATGTAGCTGTATTGCCAGACTGCGAGAGCTTGGGACTGTGTGTGTGTGTGTGCGAGAGACTGAGGGACACTGTGCTGATCTGTGTAATTGTTGTTGTTTCTGTGGATTAAAAATTCTTGTATGTGCTAATTAAGAAATCAAAGTATTTTAACTTGAACATATTTCATAATGCTAATAGGCTTATTGCAAGATATATGCTTCAGTTAGATTATTAGTTTTTCATTGCACCTTCACCTATGTATATATGCAAATATAAAGCTTTTAATATTTCTATTTGCTCTGTCCTTCAGTTAGAGTAATATACTTTTTTTGGTAATGCTACGGGGTCTCTTAGGCTTGACATAACTTAGGTCCCCAGCATGTTTTGGTTTTGAACTGTTCTTGCAGCATGAGGCAGCTTCATTGCACAGTCCCATTTTTGAAAAGGGGATCAAGACAGCACGTGGACACCAGCAGAGATCTTGAAGACAAAGATGCTGCCTGGGCAGTGCTCAGACTCGAAGGGCTTAAGAAACAATTAGATCCAAAGTTGGAATCTAATCACAGCAAGCTGGTGCGTGTCAGCAGGAGATGGACCAGGCCTAGGACATCACCCATCTACAGTGAAGAAGAGACATGAACTCTGTCTATAATTGACCTATAACTATGGCAAATACAGACAGGCACAATTCTGAACTACTTTGGGGAAAGGGGAATTCAGCATGACAACATCACGAATATCTAGCCCATAAGAATTTGGGAACTCTTGAATTCTAAGATCTTTCCCTCCCAACTTTTTTTTTCCCGGACCGTATATCTAAACCTGTGATTCCTAACTGGGGTGCTGCATGGTCCTTTTCAGATTGTCACAGCTCTTGGTCCCTATGCAAGGAGGTAAAGTCCTCCCCAACACATTAGACCGAGGTGCTGCTAAATTCAGAAGAGTTATGGAGGGATGCCTTGATTCTAAAAAAGATTGAAGAACACCAGCTTATTTATCCCACATGAAGTGGAACAGCTTTAAGAGGAAGAACTAAGAGAACTCTTCTGCAAAATAACCTAAACCCTGCCAGTTGGAGCATTCTCATGGGAGAATTAGGTTTGAATCCCTTTAGGCTGAGTAGGCCAAATAATCTAAATCTTCTGCATCCTGGGTGAGTGGTCTTACCATTGAGTTATTGAGGAAAAGAATGCTTTTTCACCCCTTAGTTTCTGCAGGGATCATTTTGGTAGGTGAGCATTGGATAAAAAGAAGGTGATACCATATCCTTCTCCAGCACTTGTGTTTTATAAGAGGCTGGCCAGGTGCCTAAATACATAGAGGAGGGTGTAAGACGGGCTCCTAATGTTCCTTGTACATTGTATAAGCATATTGATCTATGCTCCTTCTGCCTATATTAACAAACCCAAATCCATACACAAACACCAATCCCTAGCAAGTGGGTCCAGAATTTCACCCATGGGTGCAAACCCTATTTCTGTACTTCAAACCTAAGGAAAGTACATGGGCTTGGCATTAGCGTACCAAGAAAGGATCTTTCTCCCAGGGTGAAGAATAGCACTGGACCTTGGCATCGGAACTACAGTAACGTCTATTTCAGTTGTGTCTCCAGCTCATAAGGAGAGAGAGAGAGAGCACATATTGATGGATATGCATAATTGTGTGTATGCTGGCACAGTCCCCAGACACCCTCCATATACATAGAATACGTATATACATAGAATCATAGAAGAAAGGTCGGAAGGGACCTTATAGATCTTCAAGTCTGACCCCCTACCTGGGCAGGAGGAAAACTGGGCTCAAATGACCCCACCCAGGTAGGCATCAAGCTTCTTAAAGACCCCCAGGGTAGGAGAGAGCACCACTTCCCTTGGAAGTTGGTTCCAGATCCTAGCCACCCTAACTGTGAAATAGTTCCTATGGATGTCTAATCTAAACCTACTCTCCAACAACTTGTGGCCGTTATTCCTTGTTATCCCTGGGGATGCTAGGGGAAGCAAAGTCTCCCCCAAACCCTTCTGGTCCCCCCACTAGTGAGTTTGTACTCGGTCACAAGGTCCCCCCTCAGCTTTCTCTTGTGAAGGCTGAACAGGTTCAGGTCCTGCAGCCTCTCATTGTAGGGTCTGCCCTGCTGTCCCTGGATCATGCAGACAGCCTTCCTCTGGACCCTCTCAATGTTGTCCACATCCCTCTTGAAGTGGGGTGTCCAGAACTGGACACAGTACTCCAACTGTGGCCTGACCAGTGTCATGTAGAGGGGGAGGATCACCTCCTTGGACCTACTTAAGATGCACCTATGGATGCATGAAAGGGTCTGGTTGGCCCTGCCGACGGACCTCACATTGTTGGCCCATGTTCATCTTGGAGTCAATGATGACTCCAAGATCCCTTTCTGCCTCTGTGCTCTCAAGAAGGGAGTTTCCTATCTTATAAGTGTGCTGCTAGTTACTACTGCCCAAATGCAGCACCCTTCACTTGCCAGTATTGAAACGTATTCTGTTTTTGTTAGCCCACCCTTGCAACCTATCCAGATCTTGCTAAAGTCTTTCCCTCCCTACTAGCATGCCCACCTCACCCCAAATTTTGGTATCATCAGCAAATTTAAACAAGTTGCTTTTCACCCCGTTGTCCAAATCGCTGATAAAGAAATTGAACAGTGTAGGCCCAAGGACCGAGCCCTGGGGGACTCCGCTGCCCACTTCCCCCCAGGTCGAATATGACCCGCCTGCCACCACCCTCTGAATATGACTCTTCAGTCAATTAGCAATCCATCTGACTGTGTAGGCATCGATGCCATAGTTGCCTAGTTTTTTAATGAGGATGGGGTGGTTGACAGTGTCAAAGGCCTTGCTGAAGTCCAGAAAGACTACATCCACGGCGACACCTGCATCCAATGCTTTT
>JAGPOW010002514.1:46491651-46539350 GCA_030014935.1 Caiman crocodilus | reverse complement strand
CCCTGCACAAGAAAACGGAGGTGAAGAATTTGTTAAAGAGGTCTGCCTTCTCCTCTGGCACAACCACCAGATTGCCCAGCATATCTTGCAGGGGCCCCACATTTCCCGGCACCTTCTTCATCCTTCCTATATATTTGAAAAAGGACTTTTTATTATCTTTGATCTTGGACGCTAGTCCTAGCTCTATGTCCGCCTTAGCTTTCCTAACAGTCCCCCTACAGGCCCAAGCAGTGGAGGTATACTACTCTTTGGAGATCGCCCCCCTTTTCCACCAGGTGTACGCTGCCTTTTTGGCAACCAGGAATTCCTGGACATCCTTGATGAGCCAGGGAGGTTTTTCGGCACTATTGTCCCCCTTGCTTCTAGTTGGGATTGTCACATCTTGGGCCCTGAGTATCGTCTCCTTAAGGAACGACCACTCATCTTGGGCACTGAGTTCCCCTGCCCTCAAGAACCCCAGCGCCTCTCTCACCAATCTCTTCAACTTGTTGAAGTTGGCCCTCTTGAAGTCTAGGGCTACCGCCTTGCTGCAGACCCTTGTCACCCTGCACTGGATGATGAATTCCAGCAAGCGATGATTACTATCACCCAGGTGGTCAAGGACCCTGACCAGATCATTTCCTGTGGCCAGGACCAGGTCCAACAGGACATTTCCTCTGGTGGGACTGTGCACCTCCTGGGTTAAGTGGAGGTCCTGTATCTCGGCCAAGAACCTCTTGGATCGGTCCAACCTGGCTGACTGCTCCTCCCAGCAGATGTCCGGGTAGTTTAGATCACCCATAACAACTACATCCCTTGCCTTATGTGCCTCTGAAAGCTGGCCCAAAAATTCCCAGTCCAGCTCCTCCCCTTGGTTGGGGGAAGAGGCCTGGGCAGATCAAGGATTCTGAAAAGAGGGCAGCAAATGGTGTGGTAACAGCACATATTCTAGAAGCTTTACTAACAAGCTAGGAGCCTACAGCTCTATTATTCAATTCAAGATGGAAGCAAAATAACCCTACTTTATCAGAATGTTCATTAATTTGCACAACAAACAATGCAAAACACAACCAACTAGGCAAAAAATAGAAATGCTGCTGTCACTGCCAAGCAGGTGGTTTTAAATTTGTGTGGACCAGGAATTGAAGGGGAATGCAACTGCATATGTATATGGCTATATGCAGATAAATGAGGATTACAGATGTTTAGCAGTACAGTTACTCATTTAAGTGAAAAAAGATGATAATTCTTTTGTGATTTCTTAGTTGGTCTAATAAAAGGTATCATCTCTGTTCTAGAGTTTTGCAGTTCATTTAAAGTGTGCATTTTATGTTAATAATTCTGAAAACTTGGAGTTCTATTACATTATATAAACACATACTATTGAAATTGTGCCTTCCTCATGGACTGCATAATTACATTCAATGCCAGTTTCATTTGTATGGTCAGTGTCACTTCATGTTCAATGCAACTGTATTTGTGTTGCAACTTTAGGGAAAAAAAATTAAGAAAACAATGCTCATTCTGAATTGTCTGCTTCAAGGAAACTTGTCCATTAGTGTTAAACCTAATAAATCATTGTTTTTGCAAACCCTGAATGTAGTGCCAAATTGGATCTGGTACATCTCTTTAAAGAAGTGTCACTTAGGACATAAACAGGAAAAGTTAATGTGCTAAACCAACGATATTAATGAATATTTACGTATTGATGCAGGAATTGACTTTTGCTTTCTTTGGGAGTCGCACGTATAAACTTACAAAAGGTCAAGGACCTGGGGGCAGTCTGGGCCTCAGAACTACACTATATAAAATAAAGCATTTATATATACAAACCAAGACTGGCTTTTGTTTCTTCTGCAATCAAAGAAAATGGTATCACAGTTATTTCCGTGGATGGGAAGCCCAACCCAGAGTCCAAAAGTGTCATGCTTATTTCTCCTGTTGCAGCCAAACTTGTTTCTCCTATAAAATTCCGTAAGAAATTTCAGCCCTACCTTTGACAATTTGGTATTAATAATCCCTTTGTGGAAACCAATCCTAAGCACTGGATCTAGCCAGGGTTTGGGAAAAACCTGATTTCTTCCCTTTTTAAATCCCATAGAATTTGTCCAGGCAATTAAAAAGTGAATCTGGCTCAGGGATTCTGAGCCATGTGGAGGTTCCAGTTCAATAGCCATGAATCTTAGCCACCCACACTCCTCCTTTAATGCTGCCTCCCACCTAAGTGCATGTTAGAAGGGGCTGAACAGAAGAGCCCTCTAATTGTCTGAAAGTGGTTTCTGGACAGTGCCAATTTCAGACAACAAAAGGACAGGGCAGGAGCTGTTAACTAGCATGCAATAAACTAGGGAAAGGGAAAAAAATAAGTAGAGCATTTTATATAACCATTTCTGTCTCATCAATTATATAAAAAGCAGACCCCTGATTGACCCGAAGGCCTTGAAGTTGGCTGCCAAGCATTAACTCAAGCAGATCCACGCTTGTTACATAGAATCTCCAAAAGAAATAAAAACATCCTTGACCTGAGCTGCCTCAAGCAAACTGAAAGAGGAAACCAGGCAGTGCTCACAAACAAATATAGATTCACCATTGCTGTTTGCCTCCTGAAAGATCCTGAGAGTCCTTAGCTTCCACTGCAGCCAATGGCCACTGATGGAACTCAGCACCTGGCAGGATCAGTTGCCAGAATATGTCTCTTTTTTTCATTTTAGCCATTGGTGCACATTACTCATTTCAGCTTTACCATGCATCAGAGCCCTTTATTTTCAACTTTGCCACAGTGTTCGGCTCTTTGAGTGGTCAGCGTAAATCTACCTGCAAACTGTTCACGTATAATGAAAAGATCATGTTAGGTAATTTTTTTGGCAGAAGTAATTTATTTATCTAGGAGGAATTGCATCACCATAAACAATTTCCATACAAATCATTTAAGCATAAATGGCTTTCTAAAGTTTAACTGTAAAACAGGCACAGGCTTTGTAACATGCACAAGTTTTGGCTGTTAATTTATAGAGCAGACAGCTGTAGCACAAAAATAAATCGTATTGTGCTCAAAGTCATCTGCTAGGTATTGAAAAGATTTACACACAGACAAATGTGCACATAAAGGGTCTGACCCAAAGCTCACTGGAAGTGCCACCGATTGCAATAGTTTTGAGACCATGCCAAGTAGACACCTGTAGCAAAACATCTAAACTCTTCTACATCTACATCTAAGTTTACAGGCATTATGCAAACAATCTGATTTTCCAAGGCTTCGATTTGAGCTATAATTATTTGCACATGTAAAATTCTGGTAATTTCTCCAGGTATGTAACATAGACGTGAGTCTGAATCTCAGCCTTTGCCACCAGTACCGTACCATGGACAGAAACTGTGGTCAGCCATTCCTTGCTCCAGGAGGGGGAAAATGCCACACTGATTTTCAGCGGTGAACTCATGGCCATTGCCCCTGCAGCATGTCCTACCACTGTTGCTCTGTGCACCCCACTGCCACTGAAGCCACTGCAGGGAAGGTGCAGGGGATGAGGGATGGGAGTGTGAGGCATGCCCCTTGCTCCACTCCAGCATCTCCACTTTAGGCAGTGCCTAGGGCTCCTGCCCCACTCATTTACCTGTTGTTTGCCACTCAGTCAGATATCACTTAGGGCATGAACAATGTTTATGAACAATATGCCCATGGCTAAATGCTACCCTTGTACACACACATCAAGTTGCTTGCTGGCTGAAGTTGGGCATTAGGAAATACATGTGTCAACATTAAAATCTGACCTTAATTTCTTAGGTTACTTTAGTGCAGGGTGTCAAGGATCTAGCCCTATGGAGCCCTCTCATCTGGCACCTGGTGCTGCCCATGGGTTTTGGAGTCGACCCACAGTCAGTATGTGAGTCCTGGAGCAGGACCATGCTGTATGTGGCATCCATTCCACTCAATCCAGGAAACATGCTGAATCCTGTATGCAGGGTTGGTCCATGGGTCTGATCTGGCCAGTGGATTTGAACCGTTTTATTTTCGAAAAATGAAATGCTGTCAGCTTGGTGTTTATTTCAGGTCATCTGTTGAAAGCATAAAGAAGGAGAGAAGTTTCCTTTTTTTTTTTGTAAAAATCATTTTCTCATTCTTTGTTATGGTGATAATACAGATTTTAGTCTGTACCTATCTCATAAAGGTTTTGCTTGAGAAACTATATACATTTGTTCTTGTCAGAAAGTTTTAGAAACAAGTATTCTTGGCTTTTAATGGACCTGAACTTACACTCCACATGGAAGCAAAATTCCCATTAAAGTTACATTCTCCAAAAGAGCTTAATGAGATTGTTGCCTGCATTAAGAGCCTCTGTAGGCTTCTGTTGACTGAAGACTACTTTTACTCTCGTATAAATCCTCTACATTATGTCTGTTCACAGTCCTCTACATGACAGATATGTAGAGACACAAACATTGCTTTTCTTGAGAGAGAGGAGAGACAAACAAAATACTGGACAGACACTCCCATGCCCAGAACTTTGGGAAACATTGAGTCTAGGTTCAAGTGTATAATATATCATGGTTCATGACTTGGGTGTCAATCTGTAAGGGGACAAACTGGAATGATGAATTGGAACACATTAAACTTTGGGGAATCTAGATTCAGATTTGATGCATTACATCTGTTACAGGTAACTGGAAATGGGGTCCAAGTTGCCAACTATTCTTCGGTAAATAGAAGCCTACATAATCTTTTATACAGGCAAAAATCTAATTAACTTCTCTTAGGGGAAGTCCTTGTGCTTACACAGTTTGAACTTTGCTGTGGTTAGGGACCTAAAAACATTGCTTTAAAGGAAAAATGCCAACTATAGTTTATGCTTGCGATTAGATCAGTATCATTTTGCTGATGATTTACAGAGCAGTCCAATCTGGATAATATTCTCAAAGTCAGAATCAAGAATTAGTTTCTCATTTTATTCAAATGATCTGGTAATCTAATTTTTACTTAGCCCAGGACTGTGCTGCAGTTGTGCACTCAGGCTAGGTTACAGACATTCAAAAAGCCTGAGGCAGAAGTAATTTAAGTTATGTGCTTTTCTGTAAGTGGTATAGTTTGAATCAATAACGAGCAGAACATACATTCCCCCAGGGGGGGAGAGGGGAAAGGAGGAGGACAAATTTTAAATCGGACTCTGCCATTTTAAGTCAGATTATGTGTGCCAAACTTCTGTTAAGAGTATACACCAGTTTCCAATATCTTATACTGGTAAAGGTGTAATGTCTGTACCTGGCCTCAGCAATTCTCACTGGCTCAGCTGGTTTCTCCTTAGCACCTATGTACCTTCATATGGACATTTTTAATTGGAGAATGATCCGCTTTCACTATCCAGAGACAACATCAAGTTGGCCATGCTCTTGCAACAATGCTCTCTGTTCTTGTCAATATCCTTAGTCCTTGAGGCATATCTGATGTAGTACTGCACACACTTGAGCAACCTTGTGACAAGCAAGAAGATGCTTTAATTTACTTCTTAAATCTGCAAACATGTTGACTGTGGTGTAAAGTGGAAATAGCCCATAATTTTTCAGAAATAAGACTGGTTGCAGCTATTAGGTATGCCTGTTTCACTACATGCTTTGGAGAACAAAAAGATGTGAGGGGGTTCAGTCATTAATCTGATCCTGAGAGACAGGTTATCAGTGAGGCAAGCACCAGATTTGCTTGTCCAAGTATAGGTCATCTGCCTGGCTTCCTCCTGCTCCTCCCACCCCCACACTTCCTGCTACATCTACCTGTTACATCTCCATGAACCTCTGACAAAGCAAGTGAGCTATATTGCTTGGGCTTTAAGGCTGCTTCATGCAAGGTGGAAGTGGGAGTGATTTTGCTACACTTGTACAGCTACAAGCTCATCCATGGGTGCAGCTACAGAATAACTAACTGATGTAGTGTCCAAGCAGCAGATTCTTCTCCCCTACAAAGCCCCCCTATAAAGCCACTATAAATGAAAATTTGCCCACAGTCTAATTTACCACCAGCAGTAATTTAACACACATTTCCAATATGCGGATAGCAGTTGATATTCACAGCTGAATGAAAAAGAAAATGATCCACCAACTGAATGTTCAGCTTTCCTATTGTGGTGTATACATTTTTAGCATCCCATTCTTCTCAAAAGCCATGAATCAGTTCTTGCCTACTTTCAACATCCACCATTTCACCTGGACACAGATCAGTGGACTGAAATATGAAGTTAACAAGGTATTAATCTTTCTAACATAGCATCAACATGGGCAAAGATAAATGTTGTTGGTAATATGTAGGTGTTCTGTCTAAAGTAAAGAGAGGGATCAAATGTTTGTTCTTTTTGGGAATTTCTAGTGAACAAGAAAAAAGGGAAGTAATATTACCCCTAGACATATCATGGGTGCAAAAACCATGCCTAAAATAAAATTAGGAAGGATTCAGAGATGAGCTACAAGACAGGTGATTCTGCTCTACAATGAGAAAGATGGAAAGAACTTGATCTGTTTAGTTTATCAGACCACAACTTGAGACGTGACTGAAACTCTACCTTTAAACATAGACACAGGGAGAGGAGATCTGATACACAACAAAGGCAACACAATATCTAATGGCTGGACATACAGTTAAAGAAATTCAAACTGGGAAGAAGATGCAACTTTTTAATGGTAAGTAAGTCTGTCCAAGTTATCAAGGGAGGCAGGGAATTAGCTCTTGCTTAAAGTCTTTATATTGAGAATAGGAGCTTTTCTAAAAGATGTAGACTGTAGTTCAGGTACAAGTTAATGGTCTCCATGGTGCTCATTTCATCCTGGAAAAGAATAGATTCTCTTAGGCTAGGGACAGACATTACACAGTATAAGTGATTGGAAACCAGTTTCAAATCCATAACGCAACAAAAATTCAGTGCATGTAAACCACTTTCAAAATGGCTGAAACTGTCTTAAGATAAGCCTTGATGGATGTAATATCAGACTTAACTGATTTTGGTTAAATTGGTTTATTGAACTTTTGTGTCAGGTCCCCTCCAGATTCAAGTTAACTCGCAGACCTCCAGCCTTCCAGGATGCTTTGCATCTCCCCTGCAAACCCCCTCCTCACAGGGTGGGCTGGCTAGCCTTGGCCCAAGCTGTCTGCTTTGCGGTCAGGATAGTTCTGTTGTGGGCAGACTGAACTGGTTCTTGTGGTGACCAGATCTCCTTCCAAATCTGCATATCCAGACTCAGGTTAACCCGGCAGAATCAGCAAGGCATGTGTTACAATGTGCCAGGATGTTGAGAGGCTCACATGGGTATGACATGGAAACAGGACTGATTTCACTTGAAAAATGGCTTTATTTCCTTTCATAATTAGGCACATCCTGTACTTGGATGTGGACTGTTTCCTTTCCAACCAGTAACCTTCTCTTTTATTTGCTGACAAGTGCAAGTTTCCATTGCTTTAGAAGAGGCTGGTAAGAAGGCTGGCAAGCTGACTTGTTTCCTTATCTCCCATTTAATTTCTATGGGCTGCTCAATCTTTAGCAGTGTTTAGAGCTGAAGTAAGTCTCCCTTTGCTGGGACTAGATTTTTATTGTGGTCCCCCAAAGAACTGAACCGCAGACAGAATCAAACCAGCAAATGGCAGAGACAACAATCTCAAGTGATTACACCCTAAAAAATGTCAGTTGCAAAACATGACATAACTGTGATTCCACAAATTACAGATAAATGTAGAGGCAGAAAAATCAAAAGCAGAAACACACTGTGTCCTTTATATGGAAAAAACCTCAAACCAAATTACCCAGATCAATTCCAGACATTTACACAAACAAATGAGCTGCTGCTTTTTGCACTTAGTCTCATGAGAAACACGACTGGGGTAATAAATCTGATCAGAAAACTGGATATTAAAATGTGTGCAGTTTTAAAGGGTATAGGTTGTAGACATGTTGGTCTGAGGACGTAGGCAGACAAAGTTCTTTGGGTAAATCCAATATCTTCTATTAGACCAACTCAGATAGCTGGAAAAAAATTTCTTTGCAAGCTTTTGGGTACAAATACCCATCATCAAGCTAAGGAAGCATCTACAGTTGGTCTGTGCTCTTCTTGTGGAGTTTTAAAAGCTCAGCTACGTCCCTGTTTAGCAAAATTAACAAAACTGAGTCCTGTCCTTGTCCCTTAAAGTGCAATGTGCCTGGGCCCTCCTCCTAGCACACGAGTATTCTGCCAGCACAGAACCAAAGGCCCTGGAGGGTGCACAGGGCATGAAGGATGGAAGGGTGAGAAGGTAGCTTCCTTTGACCCTAATGCTCTGCTCCTCCAAGTAGTAACTGCAGTGCATGCTGCTCTCTGTGCCTTGCACAGGGGGTACAAGTAACTGGGGCCTGCTCAGGGTCCCTCTACTGATTGCATTACTCTTTATGGTGGCAGCCCACTGAAAAGTGTGTTAGCTCACCAGACCCCTTCTGCATGGTCAAGAGACCAGTAAAGTTTTGCTCCTTGCAATGGTGGGAGCTGATTAGCAATGCGGGGGATGGTTAGCCAAGTACTCTTACTTCCACCCTGCAGTGTAATCCATCCCTGCCAGACAGGGCAAGATTTTGGTATTGCTGTATGAGCGATACAGGCATGTGGTATTTTTCTAGTTTGACACACACAATCATTACAGCTGGCTAGGACACAAGAATTCTGCTTTTCAAAAAAATTGAGGTTTCATCATTTTTTTGGTTCTGCACTGGAATGAAATCTAGACCTTTGAAATGTTTGGGGAGGAGCCTGGTGGGGACAGAGAAGACTTCTAGAATGACCATTAGTCTAGTGGTTAAAGCAGAGACCTGGGACATGGGAGCCCTACTACTTCCAATACCAGGCTCTGTCTGATAGTTAATCTGTCTTTCTTGTTACAGCTGCTACACTTTGAATGAGTCCTTAAATACTCATTGAGGCAAAAAGGTTCCATAATCCACTGTTTGGGCTACTCGTATAAGAGGCTGATGCTAAAGTCTTTAGTCTGAATCAAGGAAAGAGGCATTTGAATTCTTAATTGCTGCATTTGTGACAATCACTTTGTCAAGCTCCGAACTGCTCTGGGAAAGGACTTTCTCAAATTTTGAGCAGAAATTCCTTCTTCGACTTGAGAAGCCTCCTGAACAACAGTTTTGAAAATCTGAAACATTTTCACACAAAAAATGCATCTCAGTAAGCTGGCATTCTCTCATAAAAATATCCCTGACCAATACCAATAATAAACATCTGTATTTCTGTGGTCCACTCTAATTAATGAGCTCCACACACCTACAACCAGGATTGAATAATTCCTGTCAATGCCTCTTAGGCTAACCTGCAAAGATTGAATCCGTTCAGGCTCAGGATTTTTAAATGTCTGTACTTATCTTAAATGTTCTGCACTGATGGAAATACGCGGGTGGCTATAAAATCTACTTACTATCCCTCCTGTTTATCAGTTCCTGTTTTTAACACACAAATTTACAGATATTGGTCCATCAGTTTTTCTGTAAGTTATTTTTGCCTTTCTGCCTTCTTTGTAACTGTCTGTATATTGTAAGACTTTCTCTCTCCAAGGTGTATAATCACTCCAACCTGGTTAAGAAGCAGAATGGGAGGTTTAAGATACAGAACCTTACTTCTATAAAATGCCATAATGTCACTTCTGGTATAATTCACATTCAACATACCAGCAAATATATGGGGCTCCTTATGCTGTCAGCTGCATGTAGCACTATTTCATTGAAAACCTAACTCACCACTTATGAAAATCACTGCAATGGTCACTCAGATCTTCCTGTTCCCTCAGACACTTTTCATGATTATCCTCTTTGCTAATTTTAGTCCTGTGAAACAATGGGAGGAAAAAATATACATTGCAACACATTGTACACTGAACATCAGGGGAGCCTTCAGAATCTCCCGTAGTTCTGAGTCACTTTTTAATTTAAGGTCATCTAAAATCCCGTCTGAGTTGAATTCTATCTACTTGATAATTGGCTATCCCAGAATTTTTACTTACCTTCCATCTTTCTGATATGATATTGTTGGTGATGCTACTTCACTTGGACTTAACAACCTCATCCAGACATGCAGGGGCCTGTGCTTGCAGTGTCACAAATTGCTGCAGTGCATCCTCCTGTATATGCCCTTTATTACAGGACAAATTGTCCTGCAGTGGGCAAACTGCTTTTGCAGAACTCCTCTTGGCTCTTCAGCCACAGAGACCTGGAGCCTGGGGTCAGCACTGGTATTGGCCCCAGCAATCTTACCCGGCGGCCTGGAGAAGCAGGGGCACAATTCAGGCAGCATGGAGGCCTGGCCAACGGTCAAAGTATTGCCCAGGCTGTGTGTGTGCGCCAGTGTATGCTTGTTGGGTGTGTGTTGTGCTGGTCTCGGTTTTGTTTTGTTTTTATTTTTTGCTACCCAGAAATGCTGGTAACAAATGTAGCCCTGCACTGTGAATTTGCAGCACGGGGCACGTTTTAGCATTTGCTGCATGTGGTTTGTGGTGCCGTGAACTACATGTGCCTGCACGTTTGGATGTGGCCAACTTGTCCGCATCATTTGCTCAGCTATGCCACTCAATTTTATTGAACTGAAGGCTCATTTACAGTGTTGATCCTTTTATGTAGCCAAAGGAGTTTAAAATGGCTCTAGGCTTTGTCTAAACACAAAAGTGAGCCCACTTTACTGGATGGAGTCCCTGAGTCTTGATAACGTCCCACATAGCTATCCCTGCAAACTCTTCTAATGGACATGAAGCTTCTACTGGCTAAAGCATTATTTTGCTGGCATTCCATATACCTGTTTCCAGAATGATAGCAACCATACTACCTATTTTAGTGGCATAATTGTGACTTCTCTAAGGCTTTTGCCGTAAGAACTATCTATGTTGACTGGGGTGGGATTTTTTCACATGGCAGATATGTAAGAAACTGCTCTTTTTGTTCTGTTCTTGATTGGAAACAATTTTGAGACCATGGAATTTCCTATAAAATGGAAGCCCTTTGGTGACATCCCTAAACATCTCCCACTGACTATTTTGTCAAATCAAAACTACACAAAAGCATTGGCAGCCAAAAAAGACTCATGCGGAAATGTGAAACCTGACAGGAGGAAGAGGCCTTCATCTCCCATATGGTTGGTTTAAACAGCTTCCTAATGAAAGCTTGATTTGACCATGTCCAGCAATTTTATCAGAATATCCTTCTTACATTACATTTACTATAATGACAACATTGTTGTGGGGCAGATTTAAAAAAAAAACAAAACAGATTGAAAAATCTTTTACAAGATGTCCACAAGCATTAGAGCTGAATGGGAGTGGATTTAACATTTTATGGGAAATTCCATGATTTCAAAACTGCTTCCAATCAAGAACAGAACAGTAACAGCAGTTACTTACCTTACGGTAAGTGGAAATCTCTAAGAAGTGTTTTTTGTATGCATTCCACTGTGAGCACTCATGAATCTCAGAGCACAAATGCATGAGACACAAGGGATGGTAATGCCTGTATGGTGTACATGCATCCTGCTGCTTGTTATGTTTCACACTGTGGGCATAAAGCATGGAGTGTACCTACTGTGCTTCAGTTTCTTACGAAGCATGGAATCCTAGCTATGCTGGACTCCAAGACAGCGGGTCCGGATGACAGGTTGCAGACTTTGCATATGGACAACACATCATAAAGAACGTCATTACTGTACACACTCTTTAACTGCTGTTCCTCTTTCAAGTTGAGCTGTAAATATTCATGGAACAGAGCATCACACTAGTTCCTCAAGGTACGAAATGCCTCATCTGTTTTGCTATTAAAGAATGGAAGGCTGCTCTCAGTATCATGTACATTTTGGGAAAAACCCTACCCTTGCAACTAGGATAACTACTGCATATCCACAGCTGTTGCTTTTCAATGGAAAGCCATACTGATCACATATAAGGCTGCTCTTGGCCGTCATATGCCCTTCTGACAACAGCCAGATAAACTAGGATTCCAGGAGGGCTCTGGAATCATTTTGCAGCTGGTTCAAAAAGGAGGCAAGTTTCTAATAGACCCCAGAATTGTATTTTGACCCTTGAACTGAAGGCTCACAGAGGAGTATGCCACATGTCCTAATAAATCTTTGAATCTTGTCTTTTGAAGTGGTTTTGTACTGGTAAGCTTTCTTATCTGCTGCTGTCACTCCTAGGGAAGATTGGACTGCAAAAGTATAGAAATACTCATTTCTCTTAAAGGAAACTTAGTATTTCTTATCCATAAATGTGGAAGTAGGGAGTTTCTGAGACTGGAGTCTGCCAGTCCAGTTTGGCAGGGTTCATTATTGCCTTGTTTATGGGGACAGGTACTTTCCCGGAGGCTGAGCTAAGAATGTCCACCAATTTGTAGGGGCTTTTTTTTGTTTGTTTGTGTTTGACTTCTTTTAAAGGGATATAAAAACCAATTACTGCATTCTTCATGAAGCCTTGGAGCCCTTTAAATCAGCCAGACGTGGGGTGCCTAGGAAACTACCATTCCAGTGAAGAAGGAGGTGTCTTATGCATACCCTTTTATCTTGGGAACAGGTGATAGTTTCAAGGCCATTTCTTCAGTCGGTGCCACTGGACTGAAGACTGATGGAGGTAGGCCCACCACAGAGGCAGAAAGTTTCTGTGGTGCCACTAATTTTGCTCCCTTAACTTAATGCTTCACACCAGGTTTGGGCCCAGTTGTTCATATGAAGTTCCTGGGATACCACTCACCTGGGGCCATGAAGTCTGAGTAGGGAGCCAGTGTAGGGGGGAGAGCCTTTCCAGAGATTTTCATGGGGGTCCACTCAAAGATCTCCTTGTGCCCTTTATCTGGGGCTGTGTGTTTTCTTTTGCAGGGTCCTGGGCCCCTGAATTGTGTGTTGGCCTCATCCATTAGCATTTAAGCTCTCTGCAGCCTCAGCACCCTATCCTTAGCAGGTTGGGAGGTGAAGGACAGAGCATATTCCTGGGATGTGGAACTCTCCCAGGCATTAGCATACCCATCATTTACTCAGATAGGACTACTGCATGAAGGCAATACTTGAATCCTAGTGACCTTCATGGGACTATTCTAGGCATAAGGTATGTTTTTCCTTTTTAATTTATTTTTAAACTGACAGGTTGTCAACAGACAACAGGAAAAACTAGCTCTATTAGTCTAACTACCTACTAAACCATTCTTAAGTTAAACGTTTGCTGCAGTCTATAATCCAAAACCAAGACACTCTTTTTTTGAACTGAGAGGTTTTGGGTGGAATTTACGTCTCTCCTAGGTTTTGGGAGGAAACTCGTAACTTCTTCAAAGGAACAGCATGGCACCTGTGTACCAGATAGGCATTGGTGACCAGAAACATCTATGAGCTCAGGTCTTTGAACCACACATCCACACACACCTACCACGGAGTATATGCATAGACAGTCACTTGAAGGAGAACCAGAATATTTTGAAATTTACCATAAAATGAAATTTAAATATTGTTGTATTCTAACCACAACCTTTTTAAGCTTCAAAAATACCTTTATATTAAGAAAAACTAAAAATGCTTTCAAAAAGTAATTTCAAAATGAAAAATAAGAACATTTTGTTCTGAAAGTGTCAAAGCATTTTACCTGGGGGGGGTAGCCTTAAATAAACCAAAGGTGAATGTGTCTCCTGCCCTGTACCTGAAAGGTGTCCTTCTGTTTTCTATGCACTGCACTTTTATTGTTTTTACCAAAATGTGCTCATTTTCACAAAAAATGCTGACCAAATAATATGTACACAGGAAATGGGCAGGAGCTGCAGTCAAATGGACAGGTGGAATGTGAAATCTGAATAATACATTTTCTGAATGATACCGTTGTTTTGGTTCCTCAGGGGACTGGAACATTAATCACAAAAGATGCGGGGGGGGGGGGGGGGCGAAATACGTATCTTCTAATTTTTTTTTTTTTTTTTTTTTTTATTTTTTTTATATTTTTTTTTTATTTTTTTTTTTTTTTGTTTTTCGCTTGCCCTCATCAATAAACCACCCGGGGGGGGGGGGGGGGGGGGCAGCCTATATACATGCTCCAGGGTGGAGCATGGGGGTATTTTAATTAAAGTGGCTCTCAGGGAACTGCTCTAATTAAAATGCTACAATGTCTCCTGTATTCAGTGCCTCACATTTCAAAATGGCTGTGGGGGTACTTTAACTACAGCTCATCGAATGAGCTGTAGTTTAAGTGCCCCGGCTACCATTGTGAAAATGGGATATTGATCACAGAAGATGCAGCAGCACAGTGGAGCATTCCAATTAGATTGAGTCTGCGCCGATGCACTCTAATCAGAATGTGTCAGATCATGTGCTTAGGCACCCATGAGTGCTAAACATTTAAATGGTCTATTTCCATAGATTTTGTAGACATTAGGGTTGGAAAGAACCTCCTAAGATCATCGGGTCCAGCCCCTGCCCAAAGGGCAGGAAGTCAGCTAGGGTCAAAGGATCCCAGCAAGATAAGCACCCAAATGTTTCTTAAAAGTGTCCAGAGTAGGTGCTTGCACCACCTCTGGGGGTCTATTCCAGGCCTTGGAAGCTCAGACAGTAAAGAAGTTTTTCCTTATGTCCAGCCTAAAACAGTCGTGCAGGAATTTGCGACTATTGGACCTTGTCATCCCTTGGGGTGCTCTGGTGAACAGGCATTCCCCCAGATCCTGATGCATGCCCCTTATATACTTATACACTGCCACCAGGTCACCCTAAGCCTGTGCTTCACCAGGCTGAAAAGTCCCATGGCTCACAGCCTCTCTTCATAAAGCCTGTTTTCATGCCCTGATCATGTGTGTGGCTCTCCTCTGGACTCTTTCAAGCTTCCCCACACCCTTCCTGAATTGTGGAGCCCAAAATTGAATGCAGTACTCCAGCTGTGGCCTCATCAAGGCTGAGTACAGTGGGAGGATGAGTCTTGCTTGAGATGCATCGGTAGATGCAAGTGAGAGTTTTGTTCGCTTTTCTGGCTCCTGTATCGCATTGGTGGCTCACATTCATCTTGTGGTCAATCATGACCCCCAAGTCCCTTTCAGTCCTGGTGCTAGTGAGCGTAGCATTGCTGAGCCTGTAAGTGTGATGTGGGTTACCCCTGCCCCCCCTCCTACCCCAAGGTGGAGCATCTTGCATTATTCCATATTGAATACCATCAGGTTTTCCTCTGCCCACCTGGCAAGCCTATCAAGGTTGGCCTGGATCACCAGCCTATACTCAAGTGTGAACACTCTTTCCCAAAGTTTGGCATCATCAGTGAACTTAGCCAGTCCACTTCTGACACCAGAGTCCAGATCAGTTACAAAGACACTGAGGAGTACAGGTCCAAGAACAGAGCCTTGGGGAACACCATTGGTCACTGAGTACTTTGTTGATTCAGTTCCATCGACTACAATTCTCTGGGTCCAAGCTCAGAGCCAGTTTGCCAGCCAGTACACTGTAGTGTAGTCAAGGTTGCAGTTACCTAATTTTTCCATGAGGACTCATGGGACACCAGGTCAAAAGCTTTTTTAAAGTCCAAATATATTATATCAACCTCTTCCCCACCTCCTCACCTCTTCCCCTCCTCCCTCTTATTTGGGATACCTGCTTGTGACAACATGCTCTTGCACACCTCTGTGATCCCTTTGTCTTCTATGATGCCTACAATTCTTCCTATATTTCTTTTTAAATGCCTTCAGGGTACAGGCAGCAGAAGGCTGGGGCTAACAGGGCTTAGCCCCCTGAATGCAGGGCAGTGGGTAGGGGCGCAAGGCAGCCCGGCTGCAGGCTCTGAGGTGGCCTGGGAGGGGTGAGGGGCAGGTGCTGGTGCTGCACAGCTATGGCGGGGCATGGGACAGAGCTGTGAGCAGATGCCCCTAGATCTGTGGTCAGGGTGAGGGCAGGCTACTGCTATGGGCTGGAGCCAGTGGGAGCTGGGCTCTTCCTGGTGTGAGTGTTGGGCTGGGCTGTGCTCAGGGAAGGCAGCAGCGGTGGTGCTGGGAGGAGAGCTATGAGGGGAGGCTGCAGCCATCCCAAAATTCGCTGTAGCTTAGCCTTCACCTAGCACTGCCGCTGCCCACCCTGAGCGCAGCATGGCCCAGCCGAGAAGAGCCTGGTGCCACCCCTCAGCCCCAGCCTGCAGTGGCAGCCTGTCCTTATCCCATGCACAGATCCAGGACACATGTGCCCCATGACCTCCTGGGGTGCGTACTGCAGCAGGAATGCTCCTGCCCCAGTGCCAGGCTCTCCCCAGATGGCCTGCCCCTACCCCAGCTTCTGCTTATACACCTCTGAATACATGTATAGCAGAAGGGCTGTGTGAAGCTTCAGAGGCTGATTCAATTTAACCGCTGAATCTCTGAGTCCGAATAGAATCAGGAGACCCTTTTATCTCTCCAAATGGATTCAGAGGGCTCTGAACTGATTTGGAGAGATTCAATGATTTGGACATAGACACAGCTTTAAATGTTTTTTCTACATACCTCAAGGTACAAGACAGCTCGTGAATGCTGAGATGGTGGAGTAGATGCAGCATCCAAAGGGAGCACAGGGGAGGAGGGTGGTCCCCAACATGTTCAGAGGTGGACCCAGAAGTAGACCAGAAGCACTACTGGTTCGCTTCCAGGCCCACTGTGGAGCATGCAAGGGAGCATCCTCCTGTGGAGCATCCCCCTGCCCCCCAGCTCAGCAACAGTTGGCTCCTAGATCTAGGGAGGGCCACCTGGGGTCCACCCATGGCCTATTGCCAAGCTGCAGGGCTGCAGGGGAGGCATCCCCTGCACGTTCAGCAGAGGATCCAGAAGTACTTGTGGTCTACTTCCAGGTCTGCTGCTGAGCACATGCCCCCCCATGCTCCTGTAGGATGCTCCATCTACCCCACCATGGCAACATTCTCAAGCCGCCTTGGTACCTCGAAGTATGTAGAAAAAACATTTAAAGCTATGTCTATGCCTGAATCATGGATTCTCTGAATCAGCATCAAATCTTCAGATTCGACTTCAGCCGAATTGAATCGGGACAGTGATCTGAATCAATTAACTGAATCACTGTCCCTGATTTGGGCTGAATCTGACTTGAATACAGCCCAATTCATGCACCCCTAATAGGCAGCCCATATTTGTATGTGCAATTATTATGTCCCAAGTGTAGGACTTTGTGTTTGTTCTTGTTAAAATCCAACTGATTGACTGTGTACCATTTTTCCAATCTCTCTCCAGGTCACTCTGGATCCTAGCTCTATCCTCCACAGTGTCTGCAACTCTACCCAACTTAGTATTTTCCACAAATTTGCTAAGTGTGCACTCAACCCCACCATCCAAATAATTAACAAAGGTTGTAAACAATACCAGATCCATGACAGACCACTGGGAATCTCTTTTGATTCCTCCTCCCAATTGGACACTGAGTCATTGATGAATACTCATTGAGCACAATGACCCAACCAGTTATTTGTCCGACTTATAGTACAGTAAAAGCTCTGTTATCCCCATTCCTGGGGGATGCCAGATAACAAGATATACTAATTGAGTGGCCAGGGCCACTGCCTCTCCCGCTGCCCCTCCCGCAGAATCGCTGCCCCTCCCATGGGCCCTGCGGGTCAGGGAGGCGGGCCTAGCACAGCCCTGCACAGCCTGTTATGCTCCCAGGCTTTGGGGGCTCGGCAGCACAGGCTGCTTTGCCCTGGGCTGTGGGGGCTTGGAGAAACTGGAAGTGCCACAGTGAGCACTTCCAGTTTCACTTTATCTTACAAGCCAGCACACCAGTTAATTGAGCATGCTGGCTTGTGTAAGATGCTAGTTAACAGAACTTTTACTGTACTTTCATTTAGTCTTCCCAAATCTTCATATGACTACTCACCAGCCAGTTCTTTTTAGATGTGCTGTAGTGTAACCACTACTCACCTCCATCCTATTATTAGTAGCATGAACAGGAAACATAACTGCCCCTACTGAAATGCCCTAGTCCCCATATTTCTCATCCAGTCAAGTAAATAATTAGTCAAACACACAGATAGTTCTGTTTTCTGCCTTTGTGTCTGTATAGCAGTGACTAACACCAGGGCCTGATTGTAACTGGTGCCACTACCCACCAGGTAGTGCTTAGGGACAGGTGTTGAAGGCTGGATTTATGATGACGGCAATGACCAAACACAACTTTCTTGCTGCCCTCTTTTATGCTTTCCTTCAACTTCACTCCTTCGATTACTCCTTGTTTTCAGATTGGTCTCTCTGAGGTCAACATACTGGCCATATTTTATCCTGTCAGCATATTCCTTTGTTCCACAGACCCATCACGAGCACACCTCTTAATTTGTCCTTCTTCTGCTGACTTACTTCGGGCATTGTCCGTTGGTCTCCCTTATCACCTTTCATTAACATATCCAATCATTTCATCCCTCTGATTCAGCAGGTTAGTGCCAAGTTCAGTTAAATTTGAGCTGGTAACAAAACTATTACTATGTTATGTTAGAAAAACTCACTGTGACAGGCAAAGAAACATCACATGAGCAAACTTAAGGCCACAAGCTGCTTGCAAGAGGCAAGGCCAGCTGATATTGCACACACTACCAAAATGAAAAATTCAGATAATAATGAGGCTATACAGAATTTAAGTAATGATTAAATAAAGGTGAATATTCATCACTCTGTAAACAGTGCAACTTTAAAGCATTAAATATGACAAGCTACCCTAACAGTATCTTTAGGGTTTAAATATTAAAACAATGATACTTCTACATAGAAATACACAACTGGAATGGACCACCTAGCTCAGTGAGGCCAGTAATCTGCAAGTGCAGACAGCAAGATAATAGATGCTAAGACTAAAATGGCTCGTAAGAACTTCCATTCCAGCCTTTCCCACACAGTGAAAGCCACAAAGCACTCCTCAAGGTAAACTTAAATACAAAAAAACCAAAGACTTCAAAAATTACAGTGTGCCACCGGAAGAAAGCAGGAGAGGCCAAGGAAGCCACCAGTACCTTGGGCTCTTGCAAAAGCAGGGTGTTTGTTAAGAGAAATGTGGCCAGATGATCGGAGGAAGTAGACCACATTCAATGCTACTGAGGCTAAAAGAATTCCAAACAAACAAAACCCTTCACAACGGCCCTTGCCAGTCTGAAAATTCTTACCTGACCCCGACCCTGGTGAGTCATTTATCGCTGCACCTCTGAGCAGGACAGGTCGGGCAACTGCGAAGCTCCCGGTACCACTTAAGTCACCAGACCATCCCAGCAATTAGCCAGAGCTAACCTTCAAGTCTTTGAAAAAGACAAGAAACAAAGAAATGCAAACAAAATTTAAAAAGCGTGATTGATATGTTTCCAAAGGAAAAAGCCTTCTTTCTGTCACCTACATATCCATCAAAAGACCGAAGCACGGAAACAATGGGCTAAGTACAATATAATTGAATTAAATGCAGTGTAATAAGTATGTAAACCTACTGAAAACTCATGAGGAAGGAGGAAAGGCAACCTAGCCCAGAAAGGGATGTTAGATGTCTCACCCAGCCTTCCTTCCTTGTACCCACAAACCTTCTAATTCCCTATAACCTAAATTAATACATATCCTTGAAAAAACGACAAGCTTGCATCAGAAACCCGAACCTATTGCAAGCCTGCCATCTCTACGGCAAAAACTGCTTCAGTGCTCAAACTTCCCTTACCACCAGGGCTAGGGACAGAAGTTACATATAAACCAGTTTAAGTGATCAGAAACTGGTCTAAACCTGTAACAGAACAGAACTTCAGCGCACATAAACCAGTTTCAAACTGGCCAAAATTTGTTTAAGATAAACCTGATTGAATGTAGTAGTATATCAGACTTAACTGATTTAGGTCAAACCAGTTTATGGAACATCTGTTCCAGACCCCTTCCTGGTTCAAGTTAAACCAGGCATCCTAGCATGTTTGCAGCCCTGGACTGGGCTGTGTTATCTGCTCCAGAGAGCAAGGCTGCCCTTTCCCTTTGCTTCCTACCCGGAGCAGTGAGGAGTGGCAAACAACAGGGTGAGGGTGGGTAATCTGGCTGGCACAGCCCAGTCTGCCTGGTGGGGGTGGAGCAGCCACTGCCAGACTTTTCCCCACTGGAGTGGAGGGGGTGGGCCAGCAGGCTCAGGAGAAGAGGAGGAAATTAAACTCCCCTGTCTCCCATCTTGGGCATGGGCAGGGCATCTGCCCTGAGCTTTCTGCCCTGTCGGTAACTTGCACAGTGGGGAGCATGACCAGAGCTGGTCTGGCTGGCATACCAGTGCCCATGCACAAAAGGGGAGGCAGACGATTTTAATCCCCTTCCTTCCCCTGCTTCACCTCAGGCACTGCCTGGGTCAGTGTGGCCATGCACCCTCCCCCTCCATGGGACAAACCCTGCAAGAGCTGCTTCTCCCCTCCCACTCCAGGAACACCCCGCTTGGGGTCCCTGCAGGCCAGGGTGGGGGTTTAAACCCCTCCCCAGTCACAGTCAGCCTGCAGAGGCCTAGCCATGCCCCCTTCCTCCTGCCCAGTTCAGCTTTCCTCCAGCCTGAAGGGAAGGGAGGGCTTGTTCTAGGCTCCCCTGGGCTCTAGCCTAAGCCACTGCAGGTATGTGACTGCATTTCTGGAATCAAAAGTGAATGCCTATTCACTTGCAAATCGGTTCAATCTACGCAGGTTAGATAAACCTGCAAAGATGGAATCAAGTCAGGCTTGGGCTTTTTGAACATCTGTACTTAGCCCAGGAACCTGTCTGTCCTTGTAAGTTTCAGCTTCTTCCACCAGCTCCTGCCCCTGCCAGCAAAATCTAGAAATCTGCCACAGGGAGTGAGCACAGCGGTGATGTGGGGGAGGGTAAAGGGGGGAAGAGGGCAGATCTGGCTGCCAGTGGGGGCAGAGGGGAGACTAACCCCCCTCCCTGCCCCCCTCTGTCTCAAGGGCCATGGTGCCAGCTGCTGCAACAGGTCAAGGAGCAACTGGCAGTCGGACAGGGAGGGGGGGAATTATACCCTTCCCTGGCAAAACCCCTTCCCCTACCTGTCCCTGCTCTGGCTGGGGAGTAGGGTGGCAAGGCCATCCCAGCTGGGCTGTAGCAGACAGCCCAGCCCAGACAGCATACTGGGATGCTGGGGGAGTCTGCTTTAATTTAAACCACAAAGAGGTCTTAGATAGAAAATATATAAAATGAGTTGAGCCAAATCAGTTAAGTCTGATACTACATTCAACCAGGTTTATCTCAAACCAGCTTCAGTCATTTTGAAACTGGTTTACGTGCACTGAACATCTGCTCCACTACAAGTTTAAACGAGTTTCTGATCACTTAACCCCATTTGTGTGTAATGTCTGTCCCTAGCCTGTGCAATCTCTACCTTATTCTCAGATTATAAAGCACCCCCTTTCCCCCATCTTATTTGATTTAATTTTCTTTGTAAAATCCAGGTCAACTAGACTTTTAACAATTTTCATTTAATTTCTGCACTTTCTGACCTCAGGGGCATAGCTCCTTCCTGATCAATCCCTTTTTCAATTCCTTGTCAGTCCTCTGCTTAATACTTTCATCCCTGGAGACCTGTAGCTCTTCCCTATCTTTTTTCTTTCTTGCTTGTTTGCTTGGCATGCAAGACCCAGATAGTACTGACTCATCTAACACCAGGCCTCTTCCCCCTTCAAATCCTGGAGCGCCTAAGTCCAGCCAGTTCTCTAGTTAACTTCCTTACTTTGTAAAGCTTGTTTTTCTGAAGTCCAGAAACCTTAACTGAAGAGCTCTGCTTGTGTATCCTACCATTTAAATCGCTTGGTCCCACATAGTCCGAGTGCTGCTTGTCAGAAAACACTCCAGTTTTTCTGCATGTATGTGTAAAGCAGATACATGTATGTGTAAAGCAAACTGCATGTATGTGTAAAGCAGATACATGGGACAATAATAAATCTATTAAAAACAGAAACACACTTTTTTCATGAAAAAATATCAATGAAAAATGGCTGTTCAACAAAATTCAGTTGATCTTTTCCTGTCTTTACTACTCCTCAAACTGATTTATGTAAAGAAATAGAAAATGTTAACAAAAAGTGGTATATAAAGGCTGGAAAATTTTCAGTTTCAATTTTCATTAAAAATAGTTGCAAATTGTATAGGGAAAAAGGAACCGTTTTCTGTGAGAAAACTTTTAAGACTGATAAAGAAGCTTTTCCACAACAAACAGAAGTCACAAAATAGGAGTCAGAAACTTCATACCAGAGATGTGCAAGCAAAATGGCAAACTGGGAACATTTTTCATTTATTTTGTAGGATTGGATTCCCCTCCAACTGAATCCACTGAACACAAACTGTAGTATGGGAACAGCTGTCTGAGAATTGGCACAATAGCCGACATTGTCTCAGCAGGGGCTGCTGAGTTTCCAGCAGAGATTTTTTGGGAAACTATGTGCAACTATGGGAAAAAAACCAAGCAAGTGAAAAAGATCTGTGTGGAGAATGCATTGTAAATTAAGTGATTGGGGAGAGATGTGTATTTGCACACAATGGCTTTTCCCCCCTACAACCACAATGCAGTCCTTTTACATTCTCATTTGTCAATAAACACAACAGTCAAGGTATCCCTGTCCCAGCGAAGAGGTTACATATGCATGCATTTCTCTTCTTTAAATTTCTCTTCTTGCTTTCCAGCAAATTACAGGAAGCATAATTCTGTCCTTTAAAAGGGAAAACGGAAACGAGTTTCTTGTCAACAAATGATACTAGGGTTCCCATTAATCTACTTTCCTTTGCACTAAGAAGTAGTGGAGTTCAAATAATCTGTGACCTTCTGCAATTGCTAATAACTTGGCTTCTTAAGAGCTAGGGGAAAAAAAAAATCAGGATTTTTACTGGAAAAAATCAATGTGACCCTTCCCATAAGTTGTTGCTTCTGTTCATGCTACACTTCATATGCAAAGACTCACAGCATATTTAGCTAATGCTCTCTAAAACACAAAGTACAATAGAAGTGCTTGTGGTGGCTACTACTGAAAGAAAAGGCCGTTCTGTTTTTTTCATATGCGGCATCTTGAAATAAGAAGTTTTTCTGCCAGTGGTATGGGAACTGCCAATGTGCGGGTCAGTTCAGTTACAGGACATTACAATGTGTCTTTGCTTGGGAAAACTTTATTGTTAAAGTTATTAATAATAAGTTAACTTATTGTTAATTTTATTGTTAAACTGAAATAAGTCATCGAGGCTGAAAAGTACATGCGTTATATATGTGTAATTTAAGAAGCTTTTGTTCATGGATTGGTAATTTAGGGCTTGACTTTACAAAGGTTTAATCATGAGAATGGTCTCTGACCTTAGTAGGACTACAGTCCAACTGCCCTGGGATTATCCTACAAGAATCCGGGTTACTAAATGGAATAAAGATTTACAGAACTGGACCCAAGGCAACCACCTCCACCAACATGCATATTTTCTAGCTGCCTTTGCCAGTCAGTACACAAAAGTAACTTATGCTTAATACACAGTAGTAGCAATCCTTCATGCATATGTACTAATGAACCGACCCTTACAATTTTCTGACCCTTTTCTCTTTCTAAATCCTTGTAAGCCTGGGTTCTCTTTGGGCTTGTCTATACCACACCAATGGCAGGTCTTGGGGAGGCTGGGGCTGAGCACATGCAACCCACCTGAACCGACTGATACGCTCCAAATGATTAATGAGTCAGGCTGCTCCCATTCTCACGTTCACTGGAGACCAAAGGCCTGAGAGTGGACACTGGGGACTAGCATGGAGCTTTCTAACTATAGTGCATCCTTAGACCCTGTTGGGCAGAGTATGCTCCGCCATGAGTTCCAAGGAAATACAGACAGCCTTTCTTTGTTCTGTTGTGCCCAGCCCTCGCCAGTATGGCTCTGCCCCACTAACTTACGGTTTGGATTGCATAGATCAGATTATACATGTTCTTAACTTGTACAATGACCTGATCCACCCAATAATCATGGCTCTTAAAGTTTCCTTTTTTAAAACCATACCAGCACAACTTTGGCTTCAACAGCCTCTGCCACATACTTGGGGTAGCTAGTAAATTGTTGATTTCGATGCAAACTCCAACATCGCCTGGGAGGTCATTTCTCCGTACACTGTATTTCTTTCAAACATTTTCCATTCCACATATCTAAGTTTATATGTCTACTTATATGCTTGAAAACTAGACATTTCCTTGTTTTATTCCATTCATATTAGACTACCCACATGCTTCTATAAATGATCTTTAATTACAGCAATTCTCTTCCCGTCAAGTTAGTTTCACATTAAAAATTAGAAAAATACTGAAAATGAGCTTTAAAATATTGGGAAATAAATGATCCTTTTATTACCTAAAAAGCATTAGGGTGTCTCCAAGGTACTGCAAATAAAATAATTTATGGTAAATGAGATTATTATTGCTGGGAAAAAGGACCACTTAATGCCAGTTTTCCGTGGGAAAAACCAAAGACGAGCAATCTGATGGGGGTGCTCGAAAACATAAAAGACAGATACTTAAAAATCTTAAAGGACACAGGGTAGGGAGTGGAATGTATATGCTGAGGTAGCAATGTTCAGTTTTTTAAAAAGATTACAAGCTCTTTCTGTTTATTCTTATCTTAGGGAGAGAGTCAGAGTATCCAGAGCACAAGATAAGACCGTATTTCACCACTGTGTTATTCCAGTTTTACGCTGTGTTACTCAAAGGAGTTACGCCACCATGAACATGGAACAATCCAGTGCTGAATCAGCCCCAGATACATGCAACAGGAACAAAAATGTTCACTGTAGGAAATAGGCAAAAAAGGTTCTTTGGGTAAATCTGGTATCTTTTATTAGACCAAGTAAATAGTTGGATTCCTACCTGGGAACTCATGTTTTGAGCATCAGGGAATTCAGTCAGTGAACCTGGTGTCAATGCACTGCATCAATAGTCGCATCAGAGGCAGATTTGGCCTTGTCTGGTGTTACATCTATAATAAATGACTACCTCTAGTTGCAAAAAGAGTGTAGCTACAAAATTAAGCGCCAAGCTCAGCTCTATTGCTGCATAAATAAAAAATTAAAAAGAGTCATTCAGGAAATACAAGATAGAAATGCATAATACCCAGAGACTGATATTGTTCCAGATACTGAACCCTCCAATTTTTTCACTATTGTCAAAAGATAAAAGAGCTTTGCTGGCCAGGAGAATAGCAACAGAAGAGCACCTGTACCTGTGCTCTACCAATTTGGATAACAAGAGCCATATCCTGTTGTCATGCTTTATTCACATCAGTCTTAAGAGCACAAGTGAACTCCCTCACCATAGTGATTAGCTGTCCTGGAACAAGCACGATAGACTGTTACTGAGTGAATCAGGATATGAAATCACTAGTCAAGCTAATCATCAGGTTGTCGTGTGCGCATGTGTGTGCACATGTGTGTGTGCGCACGCGCACGCACTAGACCTGGGATCAAACTCTATCTGCAGCATTGAACTAGCGCTTGGTTTCCTCATTCTTATTCTATGCTTTTTGTGCTGAATTGGATTCTGATCCTACAGTGAGATAAGACAGGAGTATTGAAGTTGCGGCTCACAGATTAGATTAGCCCATTGGGCCATGTCATGTAGCCCATGGGGCTGGTGGAGGAGCTGGGAATTTGAAGCCAGGGCCAGCTGTTTAAATTCACATGGTGGTGGCAAGTGAGTCAACCATCACTCACCCTACTGTTCCCAAACGTACATTTCTGACTCACCCCACCACTCACTCTGGCACAGTAGGCATCTCATCTTTGAAGGGCCCTGAAGCACGGTTCTAGCCCAGGGTGGAGAGGAGAAAAGGGGGGAGGGAGGGGTTGGGGTGATTTTGATACCATTAAGTTTATGACAACTAGTGTCTTGTTTTGCATTTTTCATTACAAGACTGGTGACTTGGCTAATGAGTCATTATGGGTTATATGGAAAGAACATATGCTGTTAACATCAGTGTCAATGTAAGGTGCTCCATTTTCTCTAAAACTACTTCTAGTAGTAGATCCCACTATGAAGAATGTTGTATTTTCAATGTGCAGTGTGCACATTAACTGATTAGCTAATGTTAATGAGAGCAAAGCTGAAAAATGGAAAGATTAAGTATGAATACTAGCCAGCTAAATTAGGGTGCATAATGCAAGGTCATGCAGAGATACTCAAGTTAGTGCTAAACAAGCTAGCTTGGGTATGGGAGGCAGTATAAACATGTTCATGTTGTGCTCTGCTAGAGCTAAGGCAGGTGTGGCCAATTTGTGACAAGTGCCATGAGCAACTTCTGGCAGATAGGGCAGGGAGCAAAAAAGCAAAGCAACAGATGGGGCAAGGAGCAGGGAGCACAGTTCAGGGAGCAGAAAGAAGGTCAGCAGATCAGGTAGGGGAAGTGGATTGGAGTGGCACTTGGGTTTAATTTGTGGCAAGAGAGGCTGGCCCTGCTGAGCTAAGGGCTAGCCTAAACTACACCTGGTCTAAACTACATAGAGCTCCCATGTAACTATGATGGCAAACCTCCTCAAGTGGATATGGTTACTGTTGTTCAGGTAGATGCTGTCTTGATGCCAAGCAGAAAAAGCTCTCTTGCTGATGTACAGAACAGCCATTAGGCATTTCTGCCAACTTAGCAGTGCTGGCATTGCCATAGTGGCAGCAACTCCACAATGCAAACTATTCCAAATTAGCCCCAGTCCGGGAGGGGATGTTAGCTTGGCCAGAACACTGCAGTAGTGTAGCTGTTCTTCTGCTGGCACCTGAGCTAGCTTTTGCAGGGCTGCTTTAGGTGTTTCTCTGTGGCTCTCCACTAGGCCAAGTGAAGATGCCTTAAATGGCCTGATTGAACTCAATGAATAGTGCGTGTGTGAGTCATTTTGAAAGCCAGGCCTCTTTTTAGGTGCCCAAATACAGATTTCAATGCCTAAAGACAGGGTAGGATGTAACTCTATGTTATTATACAGTTATTAGATAATAATTATAACAACAGTTTTGACCAATGAGGCCACATTTTTAAGGCATTTAGGTACCTAATTGCTTGTGACTGTAAATGTTAAAATCAAGGGGTGTTAGAAAAGCCATCCCTCAGTGATTTGGCAAAGGCCATGCAAGTCTGGGTCAAAGCCAGAATTAGACTCTGTTTCCTATTATCAAATGCGTGAAAGAGAAAACAATTAAGCACATTCCTTTTTTATAAACATTTTCATAATTACAGGCAGTGCCCTGGGCCAAATTCTGATTTCAGAGTCACAAGAGAAACTCTACTGAGGTACCTCTGGGTCAGAGGTACCACTGATGAGAGATGCATGCGTGTCTGCCAGAGTCTGGCCTCGTGTCATTAGCATGTCACCTCACATAAATTATTAAATGAACAAGCAGTAAGTTATTGATAAATTAAAAAGTACCATATTTATTCTGAAGACCTGGAATTTGGCTTCCCTGAATGTATTTCAGGTAAAAGAGGTCTGATAAAAGCTGTGGGAACACCCATGCCATTAATAAATAATGAGCAATTGCTCTCTGCTCATGATTGTACAGCAAAGAAGCAAATCGAGCTAGCAGCTAAAAAGGAAGCACACCACTTATCAGTGGAAGAAGGAGGCAAGCCTGATCAGAAAGGCTGAAGACTATAAATAAATTAGCAGAATCTGCCAGAGGAAGGACGTAGGAGCCAGAGTCCTGCTGTGATGTCAGGGAGAGTTTTGCAACTGACTTGGTGGGAGCAGGTGCTGATATTGCTGGACAGCTGGTGTGTGAACTGCTCGTTCTTTACATCTTGGAGTAATTTTGCCCATACCAGCCTGATCAGAAAAAATAAGTCCTGCTTGCAAACAAATTGTTGTGAATTTGAATTGTGTTCAAGAGCTTGTCCAAAATCTCTCTCTCTGCGCAGTTGCTCCTATGAACTATATGACCCAAGAAATCCCCTTCTTTCTCAGGTAATTCTTCAAGACATAAAAGGAAAAAGAATGGGTGACACTTAAGTCACTTCTACACAACTGATTAATTGTGCAATGACATGTTTCCTTTGCTTTATGCTGTACACGCGTTTCTGGAAAACAGTGCATAACTTGAATTCACATAAAGGCAACCCACTTTTCAATGTAACAAATAGGGTTACATCCCAAGATCTCGACAGTACTGACCCCCAGACCCATTTCTATCATTTTTACAAGACAATTTTGGTACTCATCAACAGTAAACAGTACAGCACTGCCACCGGGTGGCTTCATGGCTCGCAGCTCTCCTGGGTGCTGTGCTGACGGGCCCAGACCAGGCTGGGCTACAGGGCCGGGTGCTGTGGAGGAGCTGCGCGTGGGGCTGTCCCCGAGCCAGGGACTTCGCAGAGGTGCTGCCCTCATGCCACCTCTCATGTGCGGTACTGGCATAGGGCTGGGGAGAGGGCAGGGGAGGTGAGTCTGTCCATGGCCACAAGCCTGCGCCATCCGCCACTGCCATGCCTGCAGAGGGACCTCCCCCTTCCAGTGCCACATGCGAAGGGTGGTATGAGGGCAGCACCACTATAAAGACCCTGGCCCAGGGACAGCCCTGTGCCCGGCTCCTCCACAGCACCAGCCCCTGGGGGTGGGGGGCAGCACATGGCACCGTTACCTGGCCTATGGTGTCACTCCCACAATGCACTGCACAAAGCAGCTGACTGCAGGCTTCCACCACACCGATACCATAAGAGTGAATTTACCTCGCATGTAATAAATTCTTGGTATAAAAAGGGTCATTGCATAAGCAAATTCACACATACAGAACACACATGAAGTGAGAGAAACCTGTACCTTAAGACCAGCTACATGGGCAAAGTACCTGTCACATAACAAAAAGATCCAACCAGCTATAAAATTAGACCTCAGAAATGTATACGCATTTCATAGCTGGTTGATATTGAGCTTTAATTTGCGTGTGTAGCTTCATGCACCACTAGGGCTGTAAGATGACAGCAGCTGCATCTCCCAGGCACACAGGTAGACAAGGTGCTCCCATGGCTGGGAGCCCCAGAGCTAAGGGGTCTCCCAGCCTTAGGAGCTTGCTTCTGGCCTGTGCAGGGGGATGCCCGGGATCAGACTGCCCCTGCACTCCTAATAAAATGTGATGTGGTCTAAGATGTGATCCTACAATCAAGCTTCCTGCCACGCACATGTGGTACGGCAGGAGGCACAAGTGTGTGGATCATACATTAGATCCCATCATGCCTTGGTGGTGCACATGTGATTGAGTAAAGGGGCCTTCTAGTAGAAAAGTGTAAGCATAAGAACCTTTTACAGTTTTATTTTTAGCAGAGAACGTATGGGCAGCCTGGCCTCAGGGCTTTAATTTACTTTAACTGGTGTCACATGAAGTCCCTGTGTATCCCATTAGCTGATGCTCCATCCCAAATTCGTTTCTATGTATAAGTTATTCAGGAAGACTGATAGAGAAAGAATATTTACCTGGTCTTCAGGCTCTAAATTAATGTCTCAAATACTCTCTCACTTTTTTTCCTAGACTGGATACTGAGGAATCGTCCATAATCCTTGACTTGCATGCTAATATGTGCCAGTTACAGAAAAGCTAAACAATCTAGTTAGTGTTAAACATTCTGGAGTGGGAAGTGAATCAGGAAGCAGGAATATTTCTAGTGCTGTCCAAGGGATTTTGCACTTTTGCACCTTATTATGAAATGTTAGGGTCAAGTCCCCCTGGGAGAATGAACTCCCTGTTCAGTTTTTTGCAAGCATAGATCATCTGGGGTCCAGCTGAATTCACAGTTCTTACAACTTAAGCAGTTTTATAGTTTGCTGGGTACCAAAGAGCGCTGCTGAAAAACATTTGAAAAAGAATATCTCAGTGTCCATTTCTTCTGCAACAAGAAACGAATTCACTGAATATTATAAAGTACCCTGGCAGGACTATGATTCTAGCTGAAGGGGCTTTAACAAAAAATCCTGGACAAAGTATATTTAACAATTTTCAGTATTTCTAATTCATTACAAGTCATCTGCCTTCTCCTTATCACGACTGTCATTATGAAAATCCCTTCTATCCTTCCTGGCAGTGAAGTGACCTGGGCAGATACACAAGAAAGCAGAAACAAACAGTTGTAATAAATTAACCAGTTAGCCAGAATTTTTAGCAAATGCCTATCTGCAGTTTTTTATGAATTTGCTTCAGCTGCATTCACATACCTTTTACATGTGTTCCCTTTCTATGAAAAGATGCAGATTCAACTTTCACTAGCACAAAAATCAGGCAGAAAAGTGCAAAGTCAATGACCAGAAATGTCATTAGTAGGTACTTAAGGCTGTATTTGTGCCCCCACAAACATACACACACTCTCCCTTGGACCCGGCAATAGTTACCAAGAATTACCTGCAAGTTCTCCATCTGCACACACTATGTTAGATGGAGCCATGATGAATAGTGCAAGGATCAGCTGGAATTGCTTGGCAGAGCTACAGTTATCATCTGAGACAATGTGGATGGGCCAAGCGTGTTTGTGTGTGTGGGGTGGGGTGAAGTGTGGAATTTGCATTTCCCTGCCTAACCACCATGTGTGCGATCAAAGGAAAGAAAGTGCACGTGTCACTTGAACAGATCCAGGTTGCCTCATTTTATAGGTTCTGTCAATAGTGTAACACAGGGCTCATCTCCCCATGGGGACTGTCAGCAGGTAGATGGGGAAGCAGAACGATAGCAGTAGGCAGCATCACATGCCAAAGTGTGAAAAGGTCACGACATTTAGGGGCTGTGGTTTCTCTTTGGAAGAGGCCAAGAGTTTGACCACGGAATAGGAGGAGGTAGTTCCTGTTTGGTACAGTTCAAAGGCATGGGAAAACTCCGTGTTACATGCCTGTTAGGGCAGGACTGTCCAGCTTCCAGGGAGCTGAGGGCCACAGTATTGCGCAGACTGCTGTCTGAGGGCCTACAAGAGATGAGAGCCACAGTCCTGGAGGCTGCTTGCCATGGGGTTACTCTCCCCTGCCTTGCTACCTCAGGCTCTCCTCCCAGTTCAACCTCACAGCTCAATTTGTTTTTGGCATTGAACTGTCTAGCTTTTTAAACAGAGAGAAATGCTTCCTGTAGAACCATTGAAGCAACTCTACAGGAAGCATTTCTCTATCCTGTTAGGTGGCAGTCCAGAAGCTATTTTGGGTAAGTAAAGGATACAGGCAGCAGCAGCAGCAGCAGTGGAAGGGCGTTATGGAAGGGGCTCTAGCTGTACAGATATAGCCGGTTTTCCAGTTCACGTCATGGTGCTTAGTCTAACAAAGTGTGTGAGAAAGGACACATGTTTGGATTCCCAGCCACAAATGGAAACTAAAGAATGGAAAAGGCCTCCTGGGCCGTTACATACAGTTCCCTGAGTTCTTAAGCAATTGCTAATTCCAGAAATCTCCAAAAGCATGACTTCAAGCCCTCACACACACCTGCAAGGTACAGTACCTGAAACACCAGGGATACCTGCAACAGTGGTTGGCAACTTTTTCTGGCTGCAGGCTGGAATGACCCACCCTGGGTCAGAGGAAGGTAGGCATGAGGACTTGTCCACAGACCGCCTCTCCAGCAGCCCACAGCCAGTAGCACAGAGAGTGCCTACAGCCAGAGCCCCCTGCCACTGGTTGCTGTGGAAGTCCCATGTCTGCCACCTGGAGCCACAGGCCTGATCCAGCCTTCAGGCTGTAGTTTGCCAACTTAACCCTACAATGTGATGCAGTAGAGGAGGCAAAGGCACAGCCAGCCAATGCTCAGTTACTCCAGTGGCAGAGATGCAATTCATTAATATATGCTCGAAAGCCCCCTGGAAAAGAACAAGGCTCCCTGAGCCAAGCAAGGTGGCCAGAAGCACAAGGCCTGCTTGCCAAGGATCTCTGCCTTTTCTAAGTACTGGCAGGAACGCTGGTGCACTTTAGCCAAAAGCCTATGATGGGAAAATATTCCTTCCCAGAACTAACCGGCAAGTAACAATAGCCCAAGTCAGGGGGTTACTAGGCACTGGCAATGCATCCCTGCATTAAACCACAAGTCATTAGTTCACAGAAGTTTCTCCTTGCAGTCTAGCTCTCCTGCTGCTATGTACATAGGTATCTCAGGCAGCTGTTAATGGGATAGTTGCACACTTCTTAATGCACTTTTTTGGGAAAGGGGACTGGAGAGCACTGGGGCCAGGGCCTCCTGAAATCCCACAGGAGGAACACAGTTTAGTTTCCCCACAATGTCAAGATCCCCCATATGCAGGACAGGAAAACTGCAAAGCGTTCTCAGTTACAGTGAGACTCCTCAAAGGGAACTTACAAAACACTTCCCAGAGACCAGCCTATGAACTCCACTTCATCAACCTCCTGGATACTAAAAATCATGGACTAAGTATAAACATTGGATTTATGATACATTATAACCTGCCTGACATCTGACTCCCCAGGTACTTCTCCACTATTCAGTCCCCTTCTTTCCCCCGTCACCCAGCCCATCTCTCACCCATTGACTCCTCAAGCTACATCTTCACTGACTGCAGCCCAGCCCAGCCCCTGGCTTCTTTACTTTTCATTCCATCCAGGAAGAGCACACACCAACTGCTGAAACTTCCTTAGCCTGACAAAAGGTTTCTGAACCTGAAAGCTTGCTTAAAAATTGAATAATTTTACTAATTTTAAATACAATGGTGACTAAATTTGAGGAAATCAGAAAAAAAAGAGAAGGCCAAAACTCAAATAAAAGTATTTGTTACATATTGTACAATGAGGCCTATTCAAGTACTGATTTCAAGAATTAAGTAAAACCTGAGGTACATCAGAGAATAGAGAGAAATTAGTAATAAAACCCTCCCTTAGCTTTGGTTTGTTTTTTTTTTTTGCACACATAGGTAAACCAAATGGGGGGGGGGGTAAATAATCAGCTTTGCCTTATGTTTTGGAGAGATTTTAACAAAATATCATTTTCCCCCCAAAGAAATTATAGTAGTTGAACATCTAAAAAAAAAAAAAAAAAAAAATCAGAATCTGTATATTTCCAGAGATTTGTAATAATAATGCTGGTACAAGCCTTTCAAAATCTCAGAGCAAATTGGACCAAGCTGCACCACTGTGAATCAAGTCTTGGTCTGTCCTACAGGGATTTGCATCTCAGCAGCTGCATCATCATCAGCTAGCTCCAGTAGCAGGAATCAGGACAAAAACTCATTGTAAACATGTCCATATTAAGTCTGCATTTATCATCATTATATGTGAACTTGGTCTGGGGCAAGATAAAACTTTGCAGTATCAAAAACAGACTTTATTTAAACTATTTAGACTTTATCTAGAGAGAGAGAGACGAGTGACTAAATACTTCAGAATAGCAATCGCTACTGCTCCCAGTATGGCACTTGGAACACAAGCATGCAGGCTGCTATGTACTTCCTGCCAAGTAATGTGCAGCCTCAGCTCTAAAGCTGTCTCTGAATGCTGAGCACACTTGGGGCCAGATTATTAAAGGTATTCAGCTATCTGGCTCCTTGGGTACTCTGCGTTTTACAGGAGGACTCTGTGTTTCTTCATATGGAAGAAAATTCTCATCTTTTAAGTTCCCACAAGTGTCTTTCCCAGAGAGGCAGCAGCAATATCCCTGCCCTACTCTTCTTTCCCTCAGAACCCTACTTTATCGTAGAGTGACATTTTTATGGAATTGTGTTACTTTGGATCTTATCTTCTGTAAATAAGACTAGACCTCTGGGACAGAGCACATCCTTTTCTTTACTTCTGTTCCTTCCACTTAAAAAGCATAGTGATGCTAACAAACAGAGAGGGCGTGAGAGCCTGGAAGAGTATTGGCTTTTCCTGGAAAGCCACCATAACTCAGCCATTAATTGTCACTGGTGTATCACTTTCCCCTCCCTTATTCTTGTCTTCAGATACTCTTAGGCAGAGACATCCAAGCGTGCCAACTATGTAAACTTGTTTATGTAGGAGAAAGCCAGCGGATACGAATAACCCAACGCATGCCATCAGGCAGCAGAAAACAAAGAACTGCACTCTTAACAGATGCTATTCATACTGTGCAGGTTACCTGGTAATAAAATAATAAAAGACCCAAACACACTAACTACTTGACAGATTTCAAAGTGGTAAGATACAAACTTAGTTAAAAAATTCACTGACTCATTATAAGAGTTACTAGGACTTACTCTAGGAACTGGCAATCAGCTAGATGGTTGCTTTTTCCCTTCCCCATTGCATTCTCAGTGGAACTGATAAAGCATATAGTAAAATTGCTTTATGCTTTCTGTTGTAGATCCCTGTTTTCAGTTGTTAAACCTACTTGAGCTGAGGGCTTTGGGAAAAAACAGTTCATTCATTTTTTAATATGAGGTTGAGGAAGTTCTCTTAGAAGAAATCTAGAAATGTCGTGCTTTGAAACAGCAATAGGGCAGTCCTTCAACATGGGGCTTTTTGCTGCCTGTATAAAGGTGGAACCTATATTTGATTAAGTGATAAACCTGTAAAAAAAGCATTCTGGATGCAGATGCTCATGAAGATCCTTAAGGTAGGTCTACATTCCCCACCCCCAAAAAGATACTCTACTCTAAAGCATGCCCCACCCCTCTGTCCATGCATGCATGTATGAAATCAATACAGCAGTGAAGCCACTCCATGGATTCACTCTATGGCTGTTCTCAAGATCTGCTTCCAATGTAATTAAGGGTGGCTACATTTCCCGGTTTAGCATTTGCAAGTGAGTATAGCTGGGCATGCCCAAGAATGGGTGCACGTAACAATTCCAGGCACACAAACACAACTATGGAGTCTTGCTGCTGAAATCTTGAACATCCTACATGCAAGTGAGCATGTCCAGCCCATGTTGTTCCTTAGAGCTCTACTAACTGGGGTTAATTCAGAGTCACTATCAAGCAAGAACTCAGATCTCTTCCTCAAAAAGTCCAGTTAGCCAATAAGAATGCAGCACAGCATTGGACAATCAAGGACTCTTCCTTACAGCCTCACCTCTGCCACGTTCTAATATTTATTCAAGAAAAAAACGCCAGAACATCAATAGGAAAGCCATTCCATTCAATCTTTATTTGCATTGCCCGAAATGAGGCAACAATGTACTCTTACTGTGAAAACCACCAACAGAATATTGAGTTATATTAACAGAAGGATCTTTTGTGGACCAAGAAAAGTGATTTTTCTGTTCTATTTGGCACTGTTGAAGTCTTCTTGGAGTACCGTGTCCAGTTTTCAGTTTCACACTTCAAGAAATATGTGGACAGATTGGAAAGAGTCTGGTGGAGAGTAACAAACATTATTAAAGGCCTGGGAAACAAGACTTAATAAGGAAAAGCTGAAAGAACTAGGGTTGTTTAGTCTGGAGAACAGAAAACTGAGACAGGATTTACTATCAGTCTTCAAATACCTAAAGGGCAATTATAAAAAGGGGACAGAGTTATTTCTCAGTAAAACAGGACTAGGACTAGGAGTAATGACCCTAAGCTCAAGAGAGGCAATTTAGGTTTGAGATGAATTTTCTGATGGGGGGTGGAGTAAGAGGGGGGGTAAAATAGTAGAACTGGATTGTGAGAGCTGTGGAATCTCCATCCCTGAAAATTTAAGAGAAGGTTAGCCACATGACTGGGATGATTTAGTTGGGGGATGATCCTGCTTTGATTAGGGGGCTGGACTAAAAGATCTCATGAGTCATTTAGTCCAGCCCCCCCATTTCCAACCCCTCCGTTTTCCTATGAAATATTTCTCTTTCAGGAGGACTCTGTACATAGTTTCTCCTATCCTCTAGCATACATTTATACTAGACTTCAATTCACTAGCAAAGTGACTTAACTTTTCTTAAAATACAAAGATGAGCAATCATTTTCTTTTCCTGCAGTCTCATTTATTGAATAAGACAAACACAGAGATGATGGGATCAGAATGGCTGCTTGCAGTCATCCCAGATGAACAGTCTTTAGAGAAAAGTTTTGTGTGTTTCACAGTTGCGGACTAATTTCTTAGGGCATACATTTTTATTAATTTGGGTACCCACTACAAACCTGCTTAATAGTATATTACAAAGTTTTGATTCAACAGACAATACTCATTGTATCTAGGCTGCCTAAAATCCAGGAGACTGGCTTCTGAGCTGGTGGCAGATGATGCTATCAAAGGGTAAACCCCTCTTCCTGTACTCTGAAGAGCTGCAGAGTTGCTCGGTGAGGGAATTAGAGAAGGAACAGCTGGTGGAGAGGTCTGCTCTCTCAGTTGACCACGTAGGCTGGAAAAAGTTATGGGAGTCTTCACCTCCTTGAGCACCAGTTCTGCCAGGTCTCCTTGAGAACAATTCTGAATGGCTATGGAGCACCCAGACCAGTGTGCCTGGCGTCTGTGGAGAGCAATATATTTCTGTGGACACATTTTTCAAAACTATCTAAAATCTGTCAAAGCTATTTAGTAGCCAGCTAGTCCTTTGTTTGAAGGTATTAGCTTCCCTTTCTTACACCAACTTTGTTATCTATACCCTGAGAAGTCAAATTTAAAGAGTCAGTTTACCCTGAAATGTGGGCAATAAAAATCTCATTCACAAAACAAGAGCGGCAGATCAGGAATAAGCTGGATCACTAGAAAAGCAATTGAAACCACCTTAACCTATAGTACACTTCCCTTTTTAAAATCATATCTGAAAGTTTCCAGGGCTGTTCTTATTTTTACCTGCTGCTTTCCACTGCTGTAGACTCCCTAGTTCATAGGTGAAATGTATTGCAGAAGGAGTTGAAAAGCACTGAGAGATCCTAAGATGAAAGGTGCTCTAAGCATTGAGGCCCCCTCTACACATGCCAGTAAAGGCATGATGGGATCGAATGCTGGGTTCAGGTAATCTCACTTCTTGCCAGGCCACGGGTGCATGGTAGGAAGTGCGATTGTAGGAGGGTGTCTTAGATCCCATTGGGCCTTATTGCCAGTTCAGGGAAAGTCTAATCATTTCTTCAAATTGCAGTGGTTAGCTGAGATACAGGGCAGGAAGACACACTCAGAGCATTCATTTTTCAGTAACATGGCAAGCATTTAAAAGTATGTCGAAGAAAGATTTTAAAAAGCCTTAAGGTGCTTTGTAGAGACAGATCCTCACCATTGTAAGTGCACACAGAAGTGACATTAATCATGTGACCGGCCCCTTGAAAGTGCTCTACAGCCATGCCCTGACAGAAGTGCATGGCTGCAGAGTGCTTTAGAAGTGCCAGATTGGGCAAGAAATTAACTGTCATTACATGAGTGTTCAAATAAAAGTGCTCCAAAGCAGAGTGCCTTCATTAACTTCCGACTGGGGCTGGGCTGACACATCCCAGCCCTGTTCCCAGTGCTGCTTGTACGATAGGAGAAGGGAGGGGAGGGAGCTCAGGCAGGGGTTTGCCCAACATGTGCTGGACAAGGGCCTCAAAGGTGGCTCCAGTCCACCCACCTCGTCCAGAACGGTTTGGGCAAACCCCGGCCCATGCTCCATCCCCTCCCTTCTCCCCCCTCCCATCGTGCAGGCAGCACTGGAGCTGGGGTGCTGGAGCTAAGAGAGAAGCTGCAAACACGAAGCTCCTTGGCTAGATCAGCTCCAAAATAGAGTATGATCCCCCACCCTCCTGACCCACCAGTGAATGCCTGTTGGGTTGGGGAAGTTAGTCTAAGTCATGGTTCTGGGAAGCATCACGGAGTTAGACTAGGGAGCTGCATGTTTGTCAGTGCCCCGAGTTAGAGGCTATTTAATTCATTAGTCCTCAAGTCAGTCAAGATGCTGAACCTGTAGACTAGAATCAGTCACCTGGAAGATGTGGTTTCTTTACCAGCACTGTTTCATGGGAGTTCTGCTCCTGTAGAGCTCACACTGAAAGAAAGAAAGAAAGCTTCTTTCAGCCAAATTTTCCTATGTGAAAATGCCAGATAGTGTTTTATTTTGAACTGGGCTCAAGGAAAGCCTATGTTTGCTTTAGTTAACTCTAAAATGGATTGTGGGCTGAATGACATCTCACACTGAAGTCAATGGGGTTATTATTCCCAAAGCAAGGTATGACCTTAATTAAGAGAGTTGTTCTCCTCAGCTGCCTCAGCAGCAATGACCCCAGGGTCTACAAACCTGAAGGCTGATACAAAACAATGCTCCCACTACATCCTCCCAGCTGCCTAGGGAATATAGATGGAAGCCAGGGACCCAGCTGGCTTTCAAGAAAACGTCTGATGCCATTTCCACATTTTCCAGATGCCATTTTGCAGCCCCAGTGAATAATACTATGCCCACAGAGTAAATAATTATATATTGCACCTCCTCTAAAACTCATCATTCAGTTGTTCAAAGGAAGGTCTCCGTGCTTAGCCCTGCAACAGAACAATCAGTACCATATTAATGTATTATTCTCTAAAACAGTAAGCACTGACTACCAGAGATTCTGTCCCATCCATTCTCTTTCCTACCTTAGCAGCTAACAGAGCTCTCCCGTTCCCACCTCCATGAACAAAAAAGGCCTAAGACAAGGCCAAATCTTGAAAAATGCTTTTTCATGTCTGCACAGGGCAAATGCCTTTTTCCCCTCTCTAAATATAAGCTTGGTAAAATGACTAAGTTGATATACTTTTGACAAAGTTCATCATGACTTTCTATTTGCTCACATTGTGTGCTTTCTTGGCCAACTCTTTGCCCAGTGCATCATTCTTTGATCAAGAACCCTGATCTTCCCTGATCTAAACCCTCCTATTATATAATGCTGTGCTAATCCAACGCTTCTCTGTGGCTGTGAAGTTTGGGTGACCTACAGGGACCACTTGTAAAGCATGGAATGCCTTCACCAGCGCTACCTCCAGAAGTTCCTCATCATAAAGCAGGAGAATCATCATGCAAATGCCGGTGTCCTTACCAATGCTAACACCACCAGCATGGAAGTATTGATTATTCAATATCAGCTGCAGTGAACTTGGCATTGTGGACACATGCCTCATATACATTTACCAAAACAACTGCTATACTCCTAAGTCAGCACCAGGACAAAGGACATGTAGGGGCCAGAGGAAATGCTTCAAGAACACACTCAAGGTGAACATTAAGTGTGGCATTGACATCACAAATTGGGAAAAGCTAGCCTAGAACAGGGCTACATGGCAACACCCTACGAGAGAAGGTACATCTTATTTTGAGGAAAACTGTTTCACCCTGGAGGCAGAAAAATAACAGAAGTGGAAGGAAAGGAAACAAGACAAGACAAGAAATCCAGACTTTAACTCTCCCTTTAAATCACCATGTGTGGAGTCTGCCAGAGAGTCTGGGGTCTTAGGATAGGCCTTCTTAATCATCAGACTCATCTACAACCCTTTACTTGACCCCTGGAAGTGATCATCCTTGACAATGAGTGAAGGACAAGGATTTTCCTGCTCTAACAGTGCTAAAAGGCTAAAATCAGACAACAGCTTGATGGGCCCTGATTAGGCCTGGATGACTCATATCAAACAGACCCTGCACAGCCTTTTACACACTATGCTTAAATGGCAATTAAGTCTAATTTGCCATGATTGTTTGTAGTCAAAGAATTGATTTGAATAATTCATAAGTACTTAGTGTAGGACAATGGGCTTGTTAGCCTGTAAGGTTTGCTGCAAGAAAAATGCTTTAATGTACATTGAGTTGGTTGTCTTTTTTTAGCCAAAAGGTGACCCAGAAAGACTGCTTAAACAGCACTGCTTCACTATCACAAGTAGAGTCCTTGTAGTTGTGTAGCGACTAAAGCCCTGAAGACATGACTTTTTCTAAAGCCCATTTCACTGACAATGTTGAAATGTGACCCACCTTCCAGTGACTTGTTAACTTCATCATCGTCCTTCTAATACTTCCTTAAAGTACCTATGACGTGAAGCCTACTAAAAGGTTGACATTGGTTAGGTTGTTGGACTACAGCTACAGTCTATTATGTTGACCACAATTGTTTAGCTATACTTCCTGTCCCAGGGACACCAGGGCTAGAGGGGAACCCTGGCCCAAAACCAACGAAAAAGGAAACACCTACTTACCCCTTGCAGGAGCCAAGGACAGCAGAGGAGCACACGCCGGGAAATCACACGTGCATTTTGTTAGCCACGCTCACATCCAGCTGAGAGCAGGTGATGTCAGTGAGAGATGCCACCCGGCGGGAATAAAGTGTGGCCCCGGGAGCAGTGCCGGGAGACTGTAGGAGACAACGGAGCTCGCGGGGAAGCCCGAGGTCACAAGCGAGCACACACGGGGTTTCTCTGTCTTGGGCAGAGAAAGCTGCAGCAGCGCCAGGAGCAGCAAAAGTGGCGAGAGCCGCAGCTACGAGAACACCAGCTGTGGAGCCGATGAGAGAGCCGGTAGGAGAGCAGGGAAGAGAACCGGTCACAGAGCCGGCGGAAAAGCTGGCAGGGATGCCGGTGAAGGAACCGGCTATGGAGCCGGTGGAAGAGCCGGCTGGGACACCAGGGCAGGAACCGGTGGAAAAGCCGGCAAGGACATTGGTGAAGGAACCAGCTGCCAAGCTGGTGGAAGAGCCTGTGGAAAAGCCGGCTGGGACGCTGGTGAAGGGATCAGCTGCAGAGCCGGTGGAAGAGCTGGCTGGGACGCCGGTGCAAGAGCCGGCAGAGAAGCAAGGGAGGAAGCCTTCAGGGGCAACAGGACCTCGGGTCTTGCAGTCCTCGGACTGGAGTCCAGCTTAAGACATCGAGTCAAGCTGGTCAGGGACAAGGGAAGAGACCAGGCAGGTTCGGTTAGAAGAGACGGAGAGACCCATGATCGAAGCTGGCGTTGGCTGGGGTGTAGGGGAGGTTGGAGCCCCGTGAGTGCCTGCCGAAGGCATGACAGCACTGGAGGCTGCGGTGAGGGGGAACCCCACCACTGAGGGTCCAGATAAGGCCGTGGTTGGCGAGTTTCAGAGATCTGCCGCCATCACCCGGGGCACCCTCTGGGGGCCGCCCGCAGGACTGGGGCAGACCCGGTCAGCCACCTGAGCCAAAGCAGCCCGAGAACACCTTTTGGAACAGCGGCGGGCACACTTCCTCCTCCACTTCATCCATAGGTTGTAAGATGTTTGGGGCAAGGACAAGCTGTCTGGTCTGTTTTTACACAGTGCCTAGCACAATGGGATTCTAATCCACAAAGAGTGCTAGGGACTGTGGCAATAAAAATAAATAGGAATGAAGATTTCTGCAAGCCGCTAATTCTTTCTTCCATTGTACCAGTCCAGCATGGGACCAAGATACCATTTAAATATTTTTCAATATCACAATACAGCTCAAGTTTCTGTACTGTCCTAGATCTCCTTAAAGTCTCTGTTTCATTCTCATTAAATATGGGACAGTTTTGGTAGCCTTCCTAATGAGAGAATCTTACAGCAGGGAAGCCATCACCCAAAGCCACAGTATCAATTTACTTTACCAACACAAAAGACTTTATTGTTAACAGATCAGAACTAATAGAGCTTTGGGAGACTGTGCTGAATTCTGTTCTGGCTCATGCATTAATCAATACTGCTCTTAGCTAAGATCCCTTTGTAGCCTCTTACTAGAGATCATGACTGGAGGTATAGATTCCCTTTCAGAGTTCATTGTTTGATATGCCAAGACAGAAAAATATTTTTTTGTTCTACATGTTAAAAAGCTAAGGGTATTTTAAATGGAGTCACCGAGAAGGGCAGCTAGCATAAATCCAGATTACCATGCTGTGCTTTTTTAAAAAGCTACTTTTCTAATGATAACCACTGGTTAACAAAAGCCACCACTCCCAATACTAACTGTAGGCCACAACAGCAGATATCTTCTAGGAGGATCTGAAGAACAATACTGAAGGATCACAAAAGGAGTCTGAAGTGGGTAAGCAAGTTACCAAAAAAACTAAAACCTGTTTAATAGGTTGGTGTATCTGTACTTTGAGTTACCCAGGGAAAGGTCAAACAAAAAGAGGATCAGAGAAAGAAAGGGCAGTTTATAGCAGAAAGCATATGAGGGAAGGGAAATTGCTTGGAGAGACAGGAAGCACAACAGTAAATGCGCTAGCTACAAAGAAAAAAAGGAAGATAAGTTTGTTGTAAAATATCCATTTATTATCTATTATTCACTTGGTCTAGTCACGTAGTACTTACTCTGGAAAAAAGTCCCACTGACTTCAGAAATGGAGGATGAGAACTAGGCTAAGTACAGACAATCAAAAAGCCCAAGGCTGAATCAATTCAATCTTCACAGGTTAGTCTAAGCTATGTCGGTTAAACCAAGAAGCAGTCTCGTTGGACTTTCAAGCATTCCTTTGTGATTGAGTTTTCTAAACTTTCCTCTTCCTTTCTGGGTCCTGACCCACTGAAATGCCCTTCACTTCAGGTTCAGCCATCATTTTTTTACTTTAAATGGGGCTATACATGATAAGAAAGGACAGTTTTTCTCCAACCTGCTATTCTTTCACTCAAAACTCTTTCCAGGGTCTTGCACTTAGGGGCAAAAAAGAACACCTGGGGATCCGTGCCGGTCACTCTGGCTGTCATGGTTTCTTTGTTCTTTACTTGCTTGTCCCAATGCTGTACTGTTCAGGAAGCAGGACAGAACTGCTTTTCATTAGCTGAAGCTGCCTAAAAGGCAGCATAGAAGTGCCTAACTATGTAGTGCCTATAGACTAACTGCATGAGAGATGCATAAGCTGCTGATTAAGTGAGCTGTAGTTCTCAAAAACTTCTGCATCTCTCATGCAGTTAGTCCATCAGCTGGCAACTTTTACAAGCTGTGGCTGGAACAACAGCTCTGGATTTGGTGTGGGTCAGAGGACACTGGTGGTGTGTCAGTGGTGGAGGCTTTGCTTACACCTGCACTGGGGTTTGGCAGCTGGAAGCTGCACCTGTGCTGCCGCCACTTCTCTCTGCCTGTGCCCCCAAACCCTCCTCTTGGCTGCAATGTGTTGCAGCTGAAAGCTGGCCAGCCTCAGTACAGCTCCTCACTAGGTGGAAGATGTGCCCACACTGCAGCAGGGAGGCATGGCAGAAAAGAAGATGCAGCAGCATTGCCATAGCTTCCAGCTGTTTGACTTACAAGCAAAGCCTTCTTTATATCTGTGGGCCAGATCCATCCCACCAGCCATATGGTGCCAAACCCATAATTTATGTAAGGTGCACCCTACCTTCTGTCTGACTTCAGACTAGCATGGCTAACTACTTCTCTATGACGTTGTACTGATAAATGCTCAAAGTGCTTGAGAAAGAAAAACTACCAAGCACCTGTGTATAGATTGCATTTAGCTGAGTGTAACTGGTAGGGGTTTATGCACTAGGCCAAACCTGCTGCAGGAAAAAGTATTGGCAAGGTCAGCATCCAGCCTCATGCCCTTGACCTTGGTGAAATGCTGCTGAGGCAGGGAGCGATGTCATTTCGGTGAGGGGAAGAAAGGTGTTGGCACAGCCAGCAGCTACAAGCAGCTGCAGGGTGCAAGGACTCTCTCATGTGCCCCTCTCTCATGTGGCAGCTGCTGACTGTCATTGCCAGCTGGGATTAGAAAGGATAAACTCAGCTGTGGAAAAAAAAAAATTGGCAGCTGCTCCATTAACCACATAGTTGGCTGTCCCAACATCTCCTCCCATAGCAGTGGTGTCTGCCCTAGCAGCAGTGTGAGGCTGCTTTGGGTCTTTCTGCCCCAGTTCTGATCCCTAGCTCTACCTTAGATGCAAGTCAGAAGGACACCACTTAAGTTGGTGCCTGGGATTCAGACCCTGCTTGCCTCACCTCAAATTATGCTGCTGATATGCAGCAAATCACTTACAGCCAGCCTCTCCCAGGGTCCCAAGTAGCACAAAATACCTTGATGCCAATACCTTTTGGAGGTATGGTAAAGGACCTAGCTGACCTACAGTTCTGGCCACAAAGAACTGCTACATTTCTTCTTGTATTGAAGTTAACATTTCTGAAAGGGTTGCCTCTTTCTACCAGTTGTTTTTAAAAATCAGGAACAAGTTTGTACAACTGCAATTTAGAGCAAAGTGGACAGTGCTCATTACATCAAGCAAAAACAGGCAACACTGTGCAGAAAATAGTTCCATTAAGGAAGGGCTTTTGTATTTACATTTGCAGAGTCCATTAAGCCGGTGGAATGTGCAATGGGGTTGCTTTGCCAAAACAAATACGGCTTTTGTCAGAATCATTACTGTTCCTGCAGGTTCTGCAAGAGACTTCAACCACTCTGAGCCACACCAAGCAGGGTTCTCCTCAGACAAATCTGTTTTATTGCAGGCGGGAGAGCAAGTGCTCTGGTGATCAGAGCAAAGGGCCAAAATCTATGATCTAAGAACAGGGAAAATAGAGATCTAAAATCAGGGGTCAGCAACATGTGGCAGTGGGGAACTACTGTAATGGAGCTTCACTCCAGATGTAGGATGCTTCCAGCCTGGCTCGAGCAGACCTAAAGCCAGCTTCCCCTGCCCCCAGCCCCAAAAAGTGTTGCTGCTGGTCCACCATCACCCATATACTGCAGAAGTCTCTTCCCCCACCCCAGCTCCATGGGCTGGAAGCAACTTGGGGGGCCCTAGGTTCCCAATCCTTGATAAAAAAAATCACAACTGATGTCCTTTGCAATCTATGATAAATCACTTCATCTCTATTCCAGATATCTGTTTTCTCTTCAGCCAGGGTAAAAAACAGCTCCTACATTCACAAACCTTTGAAAAACCAGCTGCTGCAGCATATCATAGCTGAGGTTTCCTGGGCATCAACAGAATGCTCATTTGTACATTGAGTTTCTAATCAAATACAGATGAAGCATGAGTGCAAGGCTGTTTGTCAAGGCAAAATAAACAGACACGGTGTTGACAAAAGCATGATTAAGCCATCATGCTTCACAAAGACTGCAGCTTAACAGTGCATTAAGTCTGTCTGTAGGTTCAGTTTCGGGGACAATACTTGCTGCGAGGTGCAGCGTTCAACTTTGTACACCATGCTCATAAAACACCTGGGACAGTACTGCCTTTAGTAGTAGGATTGCAGCTTTCTGAGGCTAATTCACTTGAAAGCAAGGTCCCATTGTGTTATGCATAGTACAGATGTAGAGAAAGAGAGATGGGCCTTGCTCTAAAGAGCTTCCAGTTGAAGGAGCCTGAGCGTAGGAGAAGAAGCAGAGGCACAGTAAAAAGAAAAATCAAAAACCAAAAACCAAGACTTAGCACTTCCAGCTGCCAGGCACTGGCCCCATCTGCTGCACCACTCACTGTGCCCTTCTTGTACAATGCCTTTCTCCATGTTCAACAGAAAAGGCAAAGCAAATCCCTCAAATGTAGTAGTGTTATTCCTCAGTCTGAAAGAATCCAATGGTACTGCTTCTTATTTGCCTTAACGGACCTTAAGATTCTTAGACACCAGGGCTGGAAGGGACCTTGGAAGATTGGGTCCAGCCCCCTGCCCAAAGCGCAGGAAGTCAGCAGGGGTCATAGAATCCCAGCAAGACAGACATCCAAATGGCTCCTGAAGATGTTCAAAGTAGGTGCTTGAACCACCTCCCGTGGCAGTCCATTCCAGACCTTGGGGGCTCAGACAGTAAAGAGGTTTTTCCTTATGTCCAGCCTGAAACAGTCACAGAGGAGTTTGTAACAATAATTCAATCTTGTCATCCCTTGGGGTGCTCTGGTGAATAAATGTTCCCCCAGATCCTGATGAGCACCCCTGATAAACTTGTAGGTGGCCACCACATCACCCTTGAGCCTGTGCTTTTCCAGGCTGAAGAGTCCCATGACTCTCAACCTCTCATCATAAGGTCAATTTTCCTTACCTGATCATGCGCATGGCTCTCCTCTGCACTCTCTCAAGCTTCTCCACGTCCTTTTTGAATTGCTGAGCCCAAAACTGGATACACTACTCCAGCTGTGGCCTCACCAAGGCCAAGTACAACAGAAGAATGACATCCTGGGATTTGCTTAAGAAGCACCTGTGGATGCAAGCTAGTGTTTTGCTCACTTTAGTAGCTGCAGCATCACATTGAAGGCTCATGTTCATCCTGTGGTCAATCATGGCCCCCCAAGTCCCTCTCATCAGAAGTGCTAGCTAGTGTAGCACTGCTGAGCCTATAAGCATGCTTTGGGCTTTTCTTCTCAAGTTGGAGAACCTTGCATTTTTTGGTGTTAAATGCCATCAGGTTCTTGTCTGCCCATTTTTTGAGCCTGTCCTCAGGTGTGGACAGTTTACCCCAAAGTTTGGTGTTATTGGTGAACTTGGCCAGTCCACTTCTGATGCCAATGTCCACATCATTAATGAAGAAGATGTTGAACAATATAGGCCCAAGGACAGAACCTTGAGGGACCCCCAATGGTCACAGGGCACCATCACAATTGACTTCCATCAACCACCACTCTTGGTCCAACCATGTAGCCAATTCCCCAGCCAGCCAATCATGGAGAAGCCTAGGTTGCAGTTGGCCAGTTTTGCCAAAAGGCGATCATGGGATACCAGATCAAAGGCTTTTTTAAAAGTCAATATACATGATATCAATCTCTTCCCCCTCATCCAGGTGATAGGTTACCTGGTCGTAAAAAGGAAATGATTGGTCAAGCAAGACCTATCTGCAACAAACCTGTGCTGGCTATCCTTCAGGGTGTTGCCACCGGCCAGTCTGTTGAGATGGTCTCTTTTATCATCTTTTCTAGGATCTTCCCAGGGACGGAGATCAGGTTGATGGTCCTGTAGTTTGCTGGATCTACTTTCTTCCCCTTCTTGAAGACAGGCACCATGTTGGCCTTCTTCCAATCAATCATCAGGCACTTCACTGGAGCACCAGGAGTTCTTGAAGATCTATGTCAGGGGCTGGGTTATGATGCTTGTCAGCTCCTCGAGTACCCTGGGATGTAAGCGGTGAGGCCCAGATGACTTGAAGGTATCCAGGATCCCAAGGTGTTCCTTCATAAGGTCAGCATTGATGGAGGGTAAGCAATCTCCCTCACCCAGGTCCTCCTGTCTCGTAATGGACAGGGGCGTCCTTTGGGACTGGTGAAAGACCAGTCTGCAAGGTACCCATCTAGCAAGTTGGCTTTTTCATGGGCGTCAGTCATCAGTTCTCCCTTTTGGTTTGGCAGGGTTCCAGTGTTGCCCTTGCTTTTCCTCCAGCTCCCCACATAGCTAAAAAAGGACGTTTTATTGTCCTTGATACTTGTAGCCAGTTGGAGATCAGTTGCATCTTGGCTTTCTTTGTTTGGTCTCTGCAGGTCTGGACCAGTGCAGAATATTCCTCCTTGGTGGTGGATCCCATCCTCCATCCTTTGTAGGTCTTTCTTTTTAGATGCAGGAAGTCCTCTAGTTCCCTGCGGAGCCACGGGGGCTGCTGTGCCCTTTTATTGCCTTTCCTCTGAGATGGGATAGGCTATGCTTGTGCATCAAGGATCGCTTCCTTGAGGAGCAACCACTCGTCCTGAACTCCCCTCCCCTTTGGGCTGAGGCCCTTTAGGGCATCACTGACAAGCCTCCTGAGCTTGATGGCTACAGCATGAGAAATTCTTTCTTCTGGATGGTGGCTTGGGACTATTGTTTTTGGACACCTGTTTAAAAAGAGATCTCTCAGTCTTGGGGTCTTGAGGTATACTGGATGGGGTCTACTTTTGTAGACATCTTTTAGGAATGACAGAGGTTTTCCACCTCCTCTCCAATAGAAATTGGAGCCATTTGTAATGAGGAAATTCCTCCACAAAAGAACTGAAATTACAGGTCTGAAATATGGGGGTCCATAGAGTCCAGGCTGTACTTCTTAAAACAATGGCACTGACTCCCAAATAAAAAAAAATAAAACAAAAACAAAAACCCACAACTGAATTCATAATTTTGAGCCAGCATAGACA
>JAGPOW010002514.1:46462801-46491551 GCA_030014935.1 Caiman crocodilus | reverse complement strand
TGGTATGATTCCATACTTGTGAATACATTCCACTGCACAAAGTCACAAGAAGTGAAAGTAGAGACTATAATGCTGCAGTCAAAATGGGGATGGGATAGCATTCCCTTTCCCATATTTCCTAGTCTGTTCTGAAAGAGATCCAAAATACTTGATTTACATTCTACCATTGGCCACACACAGAAAGCCTTTTCAAGGACAGGGTTAGGATCATCCCTATCCAATCTCAGGCAGGGGCTTGCACTAAATGACCTCTGAAGGTCCTTTCCAGCCTCACTTCTCCATGACAGTAATGACCTATCCTTCCTGGATGAGGAGACAAAGTCACGGTATTACCCATGCTCTGCTCCTTCCCATCTGTTCCTTGGTATTTTGAGTTGGAAAGGACTTGCTCTACAGAGGTTATATCTGCTTCTGTAACAAGGGCAGCTAACACAGGAATGAAGCTGCAGCTTTCCATCATTATAGTCCCCTGCATGACTGAACCTTAACTGAGATCCTAGAAAGCAACAGATTAAGAAGTTCACTGTTCCTAAAGACCAAGTTCTGCATTGCTCTATGGGTGACATATCAAACAAGTTACCCAGTGAGTTTACTTGCAAATACCTACTAGAGCTGTGCGAAACGGTACCATTCCATTTCTCCTTGAGTTCTGACGGTTCCACGGAACAGTGTTCCATTTCAATTCGAAACAGCTGTTTCATCTCAACAGAAAGGCTGTTTTGATGTCTTGCTGGGGCAGGGAGGCCGCCCAGCTGAGCTGTCTCCCTGCCCCCTGGTGTGAGCTAACGGAGGGGATGGGCTGCCTCCTGCCCCCGGCACGATCTGTCCCGTCAGAACTTGCGCCGGGGATGGGAAGTCAGCCCAGCTCAACTGACTTCCTATCCCCAGTGCTATGGTTGAAATGTTTCAACTAGCCTCAATTTGTTTTGAGGCTATTTTGATGGTCTTTGTTTCATTTTGATTTTGCTGTTTTGACCTCAAAATGAATTTGAAACAGTGTTGAAACAAAACAACTGGTGAAATTTCATACATCCGCTATACCTACACGATCAGCATCTATACATAAACCAAAATTTAGGGCAAGTACAACCTGCCTAAGCTGTAGCAGGTAGAGAACACAAAATTTGGCAGGATGGCCACAGCAGGGGAAAGATGGTACAGGCACTAGAGAGGATAGTCCAAGGTGGCTGGTTTTGTGGCAAATTGCATGCTGGGGTCTGTCCAAAAAGGTTGTCAAGTTGTTTGACTCTGGGAGGAACTGGTGGTAAGGAGTAAGTTATGCTGGAGCTGTTGTCAGCTAGCAAGTTTTGCACCTGGAGATGTGGTGGTTTCTGCTATAGTGGGGATCCTGGAAAAGAGTGGCTGCTGTAGTCTGTGACCTGGGAGCTAGGGGAAGGTATGGAGGAAGGAGCAGATTATGCCAGGAGGTCCTTGTTGCAACTAACCCAAGGGGTAGGGGAAGGAAATACATGGAAATCAGGAACTAGGCTAGGGCCTCCCACCTTGTGCTTGTTCCACTGAAGCACGCTGGCTTTTTTCAATAGTATCCCCATGTAAGCAAAAAGGTGCAGAACTAAAAGTGAATGGCTACCTTCTCCTTCAGTTAGTGAGAGCCTTCTGCATCCAACCTGAGGCAGGGTAATGCATGGTAGGGCTCCTGAATGCCTGAATGTCACATAAGCTCGCAAAAAATAATTTTTCCAAGTATTTTAGTTGGTCTAATAAAAGATATTGGATTTACCCAAAGAATGTCATCTGCCTATGTCCCAAGCCCAACACAGCTACAACCTATACTCCTGAAACACAAGATGCACAACACTTAGCAGCTCTTTTCCATTTCTTATGTTTGCAAATTAAAAATAGTCACAGTGATAGGCTTTAAGTTCATGTTTAACCCTCCTGTGCATGCAGAAAAAAGACAAAGTCAGACATTCATTTAGAAGAATTGCAATCACAATCCATAAAGTAAGTTATTTATGGCATATTCCACCATCCTTATACGTAGACTCCTCTCCTTACAAGATTTAGAGATGACCAGGTAGATTTCCTTCACTCCTGGTGTAGAAAATAAAATTTGTACCAGACTTTCTGATACAGCGATATGGTAGCAATTCTGATTGGCAGACTTGTAGCTGTGATGTTTTTTTAAGTTTGAAACTGTCTTGTTTGAAAAGAGCAAAGTTAATGCTGAATTTCATGAGCACCTAATATTTGAGTTGTTTTTTTTTCCTTTTTTAAAAATGTTTTTCAAAAGGTGATCTATTCTCTCGTACCATCTCCCCTCACTACCATCTAACTTTCCATGTGGGATAGAATATTATCATCTTATGAAAGCCACAGCTGTCACCACATATGTGTATTTGTTTAAAGGAAGTAAACATAATGAGTGCTGATTTAGTACCTCTGAATTGATGCTGCATGATAAGCCTATTGTTTAAAAGGTTGATTGAATTTTTTATTATTACAAGACATATATGACTTCAGTGTGCTGAGCCCTTGAAACATTTGGGAAAGATCCAAGTTAAACACTTTGTGTCCAAATTATCTGCTCAAAAAGATCCTTCCCATCTTACATGCAAGAGAAAAAGAAGGTAGAAAATACTCACGGTAATTCACTGGTAGCTTGACTAGAGAGAAGATGAAGGTTTTTGTGGAATATGAGGCCATTATCCAGGACAGTTGGACAATACTTCTGACAGGGAGAGTAGCTGGTTTTCTGGACTGAAGACTAGCTGGGGAACCCGAACGGGAATTAAACCATTGACCTCCTGGGTAAGGTTGATGGAGACCAAAGCTCTGAAGTAAGCAGGGGACCTGAAGAAAGCACAAGCAGGAGGGGCAACAGTGAAGACCTCATTTTTGAGAAAGTAGGGCAATTGGGTAATCACCTCAAAAGTCTGTACATGAATGCACAGAGCCTGGGGAACAAGCAGGAAGAAGTGGAAGTACTCACACGGTCCCACAACTATGATGCGATTGGAATAATAGACTTGGTGGGATAGCTCATGATTGGACTACTGCCACAGCTGGGTACAAAAAAAACTGTTCAGGAAGAAGAGGAAGGGAAGAAGAGAAGGAGTTTCTCTTTATGTAATGGAGTTGTGCGATTGCTCAGAGGTGAGCAAACTGAAAGAAACTGAAGATAGGCCTGTTGAAAGTCTCTGGATTAGGGTCAGAGTGTACAGCAGCAAGGGTGATGTTGTGGTGGGTGTCTGCTATAGACCAGGAGGATGAGGCTTACTTCAAACAACTAGTGGAAGTTTCTGCATCATAGGCCCTGGTACTCATGGGGGACTTCAAATCACATTGGCTGGAAAAGCAATACAAGAGTGCACGGGCAATCCAGGAAATTTTTGGAGAGTCTTGGGAACTACTTCCTGGTCCAAGTGTTGGAGTGGCCAACTAGGGGCCATGCTCTTCTTGATCTGCTGCTTGCAAACAGGGACGAATTGGTGGGGAATGTAGTAATGGATGGCAACTTAGGCAGCAGCCACAAGATGACTGAGTTCAGGATCCTGAGGAAATGAGGGAAGGAGAGAAGCAGAGTAAGGACCCTGGATTCCTGAAAAAGCAGACTTTGACACCTTCAGGGAACTCATGGGCAGGATCCCCTGGGAGGCCAGTCAGGAGGAAGGCGGGGGGAAAAAAGGAGTCCAGGAAAGCTGGTTATACTTTAAATAAGCCTTACTGAGGGCACAGGAATGAACCATCCCAATGCACAGGGAGTCTAGGAAGTATGGCAGAAGACCAGCGTGGCAAAGAACTCAATGAGCTAACACACAAAAAGAAATGGAAAACTGAAAAAAAGACTAGGAAAGAGTATACGAGTATTAGTCCGGTATGCAGGGATGAAAATCAGGAAGCCCAAAGTACAATGACTTGCAACTAGCAAGGGCTAGCAAGGGTAACAAGAAGGGTTTCTACAAGTATGTCAGCAACAAGAGGAAGAGTATGGAAAGCGTGCGTCCCTTACTGAGGGGGCGGGGGGGCTACCTAGTAACAGATGATGTAGAAAAGTCTGAAGTACTCAATGCCTCTCACCTCAGTCTTCACCAGACAAGGTCAGCTCCCAGATGAGGAGTCAAAGTCTGCTTTTTCAGTAACCCAGGGTCCTTACTCTGCACCTGGCAGCACAGCTTGGGGAGGTGAGCAGATGCTGACAGAACAAGGAGCAATGGTCTCAAGTTGCACCAAGGGAAGTTTCGGTTAGATATTAGGAAACATTCTCACAAGGAAGATAGTAAAGCACTGGAACAGTTTATCCAGAGAGGCTGTGGCAACTCCATCCTTAAAGAGAGATTTTAAGACCTGGCTAGACAAAGCCTTGGGTTTCTGCTCATGTAAAACCCTGTTGGTGATCCCACTCCCTCCTGAGGATGGAACATAAAAGTTTTTGCTCCCAGAGGGGGCATCTTCACCTACCAATAGGAGTGCCAGCGGCACCATCTGAGGAATCCCTGGCACTGAAGCCACCACATTTCACCAGCTCGTGCTGGATCTGGGTTGGCTGGCATGCAGCTGATCATGTCATAAAGATGTCCCCTGTGCCAGCTGAAGAAGGGAGAACAGGGACCACAGAGCACAGGTGCAGGAGAGCAAGCCCTGACTGGAGCAAGCCCCACTGGGGAGGTGAAGACAATGATCTGTGAGTTTGTTCTGTTGGGTGATGGTGAAAAGTACGAATTTAACGGATCAGCTCTAAGGGAGCATAGCAATAGAAGCCCACTGAACTGTGTCAAGGAGGGCTGCTGATTGCTGAGGTAAAGGCAGACCAACTGAGAGGATGGGGCCATGTCACCACTCAATGGGACTCGACCTGATTAGACTAGAAGACTGAGTTGATGCAAAGATGGGATGCAAGGGGAGGCAGAGCCCCAGGGAACAACAAGACGCTTGTGACAATAGGTGAACACCAACAAGGATCCTCCCTTCTTACTTAAAGGTCAAGACATAGCAGGCAAGACAGAGGGTGTGCCCTGCTAATGCGCCAGTCAGGTCAACCTGTCAGGCCCCAAGACCTGGCACTCAGAAGATCAGACCCCTAGACCTCAGTGGCACACCACAACCGCTTACACTGTGAAATAGCAAAGAGGGCCCAGGCCTATGGCTACAGCTATACCACAATGCTGAGACACTACAACTCCCAAAACACAAAGGGCCAATAACTGCCAGAACCCGTTCCTGGTCAGTCTGCTCCAGGGTTAACGCACCCATGGTATTACCCCCCTCAAGGCCTGTGTGCCTAAACTGGCAACCAAACCACCAGGACTCCATTCCCAATTAGTTTGCTCCAGGAATTAACACTCCCCACTCAAGAGAGAAAAAAAAAAAGAGGGGAAGAGGGAGGAAAACAGGAGTGTCAGATTCCAAGACAGACTTTCTCTCCCTGTACCTGAAGCTTTCCCTTGCCTCTGAAGTGAAGAAGGGAGAACCCCCATGGGGAGCAATTTTTCTGGCTCCCAATTCAGCAGTGCAGCTCTCAGCAGCCCCAGGATATCAGTGCTGCATAGAGGGGAAGCATCACCTCCCTGGACCTGTGCTTGAGGGTGACAAGAGTTTTTAACCTTAGGATATGCCTGTATATGCTTTTAGACTATAGCAGTTGATAGTCCCACTTTGTCAGCATCACTGAGTTTCAGTAGAAGGTGAAGAAAAAGGAACCTGTTTCTTGAACACATACATATATGCTGCAGTTGTATACAGGCATCATCCTTTAATGCCATGCATTGGCCTAAAGCCACCATGTACCCCCTTATTCAGGATGAATGTACTCACCATGATGCTGAAGTATCAAGTACAAAGGGAAAAATCTTGTAGCCTTTGCTAGTTCAGATCCTGTCGTAATAAGAGCTTCATTTGCTGGTTGTCCGTCAGGACATTCCAGTTCATAATTGCTGGCAACCCAGCCATCCTTACTTTCATATATACTAAGACGCACATAACATGGCCCAATCATATTCAGACAGTCTGAGGACTTACTAGCATTCATCAGGACAAGCCCTCATCAACCAGAGGCAGCTAGAATACCTAAAATTGCAGGACACTGATGATGGCTGCAGTTAGATGGAAATGATGCACCAACTTACCTACATGCAAGCAAACCTGATTCATAAACAGCATCACTAGATGTACTAGCAGGTATTCTGTAAGTGTGTTACTGTAGTCTGTGAGGGTCTGCATAAAAATGGAGTAAGCTATGAATGCTGCGTACCCTCGGAGGCTGGGGGGCATGGCGGCCACCCACAGATGCCACCAGCAGTGTCAGCAGTGGCCAGCAGCAATTGGAGACTGCCCACAGATGCCGCTGGCAGTGTCAGCAGTTGGGGGGGACAAGCGGCAACTGCCCACAGGTACCACCAGCAGTGCCTTTTTGCAGGGGGTGCACCCCCATGCTCATGGGGTGCACATGCACCCCCTACGTATCACCAACGGAGTAAGCCATTTTTGTTCAAGTACTTGCTTGCTTGAAACAGCAGGCTTAAAAAAAAAATAAAAAATGGAAGTGTCCCAATCACACCTGAACTGCTTGGGTTGTCTCCAAGCTTGTAAGAATAACCAGCAGATTTGGATAGATGGACATAGCAGTATCAATTGCCTTGAAAACCACAATGATCTCTGTGCAAGTATAGATTCTCCGATCCCAGACTTATTGCTAGCAGAGATGACAAAACTCTCTCTCTTCCCTTCGAGACCTTCTATCATTTCTCCATTACTGTGGACAAAACCACTTCCTTTTCTACTGCTTAGGCCCATAACCTGGGCATCATATTCATCTTAGCCTGGATGTGAGGACCTAGAGAGAGGTCCATCTCCCAGTTGTCAGATTCTTTTGGCATAACAACTCTGAAATAGACTTTTCCATCTATCCGCAGAGCTAAAACTTGTCAGGTTCGGGTCATCTCTGGGCTTGATCATTAGAATGCTCTTCTTGGATTTCCAACCTTGCTGCACTCTTATCCATCCAGAATGCTGGAAAAACATCCTTTTCCGAGTCAGTCACTTTGACTATGACCCTAATTTATTTCTCTGTACTGGCTCCCGCTTATGCATTTCATAAAATATAAGCCACTTGTCTTCACTTTCACCTTAGCCTGGAGCCTTTCCCTATGTTACTTATGAGTTCTTATTCAGTATTGAAATAAGATTTCCACATTCATTCATAAACATGTTGCTTTTTCATACACATGTGTCTTCCTGGCTTCTTTCATGCATCCTCTTAATCTTAGGATGAAGCCTCCCCATATATATCCACAAAACCATTCAATTATCTTTCTTAAAACCCTCTTGCCTATAAAGAGACTGCAGTTCAACCACCGGTATGTGAAAACAATATCCATTATGAGGGCCAGTATTGTCTTTAGTTTCCTTATCCTCCCCCGTGCTTCTACACCCCTCTGCTGTCTCTTCTTTCATACTCAGGCTGTAAATTCTTTGGGTTTACAGGGATAGCCTTTGCTCTACTGTTGTGCAAATGCTGAGAACAGCAGCATTTTTTTTTTTTTTAAATGGTGAGCTTCCTACCTATACTCCAACAGCAGCAGAGTCCAGGACTGCTACTTGTCACAGAGCAAAAGCCACCTTCTTCTGTACCTCTCTTGGTTCTTTCATGTATTGGTGTGTCCTTCAAGTGCTAAGCCAAGCTCTTCACAGCTCCATGAATTGGTCTATTTTATACAAAAGTTCTGAACCTCCTCTGGTCACAATGTGGCTGCACCAAGCATGTGCTTAGGCTCCTGACTCAGAAGCAGTGGCCTGCATAGGGGTTATTTGCCATTAAAATACCATCAGATCTATCTCCACCATGCCCATGTAGTCCCATTCATTGGCTGCTGTTGCATTTTTAACTGCAAACTACTGAAAGGCCTAGCACCTTGCATTAATCAAGCATTCTGACATGGTTAACAAGAGCTCACAATAAAAGGGGTAGCCTACTGTATGCCAAGATCCGCATAATACTTCACCATGTGGTTACCGTACAGTGAAGACAAAGGCTCTGTTTGCTACTGTGGGTTTCCACAGTTTGTCTGTTCTAGGTTTCCACTATCTCCACATGTCAGACATGCCCTGACTACAAATGTAAAGACTGGCAGGAATGTCTCTGTTCCTAGGTTTTTGGTTCTAGCCACGTTGGTTTAAGGACATAGGCAGGCAAGGTTTTTCGAGTTGATGTGGTATCTTTTATTACACCAACTGAGTTGTTGGAAAAAAGTTCTTAGCAAGCTGCCAGGCACAATCACCCTTCTTCTGGCATAGGAAATCTCTGCTGTTCTGAGGCTCCAAGGAATAAGAGAAGCTAAAAGGGCAACAAGATGTCAGTGAACCTGTTTTGTACCTTGAACTAGTAGGACTGTAGAGTCCCCTTGACTCACCTATGGCTTTGCTCACCCTCCCCGCCGCCCCAGCCCTGATTTACCTTTTGCTTTCCTAATTTTTTAACCTATTTACTTTCTCACTGACATCTTGTCACACGTTTAGCCTCTCTCATTCCTTGGAGTCTCGGGACAGCAGAGACTTCCTATACCAGAAGGGTGATTGCACCCAAAAACTTACACAGAACTCCCCACTCCTCCCACCCCCACAACTACTTAGTTGGTCTAGTAAAACATATCGCATCTACTGAAAGACGCTTGCCTGTTTCTGCTCTTAAGCATTCATTCTCTGTTTTACATTCATTAACAATAGCATGAAGGACTAACTTGTATGAGCCAGGGCAGCAGCAGAAAGAACACAAATATAAGCAGCAAGTGAATTTTTCCTGTTTTCCATTAGTGCTTGAATGCTAATGACTTAATCTTGCCAGATGCTGAGAATCTTCAGGAAGGAAATGAGTTCCCTCTACTCCCATTATTTTTAATGCAATTTAAGTGCACTCAGTGCCTCATTGAGGCACTCGACACCTCACAGAAGCAGATGCTAAATGCTTGGTACATTAACTGTCCGACTGTTATACTCAACCCTTTGATTGTTGTGGTTATTAAAAATTCTTCAGTTGCAACAATTCTCCCATGTTATTGCCAGAGTATTGATAACTCCTGTCCTGACCCCTTCTAGAATATAAATGACTCATTAATCACAACTCTGTTATCTCCAAGAAATAACAATACACATACTAAGTCCTTATCTGTTGCTTTTTGTGTAAACATTTAAAATAATGGCTCTGCTTACCAAACTGGTTTCCTGGTCAATCTTCCTTTAGCAGTGCTGTGTTCAATTTAACCCTCAGTTATGCAGCTAAAGCTGCATTGTTATTCTCTTTGTGCCTAAATAGCAGTTTTTCACTTACATAAATTACTTCTCATATTATTTAAGAAGTCAGAATGACCTGTTTTTTAAGGATTAAAAAACCCCCAAAAAACCGATAAAAAAAATTTATTTACATTTCTTTCCTTTAAACAATGCTTGCAATGAGGCTTACTTTGCTAAGAACTTGGCATTGGAAGCAAGGTGCTGCAAAGGAGGACTGGGATTAGTGCTTTAAAAATAAAAGAACCCAGACAGAATTGGTACAGAAAAGCATATTCAACATGCGAGGTAGAAAAAAGTCCCTGTTCGTGAATGCTGCAGAGGGGAGGGTGCTTCTCCCATGTTAATTAATGTCTCAATGAGTCAACAAACATGAGCCCATGGAAATTTACAGGAATTTGGGAACTGCAAAATGTCTGAAACAGCTGAAATCAGTAACTTGCTGCGCCACCTAGCCCTCACTGGAGGGTATTTTCTCTCAGACCTTGTGATGCAGGAGTATTAAATCAACATAGTCCAAGAGGGGAAATTAAGCTGATAGATCTACACCAGTAGAATTTATGCAGCATGCTGATTTCAGCACGAGTCTTTTCCAGTTTCTGCCTCTTTGGAAGGGATTCGGTATTTTTTTTCCTTACAGAATAAAATTTACCATTACCACAAGTAAGACCTGGTCCACACTAGAAGTCTACAACAAGAGCTTGCTTTGTTGTCTGATAGGATTTCTCTCTTAAAAAGAAAAAGAAAAAAGCACCCAAACAAACAAAATCACACCTGAAATGAGATCTCTAGGGCTTTTGGCAGCAAAGTTAAGATGTACCTTACAGAAGTGGGAGTTCACGTAAGGAAATGGCACACATCGGGGGCACGGGAGGTGGTCTCAAACTGTAGGTTGCAACCTTCCAGGGGCTCAGAAGCAACTTCAAATGGGGCTGCAAACTTCCTAGAGGGTACCATGGTGGTGTAGGGAAGTGGCAGGCAGCAGTGGTGCAGAGCGGTGGATGGTGGCAGCAGCTGCCATGTGCGAGCTCCCTGTCCCCCACCACCGCTGCTGCCATCCAGCACTCAGGGTCACAGTAGCCCCAAGTGTGAGAACCCCTGGCATATATGATAACAACACAACTGCTCTGCTAGTCCAAGCTGCATGTCCCTCAGGCATTTGCTGATCGAGTTCCAGGAGTAGATGGTATAACAGGAACTGGTAATTTGATTTGGCCCAATTCAGATTTGGAGATCTGGCTACCGAATCAAATCAGAGGACCAATTAAAAGGTCCCAATTGATTCAAAGCTCTCTAGATCTTTGAAAAAGATTTGGAGAGCTTTGATGATTTGGGCAGCCCCTGGTGGCTGCAGCAGGGAGATGCAGCCAGACTCAGAGCTGGTAAGTATTAGGAGTGGGGAAGGAGACCATGGGAGTGGGGGACCCCTGCCAGCCTCCATCTCCCACCCGCTCCCCCAGACCCCCCATGGCTGCCCCATCCGTCCCGTCCCAGCTCCCGGTGCTTTAAAAAAAATGCCCCACTCACTGGGTGCTGCCAGGCAGGGGGTGATCCCTGCTGCCACCCACTGCCCCATGCTGCATGGGGGGCTCTGCCATGAGCCCCCCGACCCTCCACAAGTGGCCCACCCAGGCCAGCTCTGGCTCTTTAAGAGGAAAAAAACCCATGGAGAAAAGCCCCGGGACTCCCCTGCAGCAGCCTTGGGGCTTCATGGGGCTCGTAGAAGAGCCCCCCGCATGGTGCGGGGCAGTGGGGATTTCCCTCCACTGGCAGGAACAGTAAATCCAGGGTTTTTCTTCGTTTTTTTTTTTCTTAAAGGGCTGGAGCCATGGCAGGCAGGGCAGCCATGGGGGGAATGAACGGGGGCCCGGCTGGGGGCTTGTGGCAGAAACCCCCACACAGCATGGGGCAGTAGGGATTGCTCCCCCCCAGCAGCACCTGGTGAGTCGGCACCTCCAGTGCCTAGAGCTGGGGTGGGCAGGGCTGAATATCTGAATCAGATTTGGCTGAAATCGATTCAGGACCGTGATTTGAATCACTGTCCCCCAAATCAGCCGAATCTGAAGTGAATACTAGCTGCTTCACAAGCCTAACAGGCACCCTACTGAATTCGGTCAAGGCTTACACATGCCCACACGGGGAGTTATGCTGCTCTAACTATATTGATTAGATGGGTTTATTTATATAATTAGCAAAACTTTCTCAGACAAGCAGACCCTTAGTTTTTGAGGCTACCTATTTTTTTATTTATTTATATAAATCTCAGAAAAGAAGCTTCATTACCAGGTTACTAAGAAACATAATTTTGGTATAGCTTTCCTTGTTTATAAGTGGGAAGTGGAATACATACTTCTATGTTTTGTGCTATAAGATATTAATTTAAACATGGCAGTTTAGTTGCTTATTGTGCATGTTTCTAAATTTGGCGTTGTTTCATAAAGTGCCATTCTCTATAGTCATAATTAGGTTAATCTCAGTTTTAAGTTTGCAGCATTTATGGTTATGAACAAAATGCTGAAGCATAACCAAAGTCACCTACCAGGCTCAAAATCAAAACAGCAGGGGAAACAATAATCCTAAATTATTTGGGGGGGGGGTTAGGTTCACAATTTTTAAGCCTCTTCCATGATTTCTGGGGTTCTGACATTTTTCAAAATCTGGGGTTAGTAAACTGTATTTGCTACCTCATCACAACAGTTAATTTTGATTTAAAGAGCCCTCTCCCCCAACTTTTGATACTTCCTAAAGATACCTCAAGACATTTTTAATAATTCTTTTAAACCACTGAATTGCTACTAAGGATTGGTAAGCTCCTTACCATGGGCAGCTCCCATTTCTGCCTTGGTATCGTGGCTGATAAAACACTTAAGGAAAGATGCTTCCTTTTGTAGAGCCAGATTTCTTATTCATACTGTACTCACATGAGCATCCCTATGGTCTTCAGCAGGTTAGAATAGGCAGAAGAGACCAAACTGGTGTAGGGGAAACAGGCAAATGGATCTGAATTTACTAGAACAATATTTCAGTCTCAAGTCAAGAATGATACCCAGAGTTTGAGAGTCTCATCATGCCTCTGCCGTCAGCAAGTATTTGTGAAATCCACAGACGACGTGTATGACACCTCCTTAGAACTGTCCACGGAGCAGGGGTATTTTGATTGCACTTACTATCACTTGCTTTGTGAGTGCAAATGGGAGAGGTTGGTGCTGCAGTTCTAAGAGGTTCAGCCTTGCTGACAGACCATGACACTACAGGCATGCTGTTTTTAAGCTTTTTTTTTTTAAGCTAGCAGGAAGCTACATATGTGCATAAAACCATTTTACAAGAACAGATTAGATTACAATGCTAAGCACTAAAAAGTTAGATATTGCTGGGTTTAATATTGCCCGTGCAACTTCAATACAGCTCCCGTCTGCATACATATTATAGAACAGTCTTTAATTACATGATCATATACCTTTTTCTTTATGATCCCCAGCTCATTCAGTGTGCATGAAGAGTCTACTTACTCACTTTCAGGATGAATTAGGGTCTTGCAGCAAAGGAGACTGTTCCCCATAGGACATTTACAGCAGAATTGGAAGGTTTGTGGTAAATGAAGGAGACTGCTGCAGGAAGAAAAATGCAGACCTCGTTATTAAGGTAGCTGACGCTACTCTGGAGCACTGAATTTTGTCACTTCCCCTTCTGCAGATTTCCTAGACAAATCATTTAGTTCGAATGTATCCCAGGCAATTACTAATTCCAAGTTGCTCATTTTCTGTGCCTGAGATCCTGTGGTCTAATGTACAGACTTGCTAAGCATTCACAGCTGAAAATGAAGTTAAGCTGCAGCACTGATAATAGAAGTGTTGACCCTGCTGCTAATTTGCAGTTTAATGGGGGGTTTTGACCCCAGGAGATCCTAGTGTTACAAAAAGAGACAGAAAAGAGCAGGGTAGTGCATGTGGCATCAGCGTGCATCACCCAAAACTGGAGCCTGGCAGGCCAGAGCCATGTGCACCCAGATTGTCACTGCTGGAACCTGAGGAGACCTTTAGGGCCCCAAGTGAGGCTTCTGGGGCCAGCCCAGGTGCCAGCCCCAGCCTCTCCTATCACACCCGGGGCAACTTGCCTTGTGCCAAAGCATGTGTGCAGGGGTGCACCCTGGCAACAAATAGCAGTGGCACAAATACGTGAAGTCAGTTCTGCACATGCTAGCTCCATCATGGAAGCAACAGAACCATCTAGAGCTATGCAGGCATACCCATAAAATGCTATTTCACTCATACTACCAATAGCACTTTTATGACAGGTGTTATTTGCAGCAGCGAGAGCTGGCTTCCCATCTCCTAGGATTTAATACAACCAACTGAGCCCTCTTCACTCAGCCCCAAATTTGGTGGGGCGTGGGAAGTCCTATACCAAGTAGGCAACTCTTTGCCTATTGCAAGTCCTCAAGCTATACTTATGCTGTTGACTGCAGTGCAGCCTAGTGCGAAGTCAGGTACTAGGAGCAGCTTAGCTCTAGCAGGCTCACATATCTTATTAGCATGTGTGTCTACGCTATGCTGCAGTCTGCAGTGTAGACATAACTTGAGCTTGCATATAAAAACAACAAATATTTTATTCAAGGGGAAAGGAACACAGCATTGTACCTAGGAAACATAGCAATCAATCAACCATATGTTTGTGGTAAGTAGAACACTCACAGTATCTTGGGAAGCAGTTCTTTGTCCATTTCCCCACCTGGTAGTATAGAGGGAAGCAGGGAAAACAGCTTCCACAAAGAAACACTTAATTATCATCTCTATTGCATGGACCACTCTGCTGCCACCTTCAATTGCAATGCCATCTCTGTCCTGGTCTTGTCCTAAAGCATAATTCCCTCAATCTCCGACTTCAAAGCATAGAAGAAAGCCAACTGCTGTGCACTCATTTCTATTGCTGAATATGTGCTGTCATTTCTATCTCTTCTCATACTGCCTGGTTCATGGCTCCTTCAGTTAGAGTGAATTGAACCGGAAGGTTACCGAGCAGAGGGATCCTTCATTAGAGCTCATATACCTCAAGTATTGCTCTCTGCAAGGGTAGCAGGGAAGACCCCTGATTTCTAAACAAGCTGCCAGGTGCAGAATGTCAACTCTGTCCTCCTGTTACAGGCCTAGCGGTACATCCTCATCACAGAATCCACAACCCTCGGATGGAAGAAATGTAGGAGAGCGCTTTGGCATTACTGCCAAATGCACTCAAACTAAAATGATACCCACTGGGTGGGCAGGTCCAAAATATGCAGACCATTTTCTGTCCCTTGTTTGTTTCATCTTTTCTCTGATTAACCAGTAGATGGTGGCAGGGAACTCTCTAATCCTCAACCCACAGGCTACATGAGGTACAGGAATTGCCGGTTAATCCAGTAGGGAACGATTATCAGGACTCGATAATTGAGGGGAAAGAGGGGAGCCTGACACAGCATCAGAAGAAGAGTGGATTAACCTGCAGTGGCAAATTATTCCACAGGCAAATTAACTGTATTCTGAAGCTAAGGTTGTCAGGTTGCTCACATTTGGCATCCAAATACTATTTGGATACTGTTGACCTTCACCTCTAAAGTTTGGGCTAGTTCCAAAATTGTCATCTAGTACACCAGGATAGGCTACTACCTTCTTTTTTTACTTTAAAGGTCACTAGGTACCTAGACTTTTCTTCCCAGGCGTGCTGAGAACAGCTGCCAGACTACTCAGGCTGGGGCAATCTCCTGTGTTAGGCTAATTATGTTCTAAGAACTAGGAATTCCTCTGCTAGGGAACCTCTGATTTTGCCTTGTACGTCCACTAATTGTTAACACCGTGTCTGGATCTGATGTAAGAGGTTTTTGGTGATATATGTTGTAGCTTGCATGTAGTCAGTCAAATAAAAGATAACACCAAAGAAACGCCATTACTTCTTGCATATTTCCTGACCCACCATGGCTATGCCAACACTCCATCTTGCTCTGAAGCAATACTGTCTCATCTGCACGTACCAACTCCTCTTACAGATACATTTTGACTAGAAGTAAACACTGGAGGAGGGAGGAACTTTGTTTACAGAAGAACAAGTTTCATTTATTAAATTATCTTTTGGCAGCTGTTTCCAGTTTCCCATTTAAAAGGATTTTAGATCTATCTGGAACTTTCTTTAGGCTTCTAAAAGCACTACAACATCTGGAGTAAGCTGCCTAGAGTTCCCATAGGACTTTTAGGATGAATTCCTAAATGTCTATGTTTTCAAGGCATAGTAAAAGATCTTAAAATACAGGGGAAAATATTTCTGCATTAGATAATGTATTACAGGAAGTTCTTTCCTTGCCCTCGGTCATTTGTGAAACCTTTACCAGCCTGTTAGTCTTGGGCAGGGTGCCTGAATCAACACTTCAAAGAAGCAATCCACTTTGTCTATTATCTCTAATATGGAGTTTTCTTCTTTTCCTTTAAAAAAAAAAAAAAAGCTCTGTGAGACTAGATAGTATTGTTCCAGTAGTTTCGTCTTATCTTCAGTGACTGAAAGCTCAGAAAATGATCTGTATGCTATTCATTAGGGGCATATCCACCATATTTTAAAATGTCAGTATCATTTAAAAACAATTGGGATGCTAAAGTGGATGAAACATTTAATCTACATTCAAAAAAGATGAAAGAAGATGTGTGTAAAATGGAGTGCTTTGAGAGAGATCTCTTGTAACAGAGAAGAGCTACATTTAGATGCTCAGGTCAGGCATAAATGGATCACTATACATGGATAAGTGGCCAGTGTATGGTACAGGTGGCACTACAATATTGTTTGCATGGGGATCTATTAAAAATTAAGTTGAAATCTGTCAGAGCTAAATGGTTAAAAAGTGCCTTGGCACAGCTGTGTTCCAGCACAATGCGAGTACCCGGTGCAGGGATTTCCCCTGCGGCGGGAAAGAGCCCTTGGTGCAAGGATCAGTTCCCGCCAAAAGCTTGCAGCTGCACTGTTGAGTGCATGCTTTCAATTGGCCTGATGTAAATTATGCATACGTGGTGGCTGGCAATTGGCTCGCTAGCCGTACAAAAGACTTGGGAAGTTTCCGCCCAAGTTGCAGGAGGGCTTTGTGTGCTCGTTGGGAGAGAGCCTTATGTGTATCTTAGAGTTACATTGGAGGCCTGATCAACCACCACCGACTCCCCGTTGACGAATTCCTGACGTACCCCGTACCCTCAGCATCGCTGTGCCACCTGGTTTTCTACTTTCTGTTTCTGCAACTCTACAGCGCGCGCCTACGCTGTATACTTTGATGCAAGTCCCTGTATTGCAGCTTTGTAAGTAAAGTTTTCTTTTGAATTCAACCGTCAAGCTTGTTGTGCCTAATTCCACTCCATTGGTGGCCCCATTCTGGCCAATTTCTTGGCCCCCACAAAATCTAACTTCAACTGACAAAGATAAAATGGAAATTTAAACCTAAAGTTGCAGTCTCCATCTCTCTTAACTTTTTTTTTTGTTCATATATTTACTACTTCTACCATCTTCTTGTACAGTGATGTCTCTTGCTGGGTTCAGAGTTCTCTTTATTAGACACTGTGAAGATACACAAATGTCCCTGAAGAATTTAAAATAGTCAAACAAGGGAAATAGGATCTATTATTCCTGTTTTATAGACGGGAGCAGAAGTAAGAGAGGTTGAGGCATAAGCCAGGTTCATGTTTGGAATTAAGACCTGAACCCAGACCTCCAAAAATAAGAAAACAAAATTAATGCTGCATTGTTACACCACAATGTTCATAGAAGTCACAAGACACTGTGTTTCCTGACTGTTCATTTCTTTCAAATTTTGCTGTCCTTTAGCAGGCACTGAGAAATTAGTTTTCCTTTGAGCATTTGTATTAGTAAAACTCCATTCATGTGAATACTTGCAGACTGTGAATACACTCAGGGAGGCTAGGAGCTGGAATCAACTTCCTAGGGAAGTGGTGCTCACCCTTACCCTAGGGGTCTTTAAAAGGAGGCTAGATAATCATCTAGCCTGGTCGTTTGACCCCAGCATCCTTTCCTGTCCATAACAGGGGGTTGGACTTGATGACCTTCTTAGGTCCCTTCTGACCCTACCAATTATGAAACTTTGATACAAAGCACTGCAAACATGATTAAGTCAAACTTGCTTAAAATCCTAGCAGTTGCAACATGTTTTCTGTATTTGCCTTATTCTTTTGCAGCAACAGTGACTGAACCTGATCAGGGAGAGAGATGTTCTCTCAAAGGGTATGGTACCAGACAACAAAAAGGCAGAATAACCTAACTCTTGACATAGGCTACAGCCTTAGGTGGTTTGGAGTCTGCTTTTCTGCTTTTGATTTGCTGTATTAACTGTGGACAAACCACAAGACTAGATTGACAAGAGGACACAGACACCTAAACTTCAAACAGAGGTGACCTGAGCAGGGTGTGGGTCCTGGGGCAAATCAACCCATGTGGGGCCCTGCCCCCACTTTAAACCTGGACCTGAAGAAGCAGCCGCTGCCATTGGTGGTGGGGTGCAGTGAGCGGGTGGATGCTGAGCCACTGCTCCACCTGGCTCTGCGGGAACCCCAAAGCGTGGAGCCTGGGGCAGTTGCCCTGATTTGCCCCCCACTGTGGATGGCCCTGACTGCCAAATTTAGAACCTAAGAAGTTATACTCAGCTGCCACTTAATCTAGGACTAAATCTTGCCAGTGCCAAGCAGCTAAGATTCCTAAGAAGTCCTCCAGATTCAAGTTAATTCACGGTCCTCCAGCATCCCAGGATACTTTGTACCCAGGGCCAGCTTAATGGACGTGCCTAGGGCCCTGAGCTGTGGGGGTGTGAATGACCCCATGCTCCTCCCCTCCCTTCTGGGTGGGGTCACTTGCTGCCGCCCCAGGGACCTGAGTGCCTTCCCCAGCCTCTGGCTTGCTTTGAACAGCAAGTACAGAGAGGGCAGATGTAGGGGGGGTGCTGCAGCTGCATGGGGGTGCAGAGATTGTTCCCGGGGGGTGGTGGGACTATGGAGTGCAGATGGGCAGGGTGTGGGTGTGAGGAAGAGTGGAGAGTATGGGGACCCCGTACACACGGGGCCCCTCCCAGGGGGCACAGCCCCTGCTGCCAGCAGCAGCAGCCTTCAGGGCACTTGTGGCCCATACAGGCCCAGATGTGCGGCTCTGGCCAGTGCTGCACAGGGGAAGCAAGGAGCACAGCCCATCAGCCAACCTTCTCACACCAGGCTCCACATGGTGAACATGCAGCTCTGTGCTACCAGGGAAAGCCTGGAGCTGCTGCCTTCCCTGCCCCCTGGCCTGCAGGTCACAGGAAGCAGGGGTCAGGGGAGGCAGTTAGCTCCAGCCCACGCTGCTTCCCCCCAGTAGGGCAGAGCTGCACATGGGCAGCACAGAGCCTGGTGTGAGAGGCAGCCAGCGAGGCTGTGCTCTTTGCCACCACTGTGCAGTGCTGGCTGGAGCCAGTATGTTGTGGGGTGCTGGTGCCTGCGTGGGTCCTGAGGGTGCTGGCAGCGGGGGCTGTGCACCATGGGGGGAGAGTGTGAGGCATCTCCACAACCCCCCTCCCATATACATCTCAATATACCCTATTGCCAACCCCCAAACACAGCCCCACTCCCTACCCTACCTTCTCTCAATTCCAGTTCCCATGGGCAGCAGCACTGAGATGGGGAAGGGGGTCTCAGTGGCCCAGGGCCCACAAGTTTGTTTGCCTGAGGCCCACTAAAGGGTTAATTCAGCTCTGTTTGTACCTCACCCCCCACCTCACAGGGTGGCCTTGGCCCAAGCAATTTGCTCCAGCTGAGCAGGGAGGGGTACCTTCTAGCTTGGGCCACTACAGGCATGTGGCTGCATTTCCAGAATGAAAGGTGAATGTCTGTTCACTTCCTATTGGTTCAGTCAGCCATAAAGATTCACAAGGATGCATTATTCTAAGTACAGACAAGTCAAAAAGCCTGAGGCTGAATCAATTCAATTTTCACAGGTTGGTCTAAGCTGAGCTATCTCATCCATATGTCATGAATGCACATACTGATCAGGCTACAGGAGAAGCATGAAGTAGTGATCTCTTACCCAACAGACCATGTTCAGACCCCTCTTCTGCTTATGGGGATTTGATTCCACATGACCTCCCATAATCACCAATATACAGAGCATATTAGGGTTGGCTTCTCTGAGTCTCCCTCCTTCCCTCCCTCCCACTGAACCTGTTTCATTTTGCAATGAGTAATTAAATATCTTGTGGGCCAAATATTGAGCAGAACTCTATCACTCAATGGTTAGGTCACTCCCCTGGGAAGGGGAAGACCTGGGTGCCAGTCCTTCCTCCAGTGAACAAACTATTACCTTTTATTGTATTGGAAACATTAGATCCATGCTAATGAGGAATGATGGCTATGCTAATTAGCCTAGCTGAGAAACATTTAGACATAGCAGCTAATTTAATATGACCCAAAAGCTATTATGTTAACAAGGATTTAGTAAACTGCAGCTGCCCTATCCTCCAAGGCAGTCTTATGAATTTGCTCCCACACTGCCTACTAATGACACTTCTATTTTATTGAAGTTGATCCTGAGCTGGGTACTCGCAAGAACTCTCTGCCTCAAAGGAGAAATACAGACTGTTAAAATGTATTATTCCAATTTTATAAGTGGAAAAAATGAAGTATAGAAAGAGTTACGGTCAAGTTGGGTTTTTGATTTGAGATACCAAAGGCCTTTCAGAGAACTAAGCATAATACAGCTTAAATTCTAATTTCTAAATACCTATAAATCTTGGCATTTGATTTTGGGTTTCTTAGCATGGAAAATCAGAGCTCCCCCTGCCCTCTTCAGTCACCAGAACAGGGGTCTAGCTGTGGCTGCCCCCCTCCCTCACTGCTTTGTGGCGCTAAGCAGCCCTGGTATGCCAGTGCCTGGTCTGCCCATGCCATTACCCCTTGTTCCCCCCCTCCAGCTCTGCCAGTGCCCCTCACTCCCCACTTACAGCCCTATCAGAGGGGGCCCCCAGCTACCAGGGCTATGGGGCCAGGGACCCAGGTCTGCAGCCCCCTGTTCCCCACAGCAGTGCCCGAGCCCCGGCTGCCATCTACTGCAGTGAAGAGAAGCACAGCTGCCACCCATGGCAGAGGGGCAAGGCCACAGCAGAGCCTGAGGGGGGTGGAGGCAGACTCAGATGCTTGCTGTGGGCTCAGGCCCTCCTTCCTGCTGCCTTTCCCCCTGGGGCCCAGAGGGCAGGACCTGGTGTGGTAGGGCAGAGTGGGGCTGGATGAGGAAGCTTGTTGCCACTACTGGGAGCCCTGTGCTGCCCTGGCAAAGCACCCCATGCCTGCTGGACAGTAATAAGGGGCACAACTCTGTATTGTCACGCTTGCTGCTGCCAGGCAGGCAGTGGGTGCTTTGCCAGGGTGGCATGGGACTCCCAGCACCAAAGAGCTTTCCGCCACCTGGCCCTGCTCTACCCAGCCACACTGGGTCCCACCCACTGGGCTGCAGAGGCCCTGGGGGAAGGGTAGCAGGGCATGAAGCCCAAGCCTGCATCAGGCAGCCTGCACCCACCCCACACACAAATCTGGGGGCACATGCCCCTCCTGCCTCCTTGCTGGGAGTGCACACAACAGCAGGGGGCCAGCCCTACCTCTCCCCACCCCCTGGATGAACTGACCATGGCTCTGTCCTGCTCCCTGCCAGGTCCCTGTGGCCACACATTCAAGCCCTGGGCCCCAAGCCCCACTCACTGTCCCAGCTGGGCAAAGCAGCCCCAGCCCCAGCCCCAGCCCTCCCTCCTTATGGGGGCCTCAATCCTCCCTCCCTCCCACTGGACTTACCTGTAGGAGCTGTTCTCCACGCTGCCTGACAGCCATGTGCATGTGTCACTCACATGTACATGGTACCCACTGCCTAACCACCCTTCCCTCAGCCCCTTACAGGCTGGAACTCTGCCAGCCTGCAGAGAGCTCCTTGCAAGTGTGGAAAATCCATGTGTTTCTCCATTAGAATGAAAAATCTACATTTTTCTCAGGGCTATAACACTGGATTCCTAGTCAACATCTCTGAGGTTATCTTGGGAATCAGGCCTGTGTGCAGGGACAGCTCCAGGGGGGTGGACGGTTGCAGCAGTGCAGTCATACATCCCTTTGGTTCCTGCTCTTCCCAGAACTGAAAACCATTTGCCTGCAATAGCATCAGCATTTTTAGTCAGGCAGCAGAGAGGGAGTTCATCCCTGTTTTTTTGTGGGAAACAGAGAACCCAGATCCCTGTTTATCAGTAGGGCTGGTACTTTTAAATCCACCACCCAGCCCTCTGTTATCCACTGGAATGGCAGACCGCAGCCGTAATTTGTTATTCTTTATATGGAACAGGAAATGGAGGCAGCTGATGCACTCATTATGAGGTTTGCAGACAATTATCAACAGCAGAGGAATGATAACTGTTGACAGATAATAGCTGACAGTAGAGGAATGGTAAGCTTCAGCAACCCTGGGTTTAATTGCATGTACTGGAGGGAAGTATTTTCTAGCAATCAGATTCTTATGCCTTGTGCATATTCTTTCACAAACGCCAAAAAAGTGAACTTCCTCTCATAAAAGTTTGTGCTATTTGGTTAGCCTCTAAGGTGCATTTCTACCCTGCCTTCTACTTCACAAAATAAATGCAGAGTTTTCAAGCAAGAATCCAGAGTGTTAAAAACATGGTGACCCATTGCAGTCTTTCTGAGTTCTTCGCAACAGAAGAATTGCTCTGTTGTTTTTGGTTTTTTTTTGTAGTCAAAAAATGAGTGAACTAAGAGCTGACATCTTCCAAGGGGCTTCTCAAGTCCTACAAGGTTGAGAACCACTGTGTTAGAGCAGTGGGGACTTGCACCTTGTTAAAGAATCAGAGAATCATAGAGAAGTAGGGGCTGGAAGGGACACTCCATGGGTCACCTGGTCCAACCCCCACCACATCCCTATCCAAGCCATCCCAATCAAATCCATTGCCTAACTCAGTGGTGCTCAAACTATCTGCCCAGTGGGTCGGACGGGTAGTATCAGATCTCTCTGAAGGATCCAGCTAGTAGGCTGGAGCTGGTTGTGGGGGGCTGTGCAGCCTGACTCTGATTCATTCTGCCCAGGACAGGGATGAGAGCAGGATGGAGAGGCTGGGTAAAGTGCTTGGGCCCTGATCAGGATGGGTGGGTGGGTGGGTGGGAGGACCAGCTCAGTTCAATCTGAGCATGTGGGGAGTGGGTCTGGCCCTGATCTTTGTGCATGGGCAGTGGCCTGGGTGAGGCTGGATCCAGCTGGGTGGAGCTTCTGTCTCTCTCTGCTACCAAGTTTTCTAGCCCATGGTCAGATGTCATTAATCTGCAGGCCAAATTTGGCTTGCAGGCTGGAGCCTGAGCACCCACCCCTGTTCTAACCTCTTAGCAAAACCAAGAGTCCAGGTATGCCTCCCACACATTTCTGGGGCAGCTGGCCCTATTTCAACAGCAAATTTGGCTTGGTTTTTGACTGTGGTAAAACACCAGAGCAATTCTCCAGTTGCAGAAAGCTCCAAGAGATGCCAATGAGCCATGATAGCCATAACACTCTAGATTCCTAGCCAACATCTCTGGGTTGCAGTGGTGCAGTCATACCTCCCTTTGATTCCTGCTCTGCCCAGAGCAGAAAACCAATTGGCTGGCAGTAGCATCAGCATTTCTAGTCTGGCAGCAGTGAGGGAGTTCATTGACTTTGTGGCTTATTGTCTTCATCAGTGACCTGGAAGCTGTGTTGGAGTGCACCCTCAGCAAGTCTGCAGATGACATAAAACCAGGGGGAGTAGTAGATATACTGGAAGGTAGGGCTAGGAGTCCAAAAGACTTTGACAAATTGGATTGGACCAAAAGAGATCTCATGAGGTTCAACAAGGACAAGTGCAAAGTCCTGTACTTAGGACAGAACAGTCCTAGGCACCAGTACAGGCTGGGGCTGTAGCTCTACAGAGAAGGACCCGGGGGTTACAGTGGACAATAAACTGGATATGAGGCAGCAGTATGCTCTTGTTGCAAAGACGTCTGATGACATAGTGGGCTATCAGTAAAAGCATTGCCAGCAGGTCAAGGGAAGTGATTCTTCCCCTCTATTCAGCACTGGCAAGGCCACATCTGGAGTACTGTGTTCAGTTTTGCATCTCCTTCCACCCGAAAGGTTGTGGAGAAATTGGAGAGTCCAGCAGAGCGCAACAAAAATGGTTTGGGGGCTGAGGCACATGACTTATGAGGAGAGGCTGAGGGAACTGGGCTTATTTAGTTAGAGAAGACTGAAGGGGGATTTAATAACAGCCTTCAATTACCTGAAGGGTGGTTACAAAGAAGATAGGTCTAGACCAGGGACAGGCAACCCGCAGCACATGTGCCAGTCACCGGGTATGCTTTCCTCGGCACACTACAAGGTGTGCTGAGAAAAATGTTTAATAAAAAATATTTTTAAGTTGCTTCTCTGGGCTGCCCCAGGAAATGCTGCAGCAGGCACTGGGGGATGGAGGGCAGTCAGGAGAGTCCAGGCAGGGACGCGGGGACACAAGGACTGTGCCTGCATTCTGCTGACCGTGCCCCTGTGTCTGTGGTGCTGCATGAGGGAACCTGCAACATCAGAGGAGCTGCTCCCACTGATTTTGCATGCCCCCCTGCCCCACTTGCTGCTTCCTCCTGATTAGCAGGGAGGTGAAAACCAAGGTTTTAAATACGGTGTGGTTTTGCCTCCCGGGCAGTGAGCAACACAAAGCAGAGCTATGAAGGCCTCTTGGCCAATGAGCGGGAAGCAGCAAAAACAGTGCCAGATTGAAAAACTGTGGGTTTTGCCTTGCAGCTGATCAGGAGTGAGCAGTGTGGCTGTGTGCACCAGGGATTATTCAAGATTAAAGGATCCCTTGTGCAGCCCACTCCCACTGTTAATTTGGTAGGTCCCTAGTCAGGAATGATGCATGGCAGGGTGCACGTGCCCCCTCGATTTCCACCAAGGCTAATGGCAGGGACCCAAACGGCTTGCACCATACTGCTGACCAGGTCTGGAGCTGGGGATGGGGCCTGGGCCCTCCTTGGCGCCTGCATTGTTGGGGGGTGAGGAGGGGAAGGGACACCAGCAATAGTGGCAGCAGCTGCTGCCTCGTGGGCCCAACGTGCGTGGCGTGCCTGCATTGCTGGGAACGATGGGGGCAGTCGGACTCTGGGGGCTGGGCTGTGTAGTTTCTTCCTCCCCTTTCCCTTTCTCCCTCTCTCTCCTCTTTTTTTCTTCCTTTCCCTTCCCTCCTCCCCTCTTCTTTTTTTCTCCCTCTTTTCTCTCTCATCACAACATACTCAACAAAAACAAGCCTCTACAATAACAACGGTAGTCTACGAAGTGGTATTTATTGTCACCCGGTTCCGAATGTTTAGAAAACCTGGTATTTGCTGTAAGAAACAAAAAGCAACATTCATGATGATTAACTACGTGAATATGCAGTGTGTCCTTACCCCGCCCCCCGTGTCTTTTGCTGCGTCCTCCAGCACCTTACAAGGTAGACAGGGGGGGTTTCGGCACTCCAGCCAGAACCGTTGCCTACGTCTGATCTAGACTGTTCTCCGTGGTGACCCCGCAGTGGTCTCAAGTTGCAGCCAGGGCGGCTTAGGCTGGATGTGAGGAGAAACTTTCTCCCTGTGAGAGGAGGGAAGTGCTGGAGCAGGTTACTCCGAGAGGTGGTGGAGCCTCGCAGTAGACAAACCCTTGGCTGGGATGCTCTAGTTGGGCATCGTCCTGCTTTGAGCAGGGGCTGGACTAGATGTGACCTCCCGAGGTGCCTTCCCACCCTCATTGTCTGCGGTTCATTCAAATCTACTCGCCCCCTTGAACTCCTTCCCCGGGCCGCCAGGCGAGCCTGTTTGCTGCAGCTCGGTGCCCCCGCCCGGGGCTTGCCCGCAGCTCACTCCAGGCCCCTTGCGTTTGCGCGCCGGGTCCGGCGCCTGGGGTCCTTCCCCCGGGGAGCACCCCCTGCCCCGCCCCGCCCCGCCCCGCCGGCCCCGCCCCGCGCCGGGAAGGCTCCGCAGCCGCCCCCGCGCCGAGCCCGCGGCCCCCGGGGCCCAGCTTCCCGGCGCTGACACAGCTCGGGATCGGGATCGGACGAAAGCGTCGCGCCGAGGCACACGCCGTCTGCCCCAATCCCGCCCGGAGCCGCTGCGCTGCCGCCGCCCAGCCAGGTGAGTCCGGCCGGGGACGCGGGACGCGGCGGCTGCCCTGGCCCCCGGAGGGGAGGATGGTCCGTGCCGCGTTCAGGCCCCCGCTGGCTTCTGCCGCCGGCCAGGTGCGGGACCCCCTCCGCTGTCGCCGCGGAGAGAAGAAGCCAGGCCCCGCTGCCCCGGCTCCAGCGAAAGGGACCCGGGTATCCCTCGGTGTCGCTTCCCGCCCGCTTTCGGTCTCTCCTCACCTTGCCTGCGCAGCAGAGCCGGCGGCCCAAGCCCCGGGCCTGTCCTTGGCTTGCTGGTGGGGGCTGCTGAAATGTGCCCTGCAGAAATCTTACCTGTGGAGGGGAGAGAGGGGAAAACTTCTTCATCTTAATCCGGCTGGACACAAAAGAGCAGTGTTAGCAGCTCTGTCTTGGCTGAGTTCTAGCTGCCCCCTCCTGGCAGGGGGCTGAGGGTCATGCCTGCCCAGATGCTGCCCACCTCACTGTGCTGTCCAAGGGACTGTTACAGCCTGCTCTGCTCTTTTGTAGGAGCTCCACTTCTTAGCTGGAGTTGGAGCTAGTTTATCAAGCCCATCACATTCTTCACATGCGCTACTCCATTTAAACTCTCTTCCTCTTTTTTTTTTGGCTTACATGAGACCCTTCACAGGAGAAGGTAGTATACAACATAATTCCTGGTTCAGGTGATAATATACATGGTTAGCCTTTAGGAGATAAAGTTGTCTGCATACCAGATCAGATGTCTACTAGACCTGAATGATATCAGTTCATTCCTTACATAGGCAGTTTTTAAAAGCCTATTATTTTACATGTCAGAACACAACTGTTCATCAGAAAGGATGCTAGATAATTAAAACCTTTGTTCAAGTTGCCAGGGAGAGGGAAGTCTGGATGTGCAAGAGAGATTTGACCAGTTTTTTGAATGCTCAGTGTTTCACTGATTTGTTTCAAAAAACTAAGAATGAATAGAGCATATTAATGTGCGTCATATATGAAAATCCTAATCAGGCCTAAGATGCCTCTTTGTTTATCCTGAGGGAGTTTATAGCGCCTACCTTCAGATTGCTGTTTTGTGTAGTTGGATCCTTGGAAGTAAATTCAGATGAAAAATTTGGAGTCAGGAGGCCAGACGTCTAAACCTGAGTTTGATCAGTGGTTTACCTTGGAAAAAATGATCTTACATCAGATAAGGCACTGGATTAAAAATGTTATCCAAGTCCAAAGTGTGGTTATTTTATGAGTTCTTGGAGTCCTACAGAAGGGTGAAGCCTTTTCTGGCTAACTTAAAAGTCAGGGCGATATCTTGAAGCGTACTGAAAGCTTAATAATGAAATTTTCCAGGGAGAGAAGCCCCTGCCTTTGGCTCTAGCAGAAGAAAAGGGTTGAGGTGTGCATTCTCCTTAAATGAGATGAAGCCCACTACATGGATCAAGGAAATACCAGCAAGTAACTGGGAATAGTTCTCTAACAACAGGGTACAGAGCTGCTCCAACAGCTTTAGTCACCAGTTAAGGCAGGAGGGGGCACTTTCCCACAGCTGGATAAATATTTCAAGTACATCAAAATAGCCACCAACTACAGTTTTCATAACAACCAAAAAAGGAATAGGACTGTGAATGTAGGAATAGTATTTTCTATTCTCTGGAGGCTTTTAGCAAAAGGATAAAAAAAGAGAATGGCTTACATGAGCAGAGACCTAAGGCAAACTAAGAAACATTTGTTTTGTGACTAAACTAGAATTTATACTCATTAGTCAAGTCAAATGGTAGTCAATTCAAGTTAACAACAGAGAGAGAAAAAAAATATATGAATTTTAATTCCACTAGGCACAAAAAAAATAGTAAAATCCTAATCTGGCAGTTTTGTTCTCCAAGATCTGGCCAATTTTGGCTTCACCAACTCTATTTTGGACATACCTGTAGGGGCAAGAATGTGGATAGAACTGAAGTGGTTGGTCCAGAATAGAATCTTTTATCATTTGTGCTGAGGGTGAATCGGAGGCATCTGCGAGACACAGGAGTGATTGTGTTTCCTTCTTGTAGAGCACATGATGTATAAACACTACCCAATACATAATCTTTTTCTACAGCAGAAGACAGTTTATTGGAAACTAGAAACTGAAACCCGTTTCTTTGCCAAAATGTATTTACTTTCATGAAATGCAAATTGATTTAAGGACTTGGCTTGCCTGTGGTTTTAATTTTCATTAAGTACACGAGGGGCACTGTAGACAGAGGTTTATACAGCTGATATGTTGGACCTTACAGCTGGAAGAAGAATAATTCAGACAGGATTGACCTAGAGTCTGTAAGCATAATCTTTTTTTAAGGTAGGGGCAGTCTTTTTAAAATATATTTGTACAGCTAGCACAATGGGGCCTGATCTGTGGCGTTACTAGAATATAAAGGATAATGGAATAAGTCAGAGGTTTTCAATTTTTTGTATCATTGTACGCCCTGGTGGCAGGACACAGAGCAGTGGCCCCCAACCAGCGAGTTGGAGGGGTGGAGGCAAGCGGGTCGATGCAGAGTGACGGCAGCCACCATGTGTGAACTTCCCGTGTCCGGCCTGGCTGGCAAAGTCCACGTGACAGCGTGGGATGCTGAGTGGCAGTGCTCCATCCCTACCTGCCCATGCATACACCCTAGGGCCTTCTCAAGTACCCCTGGTTGAGAACCCCTGCAATAAGTCACTGCACTTTGGACAGTAAGGTCCAGATCCCTGAAGATATGCAAGCACCTAATTCACATTGCATTAATATGGCTTACACATTTTTGCATTTGAGGGTTTTAGCCTAAACATTTATATTAGAGCATTTTTAACATTTGAATAATGGGAAAATGTTTACTTTGGTCCATAGTCATAGAAATGTGGGACTGGAAGGGAACTCAAGAGAAATCTGCAGAGGGAAGCAGCATCAAGTATACTTAAACCATCCTTGTTGGGTATTTGTCTAATCCAGTGGTTCTCAACCTTTGTAGGCATCCCTCAGAAAACTCCAGCTCTTTTTCTGTAGTCAAAATCCACTGAAAACAAATAATAGAGCAATTCTTCTGCTGCAGGGAACTCGGGAACACCACAGTAAGTTGGAATGTTTTTGATATTATTGATTCCTGTATGAAATTTCTTGGTTTATCCTGGGAAGGTGATTGCATACCTAACAGCCCTACTATTGTATGGCACCCTTAAAATAATTTTGTGGCACCCTGAGGTGCTGTGGCAACATGGTTGAGAATCATAGTATCTAGGGTCAGAAGGGGCCTAGAGCAGGCCATCTAGTCTGACCCCCTGCCAATGGCAGGAATGAGTGCTGGGGTCACAGGACCCCAGCCA
>JAGPOW010002514.1:46441866-46462701 GCA_030014935.1 Caiman crocodilus | reverse complement strand
GGGAAGGGGGCGGTCGCATAACTACTCATCTAACTTCTTAAATTAGAATTGCTCATCTAACCTCTTAAACACCTCCCAGCAACTCTTAGGTAAACTGTTCCAGTCTTTCACTACCATGTAAAGGCTTTCCTAAAAGCCAGTCTGAACCATTACTGCAAGTTAGGCTGATTTATCCTTGTCCACAGAGGGAAAAAGAAGAACAGTTGACCCCAGCCTTCTGAATAAGTGTTTTTTTTAAACAACATAATCAGGGTTTGAATTACAGTGGATTTGGGGGGGCTGAGCCCCCCCCATAAGAGATGAGAACCCCCCCCCATGGGCTGGTCAGCATTCTTTCTACCCCCACAACAGTCCAAAGCCCATGCACCATTGTGCACAGCCCCCACCCTGCCCTGCACATTTCTAAGCAGCCCAGGCAGCAGTGGTGTCTCCTTCCAGTTGCCACTGCTGCTGGCCCCAGCCCTGGGAACCCTTGCACACAGTCCTAACCCCCAACCAATGTTTTTTCTAGACCTCCCCCAGGAGTCAAAGTATGGTTTGATCCCTGCACATAATGTTAGTATCCAGTATCCTCTCTCTGGCCTGAGTAGGTTGGCAGTGTCAAAATTATTTTTGTATTTTTGCTTGCTGGCTATCTACTGTAATAGGCATAAGCAGCCCAGGGAGCTAGACCTTCCCATGCTTGGTCATCTGGTCCATTAGTTTTGGATGTTTGGCTGACACATGGCTAAACTCCTTCAATAGCAAAGTTGAAGAGTAGTCCTACCCTCTCTTTAGCTTAAAGTCTGGTAATTAGGGCACTCCTTTGGATTGTAGGAAATCTGAGTTTGAGTTCTTCCAGGGTGAGGAAGAAATTGCATGCAGGTCTCCAACTTCCTGGGAAAGTGTTTTAAACTGTAGTGTAGTACATAAGAGGCAGGCACTGGTGACACCTGTTCAGGCCAGGTTTGAAAGAACTGAGCAGGACTTCTTTTAAAAAAAAGCCACTTGCAGGCTCCTGTCCAGAAGAGGCTTCTGGTTTTAAGAGTCAAAAGAATGGAGTTGCCCCAGCTCCAGAGGGGCAGAAGTCTAGACACTGCCATTTTTAGTTGATATGGTCTAGGCCAGGGGTTGGCAACTGACAGCTACAGGCTGTATCCAGCCTAGGGAGCCACTGGATCTGGCCAATAACACTGCAAGGGGGTGGGGACAGGCAGACAACCAGGCCAGCAAAATCAGTGCTGCCTTTGTTGGAGAGGAGTGTGGGCACAGAAATACTTGCTACCACAGTGGCAGCTGAGCACTGCCAAGTTCAGCACCACAGCAGACCAACACTGCTCCATGTGTTGAAGCTGTCCTGAGTGTAGAGCTGCCTTGTTATACCTCTGTATCTGGCCCATTAAGCTAAGTGGCTTCACCCATACTATGGTTGAATGCCAGGAAGAAATGGCAGTATCTGGGTCCTAGCGCTGACTTGTCGCAGACTGGGAGTCGGGTCATTCTGGCCTGCTACTAGAAAGAAAAAAAAAAAAAAAAAAAATTATATATTGCTGCTTTGTGGTCTAGGCCCTAGCCTGCTCCCTGAAGTGCCAAACTACTCCTGGGCCCCAACTCTGCTTTGGGATACCATAGGCAGCTGGCCCTCATCCTCCTGCCAATATGTTGTTGAACTGACCTATTCTCTTAATCCTGAACTAGTGACCTGTGTGGGTCTGATTTTCAAGGCCCACTTTCAACTCATACCTGATATGGAATCAGACCTGAACCCACAAACCACATTAGCAAATCAGTGCTTCCCCAGGTGCCAAAGACACAGGAAGCTGCTTGTTGGGGAAGAGATGAGGGAAATGCAGCCAATCCCAGCCCCAGCTGGTGGCATTGGCATGCTGCTGACCACCACTGATCTTAATTATTGGTTTTTAACACCTGCTTTGTTGAAGAGGGTGTTAATTAACTGGCTGCCTACTTGCAAATAAAACAAAACATGGTGAAGATTATTCTGACCAGAGTCTAACCCCCAAGTATTTTTTTTTTCCTTACCCATACCCAAACTGCAAAATGTGAACTAGTTCACATTCTGGCACAAACCCAACCCACTTTGCAGGTCATCCACTGGTACCCAACCTGATGCAGGGCAGTCTAAAATCCCTACTTTCCCACCTGTCAGTATTCAGTCACTTCACCATTTCCTTTCCTCCAAGCCCACTCCAGAGTAAAATCTATCATATCACAAAGCAGCAGTGATTCAGAAAGTTCCTTTGGCTGCAATTTATGCCTTTTCTTGAGAAGGAGTTACAGGAAACCCCCCCCGGAAACTAGAGCAATCTTGATAGAGAAAAAACAGTAAGCTAGAAAAAGAATGAGTAAGTCTGTGGAAGATGGACTTTCAGCACATATTCCTATTTAATGTACATGGGGGCTCTTTGGTTGGTACAAACACACACAATGTTTCAGAATGTTACCTCTCTACTTGAAGCACTCCCACTTACCCGTCAGCAACTTATTTGGTTTTCTGTTTCCCCACTTTTTAATTCCTGTCATCATTCATCTCCCACTTCTTTCCTGTTCCTTCACTATTAGGCTCTCTTGTTGTGTCATTGAAATGGTCTATGTCAGTGCATACCTCATTAGACTTGGGTCAGGCCTGAATAGGAGCCTGGCAAGGACAACCATTTGAGCTGAATAGAAGACTGATATAAGCAGTGCCACAGTGTCATGCGACAGGGTCCCCAAGGATGGCCATGTTACCCCTAGGCCCCCTCAACCATGCCAGTTTGGCTCAATGGGCTCCCTCTATTCTCACCCACCACACCTTGATAGTTATAATAAATAGGGAGGCTGCCTTCAAGTCTACTTGGACACAGTTCTGATAGACCCCATTAAACCCCATGGGTTTCCAAACCCCTTGAAGGTCCCATTTCACAATGGATGCCTCAGGACACCCCCAGCCTTATGGGCTATATGTGTGGCTCCAAACTGCCCTTTATCATACCCCAAGCCTCACAGATGGTATTCCCATAGCATCCCTCTGAGACCTTGGTTTCACTCAGCCTCAGGTTGTCACTGGGCTCTCTGCAGCCCTATCTCTCTCTGCACCCTCTCTGGCACTGGGGCCTGTCACCCCAAATACCATACCTTCTGGTGCCAGGGTCCCCATACTGTAATGAGCCCCCAACGAGGCCTCCTCCTTCCCCAATAGCCTCAGCCTAATCCACCAGTTTTATAAACAGAAATCAACACTCAAACCCCTAGGCTATAACATAACTCAAGCTGCACAGGGTGTACTCTGTCCCTTAACATCACCAGAAGCTGAACTTGCAGTCAAGCCTCTTCCATTTGCTTCCTCTGGGAGAGCTCCTTGCCCCTTGGTTACAGGCAGAGAAGTCCCTTCCTGGTCCCAGCCCTGGGGTTTATATATGTGCCAGGCCCTGCCCCTTCTGGTCAGTGGACTGCTGGCAGGTGTGGGCCAACTAGCTCATTCTTGCTGCCCTGGTAACCCGCAGCTGGGAGGGTTCCTGACTGACTGCTAGGGCTCTGTCCTTAGCAGTTTCAGCCCTTAAAAGAGAGGGCACCCTAGTGCCCTGCAACACATGGTGAAACAGCTTCCTCTACATGCTTCTTTGCCACTAGGTAAGAGTATAATTGTTGGATAGAGCTTCCTTGGAAGATGTAAGAGTGGTGGGTTGTTAGGTACACCCACCTATATTAGTAGCTTCGCTACAAGAATGAAACCTAATACTGCAAACCCTCTCACATGTGAACTGTTGTTACCTAACTTACTAGTACCTTTACAGTTTGCAAGTTCAGATTCTAAGAGCTACAGATCCTGAAAATGAGCAAACAGGTGGAAGAGTGAGCAAATATATTAAATAGTTATGGAAATGTAGAACTGAGGGTGTTTTTACACATGCTCTGTGGGTGAGGGTGGGGGTGCTCTAATAAGGCTGGCTCTGAGACCCACTTTAATTAAAGCATCCAAGGTGTCTCAGGTGTCAGTGTGCCCACATTTCAAAACGGCGGTGGGGGTACTTCAAGCAGCTTTAGTTCAAGTGCCCATGCCACCATTTTGAAGCACAGGGATGCTGATACACAGGACATGGAGGGCTGTGATAATTACCATGCTCCAGTAGACTTGATTAATCGAGACTGCTCTGACGTGCTATAATTAGAACGTGTCAGAGCAGCCCCTGCGCTCATTCACAGGCACTCTGAGATTCTTAGTTGGGGTAAAACACCACAGCATTGGAGTCAATTGAAGTACAGTGATTAACACTGAATGAGGGTTGAGTCCAGGATATTAAAATGTACAGAAGAAAGATTTAAGCAAGCAAGGCACAAATCAAACAAATAAAAAACCTAGTTTGCACATTGTAAATCAACATTAAATACGTTTTTGATTTAGTGTAGATAAGGATACATTTAATCAAATGTGCAACATTACTGCACTATGTAAAATACTTTACAAGTATACAAGGTTCTAACATTTTAGTAAAATACTAGAGTTTTTTTCTAGATTAATTTCTTTACCACTAAGAGTTAAATATACAGGCATCTACATAGGTTACAGAGTCAGCCAGTATGAGTATTTTGAATGAACTAATTTGCACTATATTTAAACAGACAGCAAGACTAATGTATAATATTTAGATTTTCTATATAGAAGATAAAACAATATAGAGAGAGACTTATTCTCATCTGAAGTAAGTCTGCTTTTCTGCGCTTTGGCAGTGATTTCATTTATGTCCACTTCCCAGTCAGAGTCCTATAAGTTGTCTTAGTATAAGTCTGACACAAAATATTGAATCTACAAATAAAGGGCCTGTTTTTATCACTCTTATATTGAGTCGTGCCTTACTCTGTTATGGCACTGTAGACAGAGTTAGGCATTTACTAAATATGTGCAAAAGTCATAGGATCCCAAACTGTTTTGATACTATCTTCTTTTTCTAAACATAGAATAACTGAGTGAACTCTCAGCACTGACAAACTTAGTTCAAGCACTACAATCAACTGGAAAAGTATCGGTGCTCAGAGGAGGGAATCAATTGATTAATGGTCCATTAACCAAATTAAGTCTGCCAAAATGTATTCTCTGCCAATGCATTTTCTAAATGACAAGAAAAGTGATTGTCTGGACAAAAGAGTATTTGTGTGAAGCTAATTAAATGGCATAGCAGAAAGGAAGACATGCAAGTAAAACAGGGGATATACATTTCCTTATCAAACCCTTCCTGTCTCCTGCTATACAGTGATAGGCTGTTCCCAAAGCAAGAGTTTGAGGGAAATAAAAATATTGCTGGGTTTGAGAGATTTCTTTGTTTTGGGACCCTAGAGATGTAGTCCCACCTAGTTCCTTATTAGTCCTTAGGGGTGTCACTTAGACAAAGTTTAAGAGTCAGAAAGATTCCCGCCCCCACCCTCACTCCTCGGCCAGCCGCCACTCAGGTTTCAAAAATCCAGAGTTTTCAAATTTCCGGCAAGGGCTTGGTCCCAAGTATGCCGGATTTATGAGGTTATACTGTGTTGGAATAGCGTGTTGCGTTAATAGCCACGTTTCAACAGAATTGCTGTTGTAAGATATAAAACTGTTTTGATGATTAAAATAACTAACAAGAAAATAGTATGCAAGTCTGCCTCTTTTATTCAAATGTATATGGCTGACTCAGCCTTATGTGTCATTTTCAGGAAATAAGTAAGTAGCTGGTTCAGTTTCAGTGAATTATGGCAACACACATCTTCTGCTAGGGCCAAGAAAGCTGTTAGCAATGTTTAATGTTGTTAAAGAAAGTAACTTTATTATATATTCAGATCAACAATGGAACAATTAAAGTAATTGGTGCCATGTCCCTAAGAACATAAGCAGCCATACAAAGACCAGCGGGTCCATCTAGCCCAGTATTCTGCTCCGGCCTCTGACAGGGCAGAAGTGGTCATAGAGGGAGAGAGAGAGCATTGAACTGGGTATCTCTGAAGTAATCTATCCCCTATTTTGTATTATCTCTGGCATCCCCCATTATTGGGTTCAAGATGCTAGAGGAAACATCTTCAGCCATTCTGTTCAAGAGCCGTTAATAGATCTATCATCCATGAATTTATCTAGTCCTTGTTTGAACCTGGCTATGCTATCTACCTCTATCACCTGCTAGATAAATGAATTTTATAAGTTAACTACACATTGCATAAAAAAGTACTCTCTCTTGTTAGTTTTAAATCTGTCACCTATTGATTTCATCAGGTGCCCCCCTAATTTTAGTATTCTGGGACATGGTGAATAACAGTTCCCTGTTCACTTGGTCCACACCTTTCATGATTTTATAGACTGTGATCATATCTCTTTTGCCTTCTTTCCAAACTGAAGTGTCTTAGCCTTTTAGTCTCTCCTGATATGGCAGCTGCTTCATGCCCTTTATAATATTTACCCATGGTAGCCGTCTTTTCTCTGATTTGACAACTCATTATTTCTCAGAGGTGATATTCTTGCCTGACTTATAGATAATTAATGCTATGTGGATAACTGAAAAGCCTGGAGCTCCTACTCTTTTTTTTTTTTTATCTTTGTACAGGTTCACCTTTCAGGTATCTTTTCAAGGCGGGTTGGAGATTGAGTGGTGGAAAACTTTCTTTTTATTTGTAATATATGTGTAATTCAAAAGCCCAGCACTATAAATGTGAAAATGCCCCCTTTATTGTAGCAACTTGTTAACTATGTAGCACCTATGGGCATTTATACACATGCTCCAGGAATTGGGGGGTGGGGGAGCACTTAAATTAAAGTAGCTATGAAAGCCACTCTAATTAAATGTACCCAGAGCATCACATGTATCAGCATCCTCACCTTGAGCCTTCTTTGACTCTGTTGTGACAGGATCTTCCTTCCTTTTTTCGTCCTTTCTGCCTGTTTGGGCACTGACTTTGATGGGAGATAAAGGTGCTCTGTATCATGTAACATTGTACCTGATCAGTACTTAGGATCCAGTCTTGCACTTTCAGACTAATTTCTAGTCAGTTACAATGAGAATCTCAGGGTACAAGGAGGTCAACACTGGGTTCTTGAACACTTGAGAATATTTTAACTGAAATGAATGCACCAAATTCTCTGTCTTTCCAGAAACAGAAATTAGTGACAAAGTGCCACAACAAAACATTGTAGATTGTTTTTCTGGTGCATTGCTAGTAACTCAGGACACTTACACATATGCAGTGACTGTGCTCTGACGCATTAGAAATCCAGTCTGGAAATCTAGACTCGATTAATTGAGTCTGCCAGAGCACCTAATTGACATGCCCGGTGCTGTATCAGCAACACGTGTATAACTGGCACAGCGCACATCAGCGCTAAGAAAATGGCGGGTTGTGCACATTGAACTAAAACACATTTGATGTGCTTTAATTCAAAGCAAACTGCCACCATTTTCTCAGTGCTGATGCATGCTGTGCCACTTATACACCTGTACTTGATGCAGCACTGCGCGCTTTTAATTAGTGCAGATTGCTAATTAAAAGCTCTCAGGGCTGCTTTGGGAGCATGTGTAAAAATGCCATCAGGCCAGGATCTAAGCCTATTTGCAGCCCATGGGATTCTTCTCATTGGGTGCATCTACAAGAGATGCTGGCCTCACAGTAAGCCAATTAGCTGCACAGTAAATGTCTTGCATCTACACATACGCCCTTAGTAGGCTGGAGTAAACTAATTTAATGTAAATACAAGTACTAGTCTGCGGTGGAGTATTGAAGACAATACAAGTACTGTCCTGCAATGGAATAAAAAACTGCAGCAGTGCATGTGTAGACATTGCCTGCCTGCTAGCTCTGCACTCTTGTGGCCCAGCTAGCCTCTCTGCAGCCCATTGAGCCTGGTCAGGGCAGCCTTGGGCTGGCAGGACAACCCCCGCCCCCAGCCTCTTCCCAGCCAGGGCTGCTCCACATCAGCTCAACGTGCTTTGGTTGCCAGGTGCAGGAGCAATAAACTGTGGAGTGATAAGCTCTGGATTTTTTTCAAACACATGAATAGGCACGTACAGATGTGCCCATTGACTCTGATAGGCCTCAGATCAGCTCCAAGGGGAGATGAATTCTGTTCTCCCATCCACAGGGTATTTTACAAATTACCTTTGCTGTTATGGTGTTTCTTAAAGATTCATAGATTGTTACAAGCTGGAATGGACCTTGCAAATCATCTGGTCCAGCCCCCCCACTCTAGCAGGAAGACGACTGGAGTTAGGTGACCCCGGTGAGGTGGCTGGCAGTTTCCTCTTGAAACCCTCCAGACTGCACCACCTCTGGAGGGAGTTTATTCCACAGTGTGGACACCCTGACTGTGAAGGAATTTTTCCTGGTATTGAGCCTGAAGCAGCATTCCAGGAGTTTGTATCTATTGATCCTGGTCTTCCTCGGGGTGCCCTAGTGAACAGTTGTTCACCGAGCTCCTGATTTACTCCTCTGATATAGTGGTAAGCTGCTATCAAGTCCCCTCTCAACCTTCTCTTCTTTAGGCTAAAGAGGCCCAGGTCCCCTCAGCCTTTCCTTGTATGCTTGCCTTGCAAGTCCCTGATCATACAAGTGACTCTTTTCTGGACCCTGTCAAGTTTTTCCATGTCCATATTGAAAGGTGGTGCCCAGAACCGGACAGTCCAGTACTCCATATGTGGCCTCACCAGTGCTGAGTACGTTGGGAGTACCTCTTCCTTAATTTTACACGAGATGCATCAGTCGATACATGCCAGCATGTTATTTGTCCAGCATGTTATTTGTCCTGCACTGCCTCACACTGACGACTCATATTCATATGATGGTCAGTCTTTACCCCTAGGTCTCTTTCGGCTATGGTGCAGGTCAAGCTGTCACCACTGAGCTTGTATGTATGATGAGGGATGTTTGCCCTCAGATGGAGCACTTTACACTTGGAAGTGTTAAACTTCATCTGGTTCTGGTCTGCCTGTATCTGCAACCTCTCTTCTGACGTGACCATACTGCCACATAGCTTGGTGTCATCCACAAACTTGGCCAGCAAGCTTTTCACTCCCCCATCCAAATCATTGATAAAGATGTTGAAAACCACCAGTTCAAGCACAGACCCCTGAGGGACACCACTGGACACTTTGTGCCAGGACGACACAGATCCATTTGTGAGAACACTCTGGGTCCTACCCTGTAGCCAGTTTCCCAACTGTTGAGCAGCTGAGCCTACAATCTTTCATTTTTCCCACAAGGATATCATGGGATACTAAATCAAAAGCCTTTTGGAGGTCTTACTTACTTATGTGGTAGATCTAGAAATGTAGAAGATATTCTACTATTTGGTGCCTAAGTGCAATTCTATTATACTTTAAGCCCCTGAAAAACCATTAGTGAAAAATACAAGTCGCTGGTTTTTGTGACTTAGCTTTAAAGCCAAGATAATGGTGCATTTCAAAGGTAGACGTATCAACTGGTTTATAGAGACGCAGGAGTGGGCAGACTAGGTTGATTCTTGGGTACCTAAATCTACAGAAAGTGGAGCTGAATGTGGCTGCTGGTGCTTAATTTAATTTTTGCTAAATTGGGTACTTTTTTTTTAACTTTTCTAACCAGATCATAAGAGAGACCAGTACTTTCTTTTTACTTTCTATATTTCTTTGGAGGAGGGCTGCAATGTTGTAACTGTTATAGGTAGGAAGTATGTTAAGAGGCAAGGACTTGTTTTGTGATATCTTTTACTGAACCAATTGTATAGTTGGGAGAGCTTTTGGACGTATCCTTGCATATCTTCTTGTGAAATTTACTCTTTCACAATATGTTCTTTTCCAGGAAAGTAGGATAATGATGAATCATTTTGAGCTTCAGACACTGCTCCTCTGTGTGACAGCTTGCTTCTGTATATATCACACTAAAGGTAACTATCTGAAAGCATGTTTCTTTTGAACTACATATACAGCAAATAGAATTTATTGTGAAGAAATTAAGGTGGTCTCATACCCTGCTTTTCTGGAGTGGTTGCTCTTGGATTGATCAACATATTGCAACATTAACCAAAACATAGGTTCATAGATATTAGGGCAGGGGTGGGCAAAATATGGCTTGCGAGCCAGATCTGGCCCACGGGGCCATTCTGTGTGGCCTGTGGAGCCCCTAAAAATTTTAGAAAATTATCATATTTATTTGCCCTTGGTTCCTGTCCAAAATGACAGGAAGCAAGGGTAGTAGGACCCAGGGGAAATCCGGCAGGCTCCCACAACAGCAGGGCCTGCTTGGCTCCGCCCTACCTGCCCCCAGCCAGAAGCTCCAGTTGGGGCATCTGGCCTGGGAGCATGTGGCTGCCCTGCGCTGCAACCTCAGGTAAGCTGGGGGGCTGGGGAGAAAGGGTTGGGGTGGGGGGGGAACCCCAGGCAGGGAAGGAGCCCAGGGAAAAGCAGAGCACGGGGTGGGGGAAAGTGGCCCCCTACCCACCCTGTGGTCAGCGCCCCACATTGCAGCCACTCACAGCTCATGTGGGGCTGCCTGTGCCTGCTCTAGACAGCTCTGACAGCTCAGGTTGTGAACAGCTGTAGCAGAGAGCACTGGCGACAGGGCTGGCGAGGGGCTGCTTTTCTCCATGCTGGGAAGGAACCCGGGGAAAAGCTGAGTGCTGGAGGGGAAAAGTGGCCCCTCCCCCTTCCCGGGGCTCCTGGCTGGCACTCCCTGCTGCAGGTGCTCGCAGTCCGCGTGGGGCTGTCCTGAGCAGGCACAGGCAGCCCCATGCAGGCTGCAAGCGGCTGCAGCATGGGGCTCCCGGCACGGGGCGGGTGAGGGGCCACTTTTTCCCCTGCTGCGCTCAGCACCAACTTGTAACCCAGCCCCACTGCCAGCCTGGGCCCCGCGCCAGCTCTGGGTTTGCCTGTCAGGGCTGCATGTGGCGACAGCAGCTGTGGCCTCCCCGCTTGCCGCATCAGGCAGTTTGCCACCACCGCCTCTGGGCTGCCCAGCGTGGCAAGCAGGGTAGCTCTTGTTGCTGCTGTTGTCGGGCAAGCCCAGAGCTGGCACAGAACCCAGACTGGCAGCGGGGCCAGGTTACAAGGTGGTGCTGAGCATGGGGAACAGTGGTTCCTCGCTCGCCCCGTGGCCATTGCTCCGTGCTGCAGCCACTTGCAGGCTGCATGGGGCTGCTTGTGCCTGCTCCAGACAGCCCCGTGTGGGCTGTGATTGCCTGCAGCAGGGAGTGCTGGCCATGGGGTGGGCAAGGGACTGCTTTTCCCCATGATTAGCACCATCTTCTTTCTTGCCAGCGAGCAGGTGGTTGGAGCTGCGTGCTGCCCCTGCCTGTACCGTGGGGCTGGGGGGCAGTGGAAGTGAGCAGGTGCAGGAGCCAGTGGGAGCACAGGGCCCACACCAGTGTCCTGGGGCCAGTGCTGGCAGGCCCAGAGCAGGGTGGCAGAAGCGCGGGGTCCCAGCCAGCAGGGGCACTATGGAGCTGGGCCAGCTCCCTCTCTCCCTGCTGGTGCAGCCCAGCCTGGCTCCACAGACCCCTGCCAACCTGTGTCTGGCTTTGGGCCCCACTGGTGCTCGCCCTGGGACATTGGTCCCAAGATGGTGACCAAGGGATGGGGCACCTATCAAGAGGCGGGGCTACCCATGTGGCCCTTGACAGCCTGCCAAAACTGGGGGCTTTTAACCTGGTACCCTGCTTTCAGGGATCTGGAGTCAAGACCAGAGACTTCTCCATGTAGGAGCTGGACAGCTGTGTGATCCTTGACTCAGTGTCTGTCAGAGAGCTGCAGGCTGAGAGGCTGGTGTGGAGACTGCAGGTTGGGAGGTATCACTGTAGCAGCTGCTTGACACTGCTGGCCCACATGCGACCCTCAGTTTCCATAGCCATGTCTCCCCTTCAAGCACCATGGATCCATGTCCCTTGCCAATACTTGGGGCTCACGACAGGCAGTGGGGATGCTGCAAGTGCCTGCACTGGGGTCTACAGAAGTTAGCAGAGTGGGTAATTATATGGGCTCAAAGATCACTTGGGGTGTTTTTTTGAGTGGTCACAGGCTAAGTCAGTACCTTCACCTCATCCAACAGCTCACCAACATTTCCTAAATAGCTCTGCTTCACAATGGAGCGGCATCTGGGAGTGGGACAGGCAGGAGGGGCTGGGGCTGGTATTGGCGGCTCAGGACAGCATGGGGGCAGAGCCCATGGGGGCAGAGCCACCCTACACTCCCTGTAGGCCTCTGTGAAGGGCACTGGTTCTGTGCCAGGGCAGAAACATATGAGAAGCAGCTCACAGCTCTGCCCTGGGCCCCAGGCCCTGCACTATAATAATGCCAAGATCCCATCCCCTCACCCATCTTGCTCCTGGACACAGCTCCCCACCTGCTTGCAGCTCCATTCCATCCATCTGGATACCCACTGGGTCCTGGCTAGTCTCCATGGAGACCCTTGGATCTCTGGACAGTGATAGGGCAGGGCCAGGGCAGAACCACAATCTGTTTCCTGCTCAGCTCTGCCCATACAACCATCTCCCATCGCAGGGATGTGCGGGCAGCAGGTTGTGGCTCTACCCTGGCCCCACAGTTACCACCTTGCAATCTCAGCCCTGGCCCTGCCCTCCTGTCCTGCTCCTAGACACCACTCCCTACTGGCCCCTTGCCCCATCTCAGCTGCCTGGCCACACACCCTGCTTATGTGGGTCCTGCAGTGGTGGATGTGGGGCAAATGGGCCAGGTCTGGCGGCTGTGGCAGCCAGAAGGAGCCGCCGCTGTCAGGACTGCCGGGCAGAAGAATCCAGCAGCTGCATAGGCTCAGCACTGCTGCATGCTCAGGGGTAGTGGCACTGTGCACATACCATGCTGCCATTGGAATATGCATTTTTCTGCTGTTAGGTATTTTTTAAAGCCTCCTGTTTCACATCTGTAATTGTGTCTCCTTGGGTGTGGCATTGAGAGGTTGGGTGCTGATGAGGAAGCTCCTGCATGATGTCAGTCATTTGTGTGCTGCAGGGTGGTTGTACAGCAGGTGTCTCGCATCTTCAGGTTGTCTTGATCATTGTATCCTGCTGGCCACAGCTCCTCTGATGTCAGGCAGAGTGTTGCCAGCCAGCAGGTACACACCATTTAGGCTTGTAGGCTTCCAATATCTTGTGATGTATTGACAGCTATCAGTCAGAGTGGGGTCAAGGTGTTTAGCACGTTTGGATTTCCCCCATACAGGGCATAGGCAGATTAACACACAGGCCAGTGGGGCCAGGCCCAGGGGCCCCTGCCAATCGGGACCCCCCAGATGCATGGGCAGCACCTTTAATTTTGCAGGTTCCCCACCATGCACTCCTCACTGTTCATTGGTGGAGGGGCCTCACTGCTGGCTCACTCCTCATTGGCAGGGAAGCAAAAGCCACAGTTTTAAACTTGGCACCACTTTTTGCTTCCATGCTGCTGATTGGCTGAGGGGCCCTGGCGGCCCTGCTGCTTGCTGCCAGCCAGCAGGGAGACAAAAATGGCTTCATATTTAAAACTGCAGTGTTTGCTTTTGGTTTTGACTAAAACTGTGGTTTTCATTTTTGCTAGCTCCCCATTTCAGTTGGTGAGCTTAAACAAGACACTGTTACAAGTGCTTGCCTTTCCTTTTGTCTTCATGTGTTCTTTATATGAGAGGGTTCAATCAAGAGTGGCTCCAAAAAAACCTGGGTTTGGATAGTGGGGTCCTGGACCAATGGTTTTGAAGTGGTGGTTGACCTCATGGTTTTTAGACGAAAGGCATATAGTTGTATTTTTGCTGGGTTGGCACATACAAGTGTCCCTTGATTTATGTGGTACGTGCATTCCTGGAGAATGGTGCATAAATCAAACTCGTATAAAGTAAACCCACTTTATAATGTAACAAAAAGGGATAGGTTCCTATGGTGGTGAGGGAGGGAGGAGTGAGGCTGGGACTAGGGAAGGGGCAGGGCTAGGGGTGCCATTCCTGGGGCTACACAAGGGAGCAAAGCAGAGGGAACTGTCAGTGAGTTGGGGGGGGTGAGAGGGCATAGGTCTTGCTGCAGAATCCAGTGGGGGGGACACAGGGCACAGTGCAGCTTGTCTGGACTCATCCCAGACCCTGCTGCAGCAGACCCAGGAGCAGCTGGTACCAGCAGCCTGCAGCTGCTGGGCTGCACCATGCTCTACCTGTCCCTACTCACCCCAGCTCCTGGGCTGTGCCATGCCATGGTGCAGGCAGCTGGTGTCGGCTGCTTCCAGGCCTGCTGTAGCAAGGGCTGGGGTGAGTGTGGACAAGCGGAGTCCTGGGTGGCATGGGACGCAGTGCAGATTGTCCATATTCACCGCAGCCCCGGCAGCAGTGGCCCCGGGAGTGGCCGACACCAGTTGCAATGGGACCTGTCAGTGGGTGCAGGGGAGGTGGGCAGCACCTGTTGCTGCTCCACACCTCCCTGGGAAGAGTCTGGTGCTGCCTCTGGCCCCAGCCTGCAGCAGCAGGCTGCTGTCATCCCACATGCAGATCTGGGGGCATGTGCCCCTCAGGAAGAGCCCAGCACAGCCTCCCAGCCTGCATCCCTCCCAGGGAATGCGGAACAGCAAAAGGCGCCGCCCCTCTGCACCCACTGACAGTTTCCTCCACAGCTGGTGCCAGCCACTCCCAGGGTCGCTGCAGCAGGGGCTGGGGTGAGTGCGGACAAACTGTGCTGTGCCCCGTGCTGCCCAGGGCTCTGCTTGCCCACACTCACCCCAGCCCTTGCTGCAGTTGCTCCAGGAGCAGCTGACACCAGTTGCCTGCACCACAGCATGGCATAGCCTAGGAGCTGGGGTGAGTGGGGTCCAGCATGGAAGTGGCAGCCCAGGCACGGGGGGACAGGCTCAGCATGGTGCAGGCGACCAGCAATGGCTACTCCCAGGGCTGCTGCTGCAGGAGCTGGGGTGAGTGGCACCCTGGCCCCAGGGTTCTTTCCTCAACCCCCACAGACTTACCTGCTTGGGCAGGGGAAGGGAGGGGGAGGGGGGCACCTATGTCGATTGCATAAGAACAAATTTACCTGGCATATAATGAATTATGGGTTTAAAAATTTTCATCGCATAAGAGCGAATTCTTATATACAGAACCCACATAAATTGAGGGAAACTTGTAACCAATTTTTGATGCAGTATGAGGTTAGGTCAGTCAATACCTCACTTAGGGATTTTCCAACTGGTCAAAACTGGTGTTTTGGGCTGTTATGCCCAGTTCGTCTGCATAGATGAAATGTTTTGTTTCCAAATCAATTGGTTGGTAATTCATATAGATATTTTATAAAAACAGTGCAAGTATACTTCCTTAGGGAATACTGTTAATCTGTCACCTCCATCTGCTATGCTTCCCATTTAGTTTGAGAAAAAAGTCTGTTTATGAGCAGGGTTCATGGCTCTTAGGTTAACAGAGCTTCAGTGATTTGACCTCTCTCGAAACTATCTTCAAAAGGAAGGATGAGGGTATGGACACACTTCCTTCCCAAGCCGTTTCAAAATGGGCATGTTTAAAAAAGACAGCAGCTGTTGCATGGAGGGGCTGGGACAATACAAATGTAGCAAAACCACTCCAACTTTAATGCTGCTACATTTATATTAATATTGGGGGGCCCTTCCACATCTGCACATAACAATTACGATGTAACAGCTGCTGCCCTTTTAAAACAGCTCCAGATAGGTATCTATGCACAAGTGGCTATGGCTAATTCACAGTGGAAAGAAAATAGAAACCATCCTTTTTTATGCACGTGTAGTGGGATCTCAAAGTATTTCCAGCTGCACTAGTGAAATATTCTCAGGGGCACCAGTCACATATCAAGTTTCTCTCAAAAAGTAGCCGCTGTTATCAGATGTTTCTCCTGTTGTTTTGCTCTTTACAGCCTGTAGAAAGCAACTCCTTGCTGTGTTGTAAAGGCAGGGAGATAAGATGCTGCCTTTCATGTTTTTCACTATATCTTAAGAAGAGTTTTGATCTAGTAGTTTAATTTTACAGTTCTTTTTGGCTCCCTGCCATACCATCCTTGGCAACAAAGCTAACAAAAATGCTAATTTCAATTCCAGTAAGATCTGAAAATTGCTGCTCCTTCTTTAAGTCAGTAAAATTCATTCTTAAGCTTTGCACTAGCTTATTCTCTAGTAAATTTGAAACCATTACAACAGATTTTGTTTCTTGGCAGCATAAAGCCATTATTCACATTTGCACAGGTTCAAAATAACCAATGGAGTCCGGGCTCTTGGCAAGGGCTACGTGGCTGCTATGGCTAAAGCAGAATGTGTTACTTTTTGCATTTCACTTACGCTCTCGCATTTAGTATGGGAGGCATTGAATGGGTGGTATTTCTGTGTGGTGTAATCACAGCTATAGCTATCTTTTCTCATGACAGTCTTGTTTGTACCAGAATCTGTTTCTGATTCTGAAAGAAAGCCAGCCTAAATCTATCCTAGAATATTACAACTTCCAACCAGGCCTGCTTAAAATTTTAATTAAAATAGTACCAGTGATTGTTTAATAGACCTTGGCTCAAACAAATCCTTTTGTTTTCATGTTGCTCAATCTTGCCGTGCCTGCTGCATGAGTCACACATTTGCAAAAAGAAAGGATTACTTCTGAATGGTTAGCTATGAGGAAGTACAGAAACTTTCCCTCTTTTGATAGGCAGCTGGGATGTCCCATTAGCATTGGTCTAAGGCAGAGTTGCTCAATCTTTTTTACAATTGGGTCAAACCTTACAAGGCTAAATGGACCAAGGGCAATGTAGAAAAGCATTACCAGAGCTCTGCATGCACAGTGAGCTCTCAGAGCTCATTAGGTTTGGCTCAGACTCAAGACAGAGCCTTCCATGATATGCCAGTGACTTCAGAGAGTTTTTTGTGCAGCAAGAGCTCTGGCAGAAATCATGCAAGAGCCACATCTAACTTGTGGGTTGTAGATTGAACACGGCTGGTCTGGAGAAGAATCTCAACTGAATCAGTGCCTAAACTCTCATCCTTAATTTTCCCTTACTCTTGCTTTTAGCACCCAGTTTCTTAGAGCAAGAGCACCTTTGTCTATCCCCAGTAAATTTAGCATTCTCTCTTCTCCTTGGGACAAGAAAACATAACAGCTTCTGGTCAAGCTATGGGACTATCAGAGGACCTTTTTCTGAGAGAGAGAGAGCCTCATAGCTGGAAGCAAAATGTATTAGGTGTTGGTACCCACTCCGCTGCCTGATTTGCTGGTTATGATAAAAATGGCATTGGGTCATTTCTGTAGTGACCCCCAGTATTCTAATCTGCTCTAACTGAAGCAGATTTGATGAATTTCAAGAGATATGAACTTTAATGATTTTGATCCCTCTCCATCCTTCTAGAATCCCGTGTATTTCCAGTGATGTTCCTTAACGTTTCCAAGAATTCGACTTTGCAACGTTTGCTGGTAGAATGGGATGTTAGTGACTCAGCACATGAGTCTGAACAAGAGATGGTATTTGAAATTCAAGTCAGTCAAACAGAAGAAAAGAATGTTGTTTGGATTGTAAGTATCTCCCCAAGCAGAAATCCTTCAACTGTCTTCATATATGTTTACATATAGCTTTCTCATAAAGCTTGTCCTATATGACATGCATTTCTGAGGCTGCACTAGAAACACCTACATATTTTACTCTCTGCCAGCATCTGATTAATATAGAAAAGTTGTCCTGAGTTTCTGTGAAAACTAACATTTATTGAAGTATCTTGATAGACTGAGGTCTAAAGCAGTTACTAAGGTTTCTCCCCAGTGTGTGATTGTACATTGCCCCAGCCATCATTATTCTTTGCTTTAGACCCCCAGGTTACTGGCTCTTATCACAGTCACTAACCTCCTGGCTGAAAAAGACAACATATAATTTCCCTAAAAGTGTGATATTTGTCATAGCATCTTCAAGAGACAGGAATGGGAAACAAGGTTTTCTTCATAAGCATAGCTAAGCCATCAAGTGTAACTTGATTGTGCATTTTATTTCTATTTTCTTCTAGCCACCTGACTGTAGATGTCTCTTCCCTGCCATGCTTTCAACATTGGGGAAGGAACAAGTATATTCCATAGCAGTAGATACCATGGCTGCATGTGATGTGCTACCAAAATCCAAGGAATTATGTAGTTTTTTAGCATGTATGGTCTTTTACTGTGTCCTCCTGAAAACTGACATGCATGAGATTATATATAATTTTAAAAAATAGCTTGATATTGCTGTCAAGCTTTTGCTCCAAATCAGCACATAAATCACCAAGTAAAGTGGCATGAAAGAAATGTGTTCCAGAAATGTTTTAGCAAAAATAGTATACATGAAACCTGAACTCTTCAGGGACATCATGGTTTTTAAAAACATTTGCTCATTGAAATATGGGAGAATTTTAAATACAGATATCAAAACCTAGAAAATTATAATTGATTGAACTGTATGCCCACTGGAATACTCAAGAAAACCACTGTATTTAGGCTCTGGATTGAAAAATGGATATTTAGGCTGTTATTTTTAGTATATTAATTTTTGACCTGACTCTCTTCTGACTGAATAAGATGCGAGTAAGTCAACAGGAGCAGGGTCTGAGCAATGCTGATCACTGAAAATCCCCCCTCCCCCCCACACACTACAAAGGTGTCAAACATATGGCATGTGTGTTTGATCCAGCCCCCAGAGCCATGCCATCTGGTATACAGATTCCTAGAATGGCTGGGATTTCGGCAAAGGGGATTAATGCCTGCGACTCTGTAAACCTACGCCGGGAGTTGGGTAGGTTAACTCAACTGTTGCTTGTCCTGCTGGCAAAATCCTGGGCCCTGTTGGAAAGTACCAACAGCAGCTCAGGCAGCTACCAGTGCTCATGCCATTGCAACTCATGCTGCTGTCAGCTCCCATCAACTTCGGTAGGGGTAGGACTTTGCCCATTGAGTCTCAACAAGGCCAAATGCTCACCTAAGCTCCCAAGCTGGGCATGGTTCACAGATTAGCATTTGTCCCTTTCAAGATCAATAGCTGTAGTCTTTCATTAATATTCTTATACAACAACATTTTCCCTTGCAAATAAAATCCCACAACTCTGATCCCGTACTGTGCAGTAAAAGTTTACTGATTTTTGGTTTCTTTCATGTTTTCCCCAGAATGAGTTTTGCCTTATGTGCATCTTGAAAAAATAAGTGATTAATGCCAAGCCAATAAATAGCCTGAATTAAGATAATGCTAGTGCATTATCTGGAAACAGACTTGAAGTCCAGTAAGTCTACCAATAATAATTCTTATTTAGTGAATTAAATCTTGTTTTAGTGTCCAGTAAATACATTTTAAATAAAGATAGCACAAATGGGTAACAGTCATTACACTTGTGTACACTTAGTTACTGCATTTAAGTCTCAAGTCAAATTGCCACTGAATTTAATAGAGATGAATACAAGAGGTCGTTATGTACTATGCCCATTATGCATAGTACGTAAGCTAGTACAGAGAGCTTGCAACTCTTTTATTTTATTTTGTATTATCTTTTTTTTCTAAGCAGAAGGATACATTTAATACAAGGAAATTACCTGAAATGGTTTGTGCTCTTCTTTCCTGGTTCTTTCTGCGTTTGGAGGCACTTCTATGCTGCAGTTGCATGGAATTGCATTGTGCCGGAGAAACGTACTGCACGGATACACTCCTTCAGCAACATCTGTATGGCTAGACAGCTTTCCAGTTAGTCTGGGTTTTACTGACATGGGACTTTAGTCAGAATATATCCCCACTCACAGGGGACACAGGCAGTAGGGTTGTGCAAAACTTCACCAAATGTTTTGTTTCAAAACTGTTTCTATACGTTTTGAGCTCGAAACAGAGAACTTGAAACAAAACAAAAAGTTTGAAAACAGCTGCAAAATGAAATGAGGGCACTCTAAATGTTCCAAAAGTTTTGAGTTTCGAAGCAGCCCAGTGGTAGGAGTCAGGGGAGAGCCAAGGCTGCCCTCTGAGCAGCTCTGCAGCCCTATGGAGCTCAGCCCGTTGGCAAGAGGCAGAGTGCAGCTGTGGCTCTCCCTGCCTCCCACTGCCAGGCTGTGCTAAGAGCAGCTCTTTAGGCCCATGGAGCTCAGCCCAGCAGTGGGAAGTGGGGAGAGCCAGGGCTGCGCACCAGATTTATAGATGTTAGGGGTCGGAAGGGACCTCAATAGATCATCGAGTCTGACCCCCTGCACAGGCAGAAAAGAGTGCTGGGTATAGATGACCCCAGCTAGATGCCTATCTAACCTCCTCTTAAAGACCCCCAGGGTAGGGAAGAGCACCACCTCCCTTGGGAGCCCATTCCAGACTTTGGCCACTCTAACCGTGAAGAAGTTCTTCCTAATGTCCCGTCTAAATCTGCTCTCTGCTAGCTTGTGGCCATTATTTCTTGTAACCCCCAGGGGCGCCTTGGTAAGTAAAGCCTCACCAATTCCCTTCTGTGCCCCCATGATTAACTTTTACAGGCAGCCACAAGGTCGCCTCTCAACCTTCTCTTGCGGAGGCTGAAGAGATCCAGGTGCCCTAATCTCTCCTCATAGGGCTTGGTCTGCAAGCCCTTAACCATACGAGTAGCCCTTCTCTGGACCCTCTCCAGGTTATCCACATCCCTCTTGAAGTGCGGCGCCCAAAATTGCATGCAGTACTCCAACTGCGGTCTGACCAGCGCCCAATAGAGGGGAAGCATCAGCTCCTTGGATCTATTCGTCATGCATCTGCCGATGCAAAATAAAGTGCCTTTAGCTTTTCTGATGGCTTTGTCACACTGCCGACCCATGTTCATCTTGGAGTCCATTAGGACTCCAAGATCCCTTTCCGTTTCCGTGCCACCAAGCAGGTCATTTCCTAGGCAGTAGGTATGCTGGACATTTTCCCTCCCTAGGTGCAGCACTTTGCATTTCTCCTTGTTGAATTGCATTCTGTTG
>JAGPOW010002514.1:46413754-46441766 GCA_030014935.1 Caiman crocodilus | reverse complement strand
GCCCATATGTCCAACCTGTCCAGGTCTGCTTGCAGTTGTTCCCTGCCCTCCGGCTTGTCCACTTCTCCCCACAGTTTTGTGTCATCCGCAAACTTGGACAGAGTGCACTTCACTCCCTTGTCCAAGTTGCTGAAGAAGACATTGAAGGGTATCAGTCCAAGGACGGAGCCCTGCAGGACCCCACTGCCCACACCCTTCCAAGTCAATACCGACCCATCCACTACAACTCTCTGGGTCCGGCCCTCTGGCCAATTCGCCACCCACTGGACTGTGTAGTCATCCAAGTCACAGCCTCTTAACTTTTTCACCAGTATGGCGTGGGATACTGTATTGAAGGCCTTCCTGAAGTCTAAGTAAATGACGTTAACCCCTGCTCCTGTGTCCAGGTGTTTTGTAACCTGGTCATAAAAAGAGACTGGATTAGTCAGGCATGATCTACCTGCTATGAACCCGTGCTGGTTTCCCCTCAGCATAATTTTTCCTGCCGGACTCTTGCAAATGTGAACCTTGATAATTCTTTCAATGATTTTGCCAAGGATGGAGGTGAGACTGACTGGCCTATAGTTGCCTGGGTCCTCCTTCATCCCCTTCTTGAAAATGGGGACCACACTGGCCCTTTTCCAGTCCTCCGGGACCTGGCCTGTGCACCATGAGTGTTCAGATATTCCCGCCAGGGCTGTTCAGTGATGTCGGCCAGTGCCTTCAGCACCCTCAGATGGAGCTCATCCGGGCCTGCCGACTTAAACACATCCAGTTCCTCCAAGTGACTCTGCACCATCTCAGGGTCTACGCTTGGTAGTCTGGCGCCTTGCTGCTGCCTCTCTACAGTCCCAGTGAGAGCCTTGCCTTGCCCCTCGCTTAGGAGCACTGAAGCAAAGAACTCGTTCTATTCCACCCTGGGCCTTTCTTTTACTCCCTATATATCTTAAAAACAATTTTTTGTTATCCTTTTCTTGGGATGCCATCCTCAGCTCCATGGTAGTTTTGGCCTGTCTAACTGCCTCCCTACGAGCACAAGCAGAGGAGTTATACTCCTCTTTAGTAATCTCTTCCCGTTTCCACTTTTTATGTGCCCCTCTTTTTGCCTGTAGGCTGCTCTGGATTTCTCTGGTCAGCCAAGGAAGCCTCTTGGCCCCTTTCCGCCTTTTTCCCTGCATCGGGATCCTCTCCCTCTGTGCCTGAAGGATCATTTCCTTAAGGCACAGGCACCCTTCCTGGGCTCCCATCTCTTCAAAAATCTTACTCTGCAGTGCGTCCTTGACTAAATGGCTGAGTTCATTGAAATCAGCTTTCCTAAAGTCTAGCACTTTCACCCTACGTCTTATGGTGAATTCTGTTATTTGGTGATCACTGTCCCCCAGGTGACCACCAATCTGTAGGTCTCCTACCATGTCATCCCCCGTTGCCAATACCAGGTCAAATAAGGCATTCCCCCTAGTGGGACCATGTACCTCCTGCGTCAGACTGAGGTCCTGTACACAGGATAGGAACCTGCGTGAACGGTGGGACTTTGCTGTCTGCGTCTCCCAACAGATGTCTGGATAGTTTAGGTCCCCCATGACTACCGCCTCCCTAGTTTTTATGGTCTCGGAGAGCTGCCTCAGGAGCCCCAAATCTAGTTCTTCCCCTTGGTGTGGGGGTCTGTAGCAGACCCCTACCACCAAATCCCTTTCTCTTTGACCTTCATGTAACCTAACCCACAATCCTTCTACTTTCTCCTCCTCCGATTCCGTTTTGATAAGGGTCGATGTATAACGCTCATTGACATAGAGCACCACCCCTCCCCCTCTCTTCCCCACTCTATCCTTTCTGTACAGCTTGTAACCCTCAGTGTGTACTGCTCAGTTGTGGGAAGAATCCCACCAGGTTTCTGTTAGCCCTACTAAGTCGTAGGTGTTTTCTGAAAGCAGGAGTGCTAGTTCATCCTGCTTGCTCCCCATGCTCCTAGCATTAGTGTATAAGCACTTGAGCCCTGTGACTGATGTCTTTGTTGCTTCCGGGCTCTGATGCCCAAAGGGCCCCTTATTGCTTACCTGTGGTGTACTGCTGGCCGCTCCATGGATTGGAGGTTCCTGATGTTCTCCTTCTTCAGACTGGACTGTCCTTGTGGGTGCCCCATGGTGTGGTGGTCCATGGCTTCCTCCTCCCTCATCTTCCCCTCCCCCTGACGAGCCTGGTTTAAAGCCCGTTGGAGGAGGTCCGCCAACCTAGAAGAGAACACATGCTTACCTTTGGGGGGACAGGTGAGGCCCATCCCAACTGAGCATGTCTCTTGTTGTGATGTGCAGGTCATTGTCAAGGAAGCCCAGGATGACAGGAAACTGCCGCTGCTGCCTGGGACCAACCCATGCCCAGTGCTGGTCCCAGGTGGCAGTGGCAGCCTCCTGTCATCTGATACATTTCTGGGGACCTGCACCCCTGGGTGGAGTCCGGCACAGCCCCATAGCCCTTCGGGATGACAGGAGGCTGCCGCTGTGGCCTGGGGTCAGAAAACGAAACAGAACAGTGCTTTGAAATGAAACAAAATGACAAAACAAAATGCTGTCCCTTCAAAATGATGAAATGGACATTGAAACGAAACAGTGGTGTTTCTCACAGGCCTAACAGGCAGGAACAAGGCCCTGTGCTTAGGACCTGCTGCCAAATGGAGATCAGCCACTATCTGGCACGTCTGTATTTTTTTATCATTGTTTATTTGCTTTCCCTTTTGTACAGCCTCAACTAACAACTTGCAAATGATTCCTAAATGTGGAGTTCTTTGTGTTCATCATTTCCTTTTCTGTTGTTTATTTTGGGACATCTTTTCCTTCTAGCTTTCCAAGAGAACTAAGAAAATGTGAATATATTTTTGATTATTTTAGTACAACATCCATATTGTAGTAGTATTATCATCTTATTTACTTTCTGAAAAGTACAGTGGAACATAAAACCACACCTCCAACACCACAAAAAGTACACCTAGAAAACTATGAAGTGGCAGTATAGAAGCAGAAATCCATAAACCCTCAGGTTATCAGGCAAGGATCACATGTGCAACCATGCCTTTTAAGAGCTGCTTTAGTAACCTACTTAACTGTTTGTTTCTAGGAATATTACAACACAACCCTCAGTAAATTAAATAAACCTCTGTTTTGGAGCTGGGATTCAGAGTTACCTTTGGAATGTGCATCTCACTCGGTCAGAATCAGGAGCAAGGTTGCTGAAGTCTGGAGTCCCTGGAGTTCATGGGAGACTGTACTGGGTAAGCAAAGCCTTACATCAAAAGATTTACTAATTTAATGCTGTGTTTAAGTTTGCTAATGGAAAGCCATAAACAATGGAGTCAGTATTTGGAAAAGCTATACAATATCAATAGCATATTTTGGAACATACCACTGAGACTTGCTGAACATTTTCATGTAATCCCTAAGGAAAATTATAGAACTTTCAAATATAGTATCATTCCCTTATAAAAGTGTAGGCTGTGAATTAAAAACAATAGACATAATATTACTATATCAAAGTGCAGAGGACAGATAGCTTATTGGTTAGAACAGGGAATCCTAGGAATCTGCTCTGGACTTCTTTTTCTGGCTCTGTCACTGATATGCTACTTGGCTTTGGGCAGGTTGGTTCTTTTTATACCTTGCTTTAGCCAGTTGTAAAGTGGATAAATTAAAGCTTGGCTACCTTATGGGAGTTTGTTGGGACTTTTATATTTTATATAGTTCTTTAAGGTACAAAGATGAAAGCTGCTGTACAATTGCAAAGTATAAAGAGAAGAATGCCTACTTACTAATACAGATCCTTTCACAATAGTTTATTGCCAGAGATCCTGGTTTTCTGTTTAAAAATCCCAAATTCTCTGATTTTAAAAACTCCCAAATTCACGGTTTTCCATGATTAAAATGAAACACTGCTATATATATAGATATCAGTTGAACACCATGTTTTATTGCTATATTTACCATTTTAAAGCGGTTTGGATGACTACCAGTGCCTCAGTCATTATAATAAAACAAGTTTTAAATATCTATATATTTTGGTGTTTGATTTTTGGCTTTTTTTACCATGGAAAATCAGAGCTCCCTCTGCCCCTTTCGCTTACCAGGATGCAGGTCCAGATGCTGCTGTTTCTCCCACTGCTTTGTGGTGCTAAGCAGTCCTGATATGCTGGTGCCCTATTCCTGCCCATGCCATTGCCTCTCACTCCCAAGTGACAAGCCCCCCAGCCATTGCCACTCACTCCTGACCCACAGCCCCTTTTCCCACCAGCCCTGCTAGAGTGCCTGGATCCCCTTGGCATCCTCTAGCTGCCTGCAGCATGGCCCAACCAGAGTTGTGCTCACTTTCCATGCCCCAGCCCCAACCCCAACCCGAGCCCCAGCACAGAATAATGTATGGTGCCCCAGCCAGTGTCTGTGCCATGAAACTCCTTGCCACCTACAAAGGACCCCCACTCCTTTCCACTACTGCAAAGCTGCGTTCACCAGCAGCACCAAGTGCTGCCTCAACCCTCCTGCCCCACTGCAGCCCTAGCACCTAGACTCCTTCCCCTAGTGCTGCCCGTCCCCTGCCTTATGCCTCTACCCATGCCTTCCATGTACACACACACATGCATATGCCACCCTCACAGCCCCCCAGACAGCCCCCAAGCCCTGGGTCTCCAATTCCATGTGCCCTCCCACCATAGACTTACCTGTATCCAGCTGCCAGGGCTACTCCCACCACACTACCTGGCTGTATGTTGGCCACGAGCATGTGAGCATGCATGTGGTGCCCCCTGCCTCCAATTGCCCTCTCCCTGCTCCCACAGTTCCAAGCAGACTCTTGCAGGCTGGAAGGCTGCTAGCTTGGAAGGGGAAACCCATGGTTTCCTACAATTTTCTCCTTTAAAAGAGGAAATCTGAATTTTTCCTCAGCAAATGGAAAACCCGGATCTCTGTTCATCACCATCAGATGAACTATTGATCTCATAGAACTGAAATGGAAAACGGATCTGGATATGGAAATCTCCCATAGGGGGCTTAGTCTTGCAAACTTTATGCACGTCATTTAGGACAACAGAATTATAACATCAATAACCGGAGTCACTTTTTAAAAGAACTTTTACTCCGTTTGCTATGTGTCCAGAAGAACCACTCACTTGTAGTCTGGGGCTCCAGGTTTCTCTATCTTCTACCTTTTCTTCAGCTGTGTGGCGTGGGACCTGGAGAGAGGCAGACAATGGTGGTTGCAGCTCAGCTCAGCTCCAGGCACCAGCCCTGTAAAACCTCCCCTTCTTTTGGCAGAGTTGGGCCAGTTCCAGCTCTGGACTGACCCTGCATACCCATCTGATTTGGCATGCCATGTCCAAGGCCATGCCGCATGTTGTGGCCAGGGCCACATAATGAATTTGACCTGATGCACTGGGTCCAGCTCTCTATCCATAAAAAGACACCCAGCAAAAGCTAAGAGCTGGCAATTTCTGTGAGGTATTGGGAGTCTAAAAAGGCTGAGAACCACTCTTTTACATTGTGCAAACATCCAACCTGGTGGAACAAATATTTTTGATATACAATGCATGTCCTTCCTTTTTCCCTGCTTGGCCTATTTGAACGAACTATAATTTTCTTAGAACGGTTGTGGGAGAAATAAGACTAACATGTGAGCTCAGGAGTCAGCCATGTCCTGAAGATAAACTCCCATAATTAATTTCTGTTGTTAACACTCAAACTCTTACCTATGACTACATGTAATTATTTGTATATAGTGATTGTTCCATCCCAAACAACTGTTGGGTTTCAGTCCAAATCAGATAGAGCCATGGTTCTCAATCTTCTTAGACTCAAGACACCCCATGGAAAATGCCAACTCTTTGCTTCACTCCTTTTTTGACTACAGAAAATACTACAGAAATTCTTCTATTCTAAAGAATTTGGAAAGATCACAGCAGATAAGAATGGTTTTAAAACTATAGATTCCTATTTGAAATCTCTGGATTTATTTTATAAATCTCATTTACACACCTAAGCGTACTAGCATTGTGTGGTACCCTGCAGCATCACTGAAAGGAGACCAAGGCATCCTGATTGAGACTCATTGAGATAGCAGGTAACCTGGAATATGGTGGAACACCCATCTCCTTTCCTAATGCACATAGTCTATCATGATGGATTAGACAGATTGAACAAATAAGTTAGTTTCTGTGGCTAGAAGTCATTCTAGCAGAGCTCAGTAGACCACTTAGGTCATTGGTAGGGGTGAAGGTTATCCACTGCCGCCAACTTCATCTCCACTTGTCTTGACTCTGTTTTGCTGCTGGACCTTGATGAAAGATACCAAGAAGATGTGGCCAAGTCAGCACAAATCCATTTCACACCCAAATGCATTTTGTTTCATTTCACCATACATCCTCAATATTCTTCTAAAGTTGTGAGGAAGTAGCTGCACAGCATGCGTGGACAAACTGTGAACTGTAACGGCAATCCTACACATGGGGAGATCATTGCGTAATGAATTGGTCCAACAAATAAGTGATGGAGTTCAGGATGACTGAATAGTCCTTTTTAGGACCACAGGCATACCGCCTTAGTCTGAGGACAGGTCTGGAAAAAGTGCCCTAAACATTTCTGCTTCACACTTACAGCAGAGTTGTCCCTGTATAGCAGTTAAAATAATGAATTGTGCCTGTCATTGCAGAGCACTGCAATGTGGAACACAGAGAGATTTGTGGATAAGGATATTTCCCATCTGCCAGAACTGCACTGACTGGCAAAGAATTAGACAGGTGCAGAATCCACAATGCAGCACTCAGTGAAAACAAAAGTCAGTTTAGAGAGTCTGAAACAGGCTTCATCTTCCCTTGGAGTTGTTGCTAAATGGGAAATATTAGAGAAATTCAGCAAGTAGCAGTAGATATTGCCAGAAGAGAAGGCCTATGGAAGCTTCTATCTAGATGGTTTGGCCCAACAAAATCACTGTAATACTTACACAATTACATGGTGGGGTCATGCCAAGATTGATGGAAGGTAGAAATATCTCCAATCCATTTTCAGTAAAACAATGTAAAAGCGTGGTTCTCAGCCTTTTTAGACTCCAGATACCTCTCAGAAATTAGCTTTTGCTTGGTTTTTTTTAACGGTGGAGAAATAAGTCTTCTATTGCAAAAAACTCAAAAAACTCCCCAACTGCAACAGAGCAGAATGAGGTGTCTATGAGGTAGGATTCTGACTGCTTTACTGTCTGCCTGATGGCAACCGACTGTAGAGTATTCCCATCCAGATTGTGTGAGAAATCACCTTGGATGGTAATACAGAATCCGAATATTGAACTCCCCCAGTAATAGGGTGACCTTATGGAACAGTGTAAAATCCTGGACACTGTTGCTTCCCTTTTCCCCCCTGCCCCCCACAAGCGAGCAAGTCAGCAACACTGCTGCAGGCAGAGACGGGGGCTAGGCAGTGTGGTCCAGCTCTGGTATTACTATTCAGGCAGGTAAGGGAGTCAATGGCCTGTTAGTGACCTGTTATTTTTTTAATTCACAGGTGTTAACAATCATCTCCCCTTTTAATTGTCATTCCACTAATCAAGCTATTTTAGGGCAATTTTGCTGTTTGCTAGGGCTTCCTATTTCACAGCTCTTGCCATTCCACCTCCCCACCCCATGCCTGCACCCTATGTCTGGGATGCTCATTTTAATTTTCATTAAAATTAATTGGCCTCTGAAATCTAAGACTGTCCCAGCAAAACTATGGTCACCATTCTCAACAAACAAATATGAAATATGAAACAAAGATAGAAATGCTATTGTTACAGAGGAACAACAAAGATAGTCTGGCCATGTAATTAAAATGTTTAGAACTGACTTACCAAGAAACTCCTTTATGGAGAATGCTGCTCTGGGATAGTCCCACGGTGGGCTACAGAAAAGACAGGAGGATTCCTTAAAAACAATCTTAAATCAATCCAGCATCAATGTTCAAAGCTTACAACTAAGAGCATTTGTACATGAGCTACAGTGTACGTATAAGTGGTGAAATATGCATCAGCGCTGAGAAAATGGTGACGGTGTGCTTTGAACTAAAACACCTTCAAAGTGTTTTGAGGGCAGGGCTCAAGGTGTTTTAGTTTAAAAGCGCATTGCTGCCATTTTCTATGCACTGATGCACATTTCACCGCTTACACAACTGCATACGATGCAGCACAGCATGTACCAGCTCACTTGCAGATCTGTAGATCTCCTGTGCATCACAGGACAAAAAGGTGGTGTGTGTATAAATGCCCTAGAAACCCACAAAGAGAAGACATGGTGTAAAATGGTCCACAATGGCACTGTTGACTTTGAGATCCAACACATCCTGGATGCAGAGCACAAGCACTTAAAACAGAAGGGTTTTTTTAAATATTCTAGACAAAAATCAGACTTACCAGCCATCAAAGAGCCAATCATTGGCTGCCTCAGCTACAGTATTAAATGCAGTTTTCTTTGACTAGGAAGGACAACATCCATGTTTCAAAAAATATTTCAGTCCATCAGTCTCACAGGGTTTCTATGTTACTGCTTAAGTCATAGCTTTGTCTGTTTTTTCTAGTTCCTTCTGTTTATTTCCCATATTTCTAGCATTAGTGTTTGGCTTACATGAAGGTCTTGGGAATCTGGTTGCAAGAAAGACTTCTAGTTTCAAAGTAAAGCAGGGGCAGGCAATTATTTCAGGTGGAGGGCTGTTGAATGAGGTTTGGTGTGCGTTCGAGGGCAGCATGAGTTGCCTCATGCCTTGAGAATTGCCCTTCCCCTTGTTGCCATCTTGGGACTGGAAGTCCCATCCCTAACCCATGACATTTGCCGCCAGAAGTCCCTCCCCTTGCCCCCCAGAAATATTTCTGGGAGTGGAGGAGGTTGTCATCTTAGAACCAGAAAAAAACCAAATTATACACTACAAGATAAACACCTATAACATATATTTTAATGTTATTATAAAAAATATTTTTATCATAATTTGTGTTTGCATACTGTATATAGAGGTGAAATACATTTTTAGTCTTTATATTGTATGGAGGGTGTGGTTGGGGGTGTGCATGTGTATATGGCGGTGTGTGTGTTGGCATGGTGGGGTGTGGGATGTGTGGGGTATGTATGTGTGTGTGCATATGGTAGGATGTGGGGGTGTGTGTGTAAAGTGGAGTGGGGTGTATATGGTGCAGCATGGGGGGGTTGTGTGTGTATGGTGGGGCTTGGGAGATTTGTGTGTGTATGATGAAGCATGGGGGTGTGGTGGTGTGGGTGTATGGTGGGGTGTGTGTTTATGGTGGGGTGTGAGGGTATGTGTGTGTGTGTGGTGGGGTGTGAGGGTATTGTGTGTGGTAGGGTGTGGGGGGTTATGTGTGTGGCAGGGTGTATGTGTGTATGGAGGGCTGTGGGGACCATGTGTATGGTGCTGTGTGTGTCTATGGTGTGGGGTGCATGTATGTGTGTGGTGGGGTGTGTGTGTGTGTATGGTGGGTGTGGGTGTGTGTAGGGGGCATAGGGTATGTTGAGGGCCATGTATATGTGGGGGTTGTGGGGACAGGGTGTGTGTGTTTGTGGGGTGTGAGGGGGGGTGTGGGGACCTCTCCCCACACTGCCCCTATGGCGCAGCAGCAGGTGGGGTGCTTGGGGTGCTGGTGCCCAGCTCTGGCACAGGTCCTGCCAGGTTGTTTCTATTGCTGGCATTCCCCGCACTCGGGCAGCACGGGAGGGAAGCCCCAGGCACTGAAGTCACTGCCTTCCCCACCCCAGTTGGCTCCAGTGCCTGGGGCTTCTCTCCTGTGCTGTGTCAGTGTGGGGAGCACTGGTGATAGAGATAGCCCAGTGGGGGGCTGTGCTCCTTGCCACAATGGGCAGTGCTGGCCAGAGCCAGGCACCAGCACCAACCACAAGCACCCAGAGTGCCCCCACCTACTGCTGCTGCTGCTGCTCCCTGCCTTGGCTGCACCCCATGGTGGAGAGTGTAGGGGGTTCCTGCCATCCCCCTCACCTTCCCTAATACCCACATGCTGCCCCCCTGAGATCCTGCTACCGCCACCCCTCTGGCGCAGACTCTGTGCCCCCACCCCCTCCAAAGCCCTACCTGCTGCTCGGAGCAAGCAGGATGCTGGGGAAGCCTGCAGCTGTGACAGCCCCACCTGGAAACTGCTGCTGGCCAGGTCGGGCAATTCTACCCACGAGAGTGGCAGTGAAGTGCTATAAGGCTCGTTGGGAGGTGTGCTATGCGTGGGTGCCTTGCCTTTGTGGGTAGGAGGGCCGGTTGGGGTGCAATTTTTTGGTGGGCTTCACAGGCTGACAAAAGTGCCTGGCAGGCTGCATTTGGCCCATGGGCTGTATTTTGCTCACCCCTGAAATAAAGGTTTCTACTAAAGGAAAGCAATTATGCTGTATTAGTTCATCACAAAGATCAGGTGCTATAAAATGTTTTATTTTATGGGAACATTTTGATGCTATTAATCCATATTATACTAAATCACGTATATAAAATATGTTCAGTTTTCATTTCAGTAAAATTGTGCATTTTATTCCTGTCCATAATACAGGTCATTTGTACAACTCCAGGATCATTAATTTCTGAAGATAATGTTAGCTTTGCTTTGTGGCATATTAATAATGTCCTTTGTTGTGCTGATATAGCATGATTGTAAGTCGCATTATTTCCACTGAAGGTTGATTTGTTCTTTTTGGCTAGGTTCATTGTCAAAAAAATCCTAGATTCTGCTTGCTCTTTTGAAATGTCATTCTGAACGTTAACAATTTTTGCTTGTGCTGCAGCTTCATCAGTTTTAAGAATATGGGGTATAAACCAGCCACCTAGGATTTTTGCTTAATCAGGCACTAATGTACAGGTAAACCCATACTGATTAAGAATCAGAAGTTACTAATGTTTGTATTTCACACTATAGCAAGATTTCTCCAGTGCAAATTGATTATTTTTGATTGTATTTATGAAATGCAATGTCAAGAGATGGAAGGCTCACCAAATCTGAGGTGGTAGAAGTTTTTTACTGTAAAGTTGCTGGAGTAGAGAGGTATGAAGCTTGAGGAGGAACAGGATTCACCCCTTACCTTTGCATCTCATTTTAAAAAACTGTAACTTTAATTTATAATTCAGATATTTTATCTTTTTAAATTTACCTTGGTAGGAAGAAGGGCTAAGTGTGAAGCTGGGGATTTAAACTACTGCATCCAAATATGGGTTTTTAGAGTGTTGATACAATTTTATAACCTCAACTGCAGTTTATCAAGACATTAGGAGCAAGAGAACTATTTATATAAGTTTGTGATGAATGCCTGCAAACTGTATTATTAACACAGGAAGAGAAGAACAACTGTGTATTGAAATAAAACCACAGAGAACAACTTTCTAAGATTACAGCAGATTGTCCACTAGAACAGCATGTTTTTGAATGAACTAAAATTAGTTTTAAAAACTATAAATGTGTTTCAGAAGAAAAATGTGCTAAACACTGAACTCTCTGCCTTGATTTGGATAAGCAAAGTTCCTGCATGGTTATAGATGTCAGAGTTAGTGTCATACGTAGCAGAAGCAGCACAGAGCCTTCAACATGGAGTTTGGCAAACAAAAAGGCTTTCAAAGTCACTTTTTAATCATAAAATCATAGGGTTGGAAGAGACCTCAAGGATATGGTTTAATTCCTTGCCCAAAGGCAGGAATTACTCGTAAATCATTCCTGGTTAGTGCAAAAAAAATTCTCTGTCTCATTAGATTCAAGCTATGAGGAATTCAGTGGTAGAGATCAGTTGACAACACCAGTTCCTGGCCATTCAGAAGTAAATATTAATACCTACCAACTCAGTTCACTTCTAAAATATCACATGCAAAGTCTGCATTAGATGCCTCATTAAAATTAATAGGAATCTTGAAACAGATCTAATTGGATTCTTGCCCAGGCCCTCATGAATGAAATTCAACCCAGTGCAAAGGCTGAAATCTTAAGGGTATAAACAGGACTTAGGTAGTGCTTAGATCTCATTCCCATTTCTGAATGGAGGAAAATATCACTAGAGATTCTGCAAATGGATATTTGCATGTGGACTATAGGTAGGCAGTTTGTTATATGTATTTACAGCCCCCTTGCCCATGTTAGACTTAAGATGTGATTAACCAGTTAATCAGATCTTAAGCTGTTACCTGGCCACACATTCATGCAATTAATAGCATAATAAAACAAGGAATATGCTACCAAGTTATTGCACAAAGTGTGTGTAGTGGCTGGTTCCTATCATACTATTAGTTGCATGTGTGGCCAGGCTGGGGCTCCCAGCTGTAGAGTGTGCTTCTGCAGCTGAAAACCCAGATCAGTTTATGGGGCTCTCAGTCCAGGGGGTGCGTGGTGAGTTTCTGTGTCTGGAAGCCCCATCAGTTGACAGGGCTTCAGCTGCCAGAGCTTGCTACTTGCTGGTGCAGGGGAAGCCAAGGATCATGAACCCAACTTCCCCCTGCACAAGCAATAAGATGTGAGTGGATTGGATCTGATGTTAGATCCCACAGTCGCACCTCCTGCCATGCATGTGTGCACTCGTGGGGATTCTGCATCAGATCCCATTGCGCATCTGCCAGGGGCATGAATGCCCAGTTTGTATTTAGAGTTGCAGGTTCCTGAAGTGCCCTTTTGAGAACATTGCCTTTAGTGCTTTCCCTGTTTCAAGGAGTAACTTGTTCAAAACTCTCTCGCTGTATAAAGAAAGAACCTTCAAATTAAATGGTTTATTCTATTGTATCTTGCAGGCCTAGATACTTCAGATGCTGACAAACCACTCATCTTTCCAGAAGACAAAGTTGTACAGGAGGGATCCAATTTTACTTTTTGTTGCATCGGAGGCAAAAATCAAAAGGTTGAGAAAATAATAATCAACACTATCTCCCTGGTCTCAACCCCAAAACGAACCATCGTGAGGACTATAAGAGAGGTGTCACTTGGAGTACCAGGTGGTCAGGCAATCTCATGTACTTTCAGTGGTAGTGGATACAAAAACTACACTGGAACACTTCTCCATGTGGGCAGTAAGTGAATGCTTTGCTTTGGTCCCTTTTTCTGTTGCTGCTAATATGTGAGAGACTAAAAACGTGCTTGTAAAGTGCAAGGGCTAGACCAGGGGCAGGCAGAGATTTCAGTGGAGGGCTGCTTAATAAGGTTTGGTGAGCTGTTAAGGTCCACAGGTGCTCCTAGTCGCCACCTTGAGACTGGAAGTCCCACCCCTAGCCCCTGACCCTTGCCACTGGAAGTCCCTCCTCTTGCCCCCTGAAGTACTTCTTTTGGGTGGGGGGGTTGCCATCTTAGAACAAAAAAACCCCAAGTCACACTAAAAGTCAAACACTTACTATAACATATTTTGATTTTCTCATAAAAATATGTTATCATAATTTGTGTTTGCATAGTGTATATAGAGGTGATTGTATAATAGCTCAAAAATAAATTCTTAGTCTTGTGTTGTGTGTGTGTGGTGGGGGTGTGTTCTTGGTAGGGGGTGTGTATGGTGGGGTGTGTGTGTGGGGAGGTGGAGCATGTGGGGGAAGTCTGTGAGGGGGTGTGGCTGTGTGTGGGGGGCATAGGGTGTGTTGAGGGGTTGTGTGGCGTTTGTGGGATGTGAGTGTTTGGCTCTGGAACACAATGTCCTCTCCTGCAGTCAACACAGGCAACACTGCAGAGTATGTGTGTATCTGTCGGGCATTTGTGGGGTGTGAGGGGGGGAAGGGTGTGGGGACCCCCTCACACTCCTTCCATGGCACAACAGCAGGTGGGGGGGTGCTTGGGGCGCTGGTGGCTGGCCCTGGCCCATGCTGCCCATTGCAGTGAGGAGCGCAGCCCCCACTAGGCAGTCTCTATCGCTGGCACTCCTCGCACTTGTGTGGCATGAGAGGGAAGGCCCAGGTACTGAGCCAGCTGCCTTCCCCGCTCCAGTGCCTGGTGCTTCCCTCCTGTGCTGCACGAGTGCACTGCCGGTGATACAGATAGCCTGGTGGGGACTGCGACCCTCACTGCGATGTGCAGTGCTGGGTGGAGCCAGGCACCAGTGCCTCTGCCTGCTGCTGCCCCCACTGCTTGCCAGGGCCGTGAGCCATGAGGGTAGTAAATCCCGCCCCCCGCTCCTCCTCCACTATCCTCCCTTATACCCATACCCTGCCCAACTGAGCTTCATGCTGCCACTGCCCCCCCAGGGGCAGGCTTCACACTGCCACCAGCCCCAGCCCCACGCTTCACACCCCCACTCAGCTGCAGCCCTGCCTCCATCCCCTGCTTCCCTCTCTGGTGCCAGGAGGGAGCAGGATGCCAGGGAAGCCTGCAGCAGCAACCCTACCTGGCACCCGCGGGGCCGGGGCCTTCCACCCGTGACAATGGGAGCAAGGTGTAATAAGGTACCTTGTGGCTGCGTGTAGATGTATTTTGTCCGCCCTTGGGCTAGACCCTCACCCATTATAAAGCTGTTTTGCTCTGTTAGGTTTGATCTAGCTCTGCTTATTTTCATCAGATACAGATTTTGCCCCAAATATTTGCATTTAATTCCAGAAAAGAAAGATTTATTTTCAGAGCTTAAAGCACTAGGGTTATTTAACCTGGAGAAGACTGAGAGGGGATTTATTAACAGGCTTCAAATACCTGAAGGAGGATTACAGAGAGGATGGAAATGAGGTTTTCTCAGTGGCTGTAGGGGACAGAACTAGGAGTAATGGACTCAAGCTGCAGCAGTAGAAATTTAGGCTGGAAATTAAGAGGAAATTTCTGACTATAAGGGTGGTCATGTGTTGGGAAAGGCTTCCTAGAGAAGTTGTGGAATCTTCATCCTTGAAAGCTTCCAAAAGCAGGTTAGACAGACACTTGGCTGGGATGATTTAGTCCAGGGATTGAGCAGGAGGCTGAACTAGATGACCTCATGAAGTCACTTCTAGCCCTACTTCTTTATGATCTTAAATATATCAATAATTATTAGGTTTACCCTAAATGGTTAGTAGGTTTGCACAAAGATGTTTAAGAGTTTTATAGAGTAATATTTCTAGGACATCATAATACATGTAGGCAGTTAAGAGTTTAACTTAATTGTCTGAATGTGCACAATCAAAAATAAAACACAACTTTTTCCCCTCCTCAAAGCACATGATCTTTTAGAAGAATATTTAATTAATTTTACCTCACCACAATCCAAACATTTTGATCGTCTTTGTGACTATAGTTATAGTTGGTCTGCGTTCCTCTCTGACAGTGGTGAGCAAGGCTTTTCAGCAGAGGGCCAGATCAACCTAGCCCAGGTTGGAGGCAAGCCATGGTGCAATGCTTGTGGCTCTAGGGGGTGGCTTTGCCCACGCCATGCATTCAGGCAGCCAGCCAGATTAGAAGCTTCACTGGCCAGATCCAGTGGCTCTACAGTAAATCTACCCTGCAGGCTGTATGTTGCCAAGCCCTGCTCAATGATGCAGTTCTTTGCTAAGTACGGTAGAGATGATAATGCTTATAATAGACCAGTTTCGTACATGTTAATGATTCCTAGCATATAAACTAAAAGTAAAATGGTCTTGTGGGTCTCATGATACTTGTCTTGTTGATCTTTTCTTTGTTCAATGACAAGGACTACCTGAGGAACCTAAAAACATTTCCTGTGAAACCCGAGACATGAAAACAGCAAAATGTATTTGGAATTCAGGAAACAATGTCTTTATCTCTGGGAAATATTTAGCACAATACAAGTTGTTTGACTGGCAAGTATTCTCAGTGGATCACATTAATTCTATGGTTTGTGTTGTACAGCAGCGTTTCTTAACCTGCAAAATATATGAAAGGGTTGAGAACAAACTTTAAAAATGGATCAACAAACTTTAAAAATAGATTCTCTTTTAAATGAGAAAAGCATGGGAAACTGACTTTTCCCTTGTAGGCTGTCAGAGTTCCAGCCTGCAAGGGGTTGTTTCAGGGGCCCATACCCCACCATTACTCCCCTGCCCCACACACTGGAGGGCTGGGGCCTGGGGGTAGTGGGTAGTGAGTTGGGAGTGAGGAGCATTGGGTCGGGACTGGAAATTGATGTTTACATATAGGTCCTGGTAAAAAAAAATGTTGAGAACCACTGTTGTACAGTATGCTAGACTAATCCTTTCTGGCCTTAAAATCTATGAAAGTGTTTCTATCTACAAGCTGTAATCAGTGGCATGTCCCTTCTCAGGTCATTAACTAATCTACTTACTAAGAGTTTAATAGAAAAGAACTTTGGGGCCCTTGCTCTTAGCCCTTTGATGTTCTGAGCAATGACAGTCCAATCCTACTTTTTGTGTTCTCTTTCAGACAGTTTCTAATCTACCTTAGGACCCCTGACTACCTCATTTGTTTGTGAAAGCCTTTGACAAAAGAATATTTTGAAAGTCTAAGTTGATCAAAAGTATGTTTTCCCTTTTTCACTATTTAGTGAGTAGATGGACTGGGTAGGTCATTTCTTCCCTGCCATTTTGTGGTAATGGTCAGGGAAAGCTGGGCAGGGTTACCAACATAAGACAAATGTCTTTTTACTGACAATCTGTATTGTTTTTTGTTTTTTTTTTACTAACAACCAAACTTTTCTTCCTGACTTATGTTTTACAGAATGTAAATGAGAGCCTTCTGCCAGGTCCTGGGGAAAGAGCCTGATTCAAATTTAGGGTTACCCAACCATAGTAAAAAGGTTTGGTTGTCAGTAAGAAATTTGCAGATTATCAGTAAAACAAAAAACTCTGAGTTCTTGGGTTGGCAGCCTTGCTTGACTGCAGCAATGGTTTACATCAGATTGCCTTCACCCCAGCGGTTCCCTAACTCACCCCCACACCCTGATTTTTCCCAACTGCATCCTGTACCATGCCTTCCCCCTAGCATTGCCCCCCATGAGCCTGCCTCCCACTCCTGGCATGGATCCTGAGAGGAGGACTACTGTCTGCCTTTGGGAGGTGAGCAGTGTTATAGGCAGGGACCAGCAGCACATGGCTGGTGGGGGAGGAGGCTACAGGCTACAAAGCCCTGAGAAAATGCTTCCTGAGGGGTGCCATGTTCCAACTCAGACACCAGATGGTGCTGTTCTGCTCTGTCTATCCTTTAGTATCCAGCCTTGTTCAAAGGTAGATATTCAGTCAAGCTCTGGTTGCTTCGTGTTTTTCTGAATGGCTGATTTTTTTTGTTTGGTTTTATTTTACAGATTTTATAGACAGGAGTTTTTAGGTTTGTTTTGTATGGTCTGTTCATAAATTCATGGACTGTATAGCTCCTATCTGAATGAACCTATACTCACTTTCTTGCTTCTAGTTCTAGATTAGGCATTTCTTGGTCCTCAAATCATCTTTGTTAGGCAGAGCACATTGACTTGTGTGCTTGCAGCTACATACATACATTTCTTAGGTAGTTTTGGAAAGTACCAGCGTTCTACAACCCAAATATGAACACTTACGGATATGAACTTTATATACATGAGAATGATTCTATTGAATTCAGTTAATTTAGAACTCTACATATAATTTAGTCTCACTACTAAAATGCTAATGATATGAAAGATGCATGTGAGAAGTTACTGAACTATTTAGAAATAGACTTTGAATTGAACTGATTAGAATTAATAACATTTCCTTGGAAGTTCATGCATTAGCCACTGACAGCAAGAAGATAGGGATTTATTGCAATTCTTCACCCACACAGTTTCACTGCAAGGTACTAAGTGAAATGATAGTGAACCCAAGAAATGAGTTGGAAATATCACATCACCAAGACAGCCTTTTACTAGGTGAGCATATCTAGAGGCAAGCCACTGCTGTTGAGCTTTTGAATTTAAAGAAAAACACTTTCAAATGTAATAATTTCATGAAGACCTTCTCCATACCACACTTTTATAGAAATACTGTGAACAAAAGTAAATTTTTTTAGTATCTGTTGGTAGCAAGAGTTGACATACATACTGTAATTGCATTTTTACTTAAATCTGAATTTTGTTCTAAGTTCTGTTGGACATTTCTGAATCCATTATTGCAGATCAACTTAATTTATGATTCTAAACTAAAGGGGAAAAAACCCCCTCTCCTCTTCTTTTAAAGGTTTTCCCAAAAAACCCTTTGCTCTGAAATGCAAGTATCTCGTTCCGAAAAGTGCTGTGTTTGTTCCTGGGATATACACCAGCAGATGACATACAACTTCACCCTGACTGCTGAAAACAAATTAGGAAAGAAAAGTGTAAATTTTAGCTTTGATGTAGCTCACAGAGGTAAGGGATTTTCCACTCTTTCGCTGATTTTATGAATTAGCTTTGGTTAGGCCCCATATCACTACCAGCTACCTCATCTGTTTCTCTAATGACATGAGTGTGTTATCTCAACAGTCACAGGTTTGAAAATAGAAAGCTCTCTGCTTTCTCACTACCCCTTCAGGTTCAGGTTTTCAGCTGTTGTCAGTGGTAAAACTTTTCTCACAGCTTGGTACTCAGATCAGATTGGTGATTCTCAGGGTGTCAGGACACCTTGGGGTGCTGCAAGATTCTTTGAAGGGTGGATCCCCAAGGTAAGAGAGGGTAAGTCACTTATGAAGAGGCAAGCCAATCAGCACAGGCTTGGGCCTCCTTCCTGCCTGACTAGTCCCCTGCCTCCACTGCCTAGTCCCTCTGCAAGATGGTAAGCCCTGTAAAAAGTTAGTTTCTGAAAAGGGTGCTGCTCAATTCATAGACAATAAAAGATTTCACTCACAAATCCTTGCTTCTCATATATTTCCTGGACCATCTTGATGACAGCATCAGTCAAGCACTACAAGTACCACATGGCACAGCCATACCCACCCCAGCCACTGGGGGCACCTGCCATTCATGGCTCAGTGAAGAGATTTTGCCATTTGTTAAGAGAGTCTCAGAAACTAACACATCTGTTTTTTTGCCAGTTTACCCCTTCCAGCCCTCTGACTTGTGGGAAGATTGTGTAAGTGCCTCACAAGTGAAATTATATTGGTCTATGGAACCAAGGGACAAGGCAATTGAGCTAATTTGTCAGATTGAAGATAACCATCCTGATGGGAAAGTGGAATGGGTAAGAAATTCAGTCTAGACAATTCAGCTGTTGTGTTTTTGAAGTTGGAGTATAATCTATTTGCATGTGTGTAGGGCAGGAGGGAGGTAACAAATGTTTTTTATAACATTCTTATGACCAAGAAGCATCTGTGGCCTTCCTGTGCAGTGTTGGTGATAACTGAGGATTTTCTACAATCAAGTAATTGCTCTAATTGTTATTTGGGCTGCCCTGTGGCTCGCAGTACCTGATTATGCTAGTTGCTTTGCATATGCACCGTGTCCTCTGCTGGTCTGATTGTTAAATCTGCTGAAATATAGGTGCCCGAAGGGGCCAGTACCCCCCTGACAGCCGACACTGACACTGTCGGTAGGACAGGTGCCCCCTCCCCCCGCGACAGGGCCGTCACCATTGTCAGCTTCTGCGGGTGCACCCCCTAGATTCAGGAGGCACCAGTCACTCGTGAAATATATAAGTGGTTGTTACTTTCTGTTAGCAAGAGGGCATATAAATAAGCCCAACAACATCTGATTTTTATCGATAAACAGCAACCTTGCCCCACACTTACAGACTGTTGGAAAAATATTTCTGCTAGTAATCACTGAAAGAAGAGGCAAGAAAACAAAATCTGGGGCAAGGCTTAGGAAATCCAGGGCAAGGGTGCCATGCGCACACACAGTGATGTTGACTAAGGCTCCCCAGTGCAGGACCCACATGAAGGGTGGGCAAAGGCCAGGGCTGTGCCCCAGCAGCAGAAAGAGCTCCGGCTCTCAGCCAGCCCCACGGGGCGAGGGGGAGGCAACTGGACCTGGGCTGCTTCTCTGGGCCTGGCTCCAGGCTGGCAGAAGATGAGCAGGACCCATGGTGGGCACAAAGGGGAAACTCACCCACTGCAGTGGGGGCTCAGTGGGAGGAGGCAGGGGAAGGACGTCACCTGGTCAGGGGCTGCTCCGGTGCCGGCCACAGGTGTGGCCATGTTACCCTGGAGAGACACCCACACACCCACCGCCCCCCCGGCTGGTAGCGCCAGGTTCCTGGCCTCCAACAGCCCTGCACCTCCAACCCCTGCTCCCAATACAGCTTACTAGTATGACCGCCAGTTTTTGCAGCAGCTGTCCAAGCAGCTGGGGCTCTCCCCTCCCCCTTTTAAAAATGTAAATCAATAAAAATGAAAAATAACCATCTATTTTAGCTATTGAAACAAACAAAAAAAAAATCAAATTCTGCGAAGCCTACATATAAGTTCGAATTTTAATAGTAAAATTCTCTGTTTAAAATCAGGTGGCAGAGGCCCGTGTTAAAGTAGAATGCCTTGAGTAACAGTCCTGGTGATTGCTATGTTTATGCAGACTAGGGTATGACCACAACCTCTTTGGATTCTAGAAGCAAGAGAAGAATACCATTTTCTAGCCTTCCCATCCTTCACTGGCCACATAGCTGGAAGAGGCAGGTTTTGGTAGAATAATAGTTTTTTTTTTCCCTACAGCTCAGTTGTTCTGCTGCCTTGCAAATAGAAGTTGATTTCCCTATAGCTTGGTATATATAAGGACAACTCCGCTCTAGAATATTAAACAGCCATATACCAAAATCAAGCGTCCTCCCTTTCATCAGAAAACGGAGCTGGAGAGACCACCTACCTGCACACCCCTCAGTGTGTGATCAGGCTAAATTATTTCCCAGTAGCTAATCCACCAGATAGTCCATCTGGCAGCTACAGGAGATTTTGGAGGAGGTGGCTAAAAGCAGCATGCACATATGCTTTCTGACTTGTTGGTAGAAAATATCCCAGTTCCTTGGTGGGGGTGGGAGGGTAGAAGAATGACTGGGTCCCAAGGGGAAGTTAAACATGCTAATATCTTACTGGCACATTGATGTCTTGAAATATCCTACTAGAGACTGGACCCAGGGATGGAGACTTGCTCAGACTGATATTTAAAACATATAATAAAATAAAATAAAATGGAGTGCAGATAGAGAACAGGACAGACACATAAAATAGAAGCTAGAACCTAAGGTCTCCTTAAGTGCACCTGATTTGATATACAGAGATCAGAACTAAGGTGGGAATTTGGACAAGTAGTTCCAGTCAACAGCATCCTTGTAGGCTTCCCATTAATTCTTATGCTTGGATCCAGTTAGGATCCATTTCTGCATTATTATATTATCCAAGTCAAATGAAATCCTGAGAACTAACTGTGTGTTTACAGTCTCCAGAGACCAAACAGATTCTTGATTCTTGGTCTTTTCCATGAAAGCCAGCTCAAGTGAAACCATGTCACATACCTCCTTTATTCTGTAGCACAACAGTTCAGTTGTTCACTCAAACAAGTATGCAAACATCACGATCAGCGGATTGCAGCCTTACACCGTTCATAAGTTTCGAATTCGGTGCGGTGCAGCAAAGCATTTTTGGAAGTGGAGTGAGTGGAGCAAAGATCTAACGATCACAACGAAGGAAGCAGGTGAGTTCCGTCACAGGGAGGGAAGGTCTGAGGCTGAGCTCTGCTCTTCAGATTGCTGTTTAACCAGCCTTCAGAGCAATGTGGAAATACCAGCCAAGCGTTTGTTTTTGTGTGGAGATGGAGAAGTACGAGGGCTGCCAGTGGGCTTAATCCTGTTTTCAAATGTGTGCGTGCAGGGACGCAGAATAGAACAAGCCACAAAGCTCACACTTTGGGTACAGATTAGCTGAGAACATCCAAGGTTTTTTTCTGACCTTATTCTGAACTAAATCTCTGAGAATTCCCCAACCTTTTTTGGGTAGAGTAGGTGTTCTCCGAGTCTGCCCTGGTTGCCTTCTCTTCCACCATCTGCCAGTCCCAGAACATCTTATTCAGCTATCTAAAGTGTCATCTGTCTCCTGGCTCCCTCCTTCCTGAGAACCTCTCTTCCCATCACCCCTGCCCCAGACCACTGACAACAGCATCTTTAAAAGGAATGGCTTTTTTGTTTGGGATCCAGCTCCTGCTCAGCTCCCACCACTTTAAATCTCAGGTACTGATTCTTGATCCAGCCTGAACTACCCAAGATGCAACTGTGCTGAGATACAAAGTGGATATTTCCAGACCACTGAACGTAGGAACACACAGGGAGCAGTAGCGTTTTGTGAGCTCTGGGCTAATTTTTCAGTGGTAGGAATAAGCAGCATGCATGTGCTGTGAGGTAAAGAAGGCTTTCTGCAGAGGAAAGAGCTGGGATTGTTACAGCAGTCTGCAGGAAGGGATAAAGACAGACGGTAGTATGGTTGTAAGGTATTAAGTCCATCCATGCTATTTTGGCCAGGAGGCTCATGAAGGGTGAGGTTTGAGGTCTGGCTGAGTTGCAGGTAGAGTGATCTTTCTGACCAAACACTGGGAAAGATCTGGGGAGTTTTTTGCAGATCTGCAGCATCTTTTGCTTTGATTGGTTGCAGCTCCCTCAGGAAAACTTGACCTCTGGAGAGACATTACCCCCGTGATGGGAGGACGGAACGTCACCTTATTCTGGAAGGTGAGACGGGGCACAGAACTGGTGACATAATGGTAAGAGAAAGACTAGTGGCTACAGCTGAGACAGTCTTCCTGGGAGGGGACAAGCCTCATTTTCTCTTCTAATTTTCCATTTTAATGAGCTGCTCATGTGACAAAGGGCCCCAGGTATTCTTAGCTCCCATTGACACTAACTTGCTTGTACCGGCAATGTAGGGGCATGGATTTGAGTTCGGTGGTTTTGCTTTACTATAGAATTTGATCACAAGTTACTACTCTTTTAAAGAAAACTGGAAGCGACTCTTCCTACAAAATGCTACTAGCTATATTGTATTTTTTAATCAAAGAAATAAGTTTTCTTTTTATAACAGATTAAAAAAGAAATAATGGCCTCCTGCAAAAGTAAATCTACTCCTCTCACATATTTATTCCTGTGAAATACAGTATTTTAAGTATAGTGTTCAGCATTACTCACTTCTGCAGTGAGAAAGTGAATCATTTCTGCCTCAGGAATTACCAGGTTTTCAAGCTAACGGAAGAAATATTTCATACGAAATAACCTGGGAAAACTTAGAGGAAGCAACTGAGCCTGAACACATCTCCATTTCTGCACCACATAATAGCACAAGGATTTGCATTGGTTACCATTCCTACAGAATCAGCATAACGGCAAAGAACCATATTAATTATTCATCTCCCTCAGAGATCATCATCTCTGGAGCTACTGATAATGGTTTGTGTGTTTTCATTAAATCTTTATTGTAAGCCTTTACCTTGCATAGGTGTTATTTATTTTATATGCACTAATATTTATTATTTTACAAAAATAATCTAGCCTTGTAATTAAAATGACGGTTCTGCCATTTGAAAAATGTTATCTGTCATCTCTGGATACCTATTGGTATGTAAGGGAATTGCACTATTTGAATTCAGTAGCAGTATGTGTATTATCTGGTTGGCAGATGGAGAGTCTTGTAATCTGCGTGGCAATCTCTCACCACTGGATGTGGTTTCCCACAAAGTAGACCGTTTCTGGCACTGGGGAAGGGCTTCCAACTACATCCAGAGTTCATTACATATACTCGTCATGCCCCATTTAATAGGAACCCCCACAAATAAGTGATGCACCATTCCATGAACGTCTCCTAATACAGGGGTGGGCAATTATTTTGGCTGGAGGGCCACTTAATGAGTTTTGGTGAACAGTCAAGGGCCACAACGGTAGCCCCGCCCCTGGTTGCCATCTTCGGGGCGGGAGGTCCTGCCCCTTACTCCCTAACCTTTGCCCCTGGAAGTCCCTACCCTTGCCCCCAGAAGTACTCCTTAAAGCTCTGCTTTCTTGATGTGAAACATGACCCTAGTGAGGCAACAGGGAGCACTTTAAGTATCGGAAATCTTAGCTTTAGGGTGTAAGATCAATTAAGGACCCTCTGTGCAGATATAAAATAACCACTCTGTGTAGTCTTGTGTATTCAAAGATGATAGTGATCTGCTATAATCTTGGCTTGCTATCTTGGAATTGGAAAAAATAAATCCTATACTAAATATCAAACATCTACTATAACTATAACATTTTGATTTTATTTAAAAATATTTTTGTCCTGATTTACGTGTGTTTGCATAGTTTATGCAGAGGTGACGTCATAATAGCTCAAAAATAAAGCCTTACTCTTGTATATTGTGTGTGTGTCGGGGGGGGGGGGGGTTGGGGGTGTGTGTGTGCATGGTGGTGTGTGGGGGCCTTGTGAAGGGGTGTGGCCATTTGTGGGGGGTATAGGTATGTGTATACATGAGAGGGTTTGAGGGTGTGGGGGTAAGGTTTGGGGTTTGAGGGAGGGTGGAGTGCTGTGGGGACGCCCCAACATACCTCCCCACATAGTGCACAGTCACCAGTGGCAATGGACCCTTGGGATGCTCATGGCCTGTGCAGGTGTAGCCAGGAGTTGCATGTGGTGGCAAGGAGCAGAGACAGACCAGCCCAGCTCTATCACATGGGGTTCACATGCAGTGCCTGGCACCTGTGTGCCACTGGGGGGAAGCCCCACACAATAGAGAGCTGGTGGCTTAGCCCTGCTCCCTGTTGCCACGTGCAGCTCATGAGACTCTGCCGGGAAGCAGGGATTGGGGCTCCCTGCCGCTTTCAGTGGAATCCCATGAGCAGCAGGGAGCCAGCTGCCTTCCCCACTCCATCGCGTGGGGCTTCCTCTGGTGGCCTGAGTCCCGGAAGCTGCATGTGCGTCCCACGCGATTGAGATGGCGTGGCCTGGGTCTGCCAAGTGTAGCCCCTGGAACTGGCTGGAGCCACATGCCACCTGGTAGATGCACGTGCATGGGTCACAAGCACCCTGAGGGCCTGCTGCTGGTGCCTCAGTCGGCAATAGCTGTCATGGTGCAGGTCGTGTGTGTCGGGGGGGTCACCACACCGCCGCACCCTCCCCACACTCCGTCACACCCCAGAAATCCCAGCCACACGCTGCCCACCCGAGCTCTGCGCTCCTGCTGCTCAGCTGGGTGTGGGCCTGGCCTCCATCCGCCCACCGTGGTTCCCTCTAAGCTGCATGTATGTGCGGCCATGCACCATAAAAAATGTTGCTGCGCAGCAACTGTACTGTGGGGATTGTTCCCACAGCTGGAGGAACCGGGCTCCCCCGGAGCCACAGAGGAGCTCCGCTCCCGGCTGTGGCTGGGGACAGTGGCCCCTGGTGCCAAGGACCTTCCGGGAGAGGAGCAGGGCTGTAGCTTGCCAGAAACTTTGGGCGCCACCTGTGGAGCACGGCACACTTATGGCTTGGCTGAATGTGGGCTGCTCTGCTCCTTACCGCACCAGCATCCCTGCTGGGAGGGAGTGCAGCCCCCAAGGTGAGGCAGGGACAGAGCCGGGCACAGCACGGGATCCGCTGGCTTCAGGGAAGTGCTCTGCTCCGCAGCCCCTTTGGGCAAGCTTCTCCCTGAGCCCGGCTGGCTTCACCCTCAGGCAAGGGGGATTTGGCTGTTCTTCCCATTAACAAGCAGCTGAGAAGTACTGTGCAGGCCAGGAAGGTATCAGAGAGCATGGGCTTTCAGGGCAGGGCTGAGGCTCAGGATTTAAAGGAGGGATTGAGTTTTAAGATTAAGACGAGGAATCTCATCATCAGGGGAAGAACTGGAGCCACTGAGCAGCAAAGATTTGGTTCAGGGCAAGGGGAAGGTTCTCAGCTTTGGTGCGGAAATCGGAGGGAGGGAGGACTGGTGGGCTTGAGATGCTCACCAGCCATGTTCCTTCTAAGGTGTAGCGATCAAAGTTCCCGCTAAGAGGTGGGACTGAAGCAGTGCACTCATGGACTGAAGCAGCGTGCTCACGGATCGCTATGCCTTAGAGGGAACATTACTTCCCACCCAGCTGCAGCGTCCCTACCTGCTGTCCAGAGCGAGTGCTGCAGCAGAGACATGAGGAGTCACTGGAGGCTGGGGAAGCCAAGCAAATGCCCTGGGAGTTGCAGCAGTGGCCCAGCCCAGAAGCTGCGTGTGCTGGCCGGGGCCATCCCATGCAGGAGTGTGGGAGTGAAGTGCACTGGCTTTGTGGGGTACACTTAATTGATGGGTGCCTGCAGGCCAGGTGAAAATCACCTGGTGGGCTGAAAGCAGCCCTCAGGCTGTGTTTTGCCGGTGCCTGTCCTAATAGGTAAAATGTATTTAGACTTAATGAGCTAAACAGTTGCCGTCAACCTTTTCTGAACTTGAGACACCTGTCACTGGACTTGAAGCACCCCTCTGTAATGTTTTTTAATTGAGTCACATCCAGTGTCCCTGGGTTGAACACATGGGTCTCCTCTGTTCCCCTCTTCCCCGTGGGCTCCCCATGCTCTCCCAGCTGTGAGTCCTCTCCTCTCATCGAACAAGCCACGTGGCTCCAGTGCAGGTTGGGGCTTGGCTCTGGCTTCAGCCCTGAGCTGAGGGCTGAAGCTGGAGTTGAACCACTGCCTGCTCTGGGCCAGTACTTGAATCCAAGACAAGGCTTCCCCGCCATGCTGAGTGAGGGCAGGGGGAGAGGAACCTTGCCTTAGATTCAAATAAATAGGGTAAGCAAGTATATGTTCAAGTCTTCCCAAATAAATGAGCATGCTCAGACCAGACCTGTCACACTGACAGCACTGAGTTCAACACCAAGCGCAGCAGCCACAGCATTGTCCCAAGACAGCCTTGTCCAAATGAAAATTTAAAACAACATGGAAGGCTTGTCCCCCACCAGCAAGAATGTCCCAGCTGCTACCCCTAATTTGATGCCCCAGCAGGAAGGGTGGTGTGGCCTCTGTTACCATCCCTTTTTATATAATTGCATAATAGCTAGAGCACTCTTCAAGAGCCTTAAGGGGCTTCAAACCCACAGCTTGCACCTCCCACTTGGGTGCCATGGGGAGGGGCACCCCATTCTACCTCTGAAGTTGCAACAACATGAAGCAAAGTATACAAGAAACCAGAGAGAGGGAAGAGAGCAGAGAGAGCATAAATCTGTAGCCTAATGGTGCAGGCACACCTCTCTGTGAGGGGCAGACTGGGTTTCAGACCTCCTTCTAGGTACCCGCTAGGAAACATACAGAAAACCCTGGGCTCCAGCTCTCTTCTCTGCTTCTAGAGGAGGGCAGGAGCCACGTGGCTCTACTCGTGCTTGCTCGTGTGTTTTCTACCTAGCCTGATGATCCACCCATCAGGTGGTTAGGAGCGCAGTGTTTCAATTCCCTCAGTCTGAAGAAAGGCTAGAATCCAGGCCTCCCGCACATCCATTGTAGAAGAAAACGAACCAGCTGCCTGTGCCCAATAGGACAATGCGCACATTTCCTGCCAGGAGGGGGCAATTTCCAATGTCATGTCAGCACTTAAGTCTGCAAGAGAACCTAGTGGTCAGATATGTTTTCAGGGTTCTTTCTACCGGCTGTGATAATTTCTTAACGCGAAAATGATTGAAGAGACATCGGAGAATCCACTAGGAAAAAATCTACTATTTTACTTGCATCTAGTCATCAAGGGCAACAGTGGCTTAGCCAAATAAGTTGTGAGGATATTAGCAATATACATATATCAGCCATATGGACAGAGGTATATTTTGCACTTTGGGCCTCTTATTAGAAAGCATTACCTAAATGTTTTGTTAAGTATAATAAATCATTTGTTCCTAGATGCTGAAGAAAAGATCAATGGTACAGACAAGGAGGAAAGGGTTGAGGGCACAGACCAGGAAATTTGGATTCATTGGCAGCCCAGAAACACATTTGATGGCTACATTGTTGATTGGTGCAACTTTCCAAACTCCCAGCCCTGTGACTTCCAGTGGAAGAGATCTGGTTTCAACACCTCCGGGGTTCTTATTGACGCAGGTGAAAGCAAAACATTTCCTCATTACAGTATTTATGCTGCAGCTTGTTGTTTCTGTGTAGCAGGAAATATATCCCAGGGAAACAAATTATTGCAGTAAGCATGGCATTGAGTATGGGTCACTGTTTCACAGAAGCTTAGGGCTGGAAGGGACCTCATGAGGTCATTGGGTCCAGCCCCTCTGCTTTAGGCAGGAAA
>JAGPOW010002514.1:46374900-46413032 GCA_030014935.1 Caiman crocodilus | reverse complement strand
GATTTGTAGTACCTCCAATGCGAAACACAAATTTGGGCTTTGCAAATAAAAGCTGCTGCTCAGTGTGCTACATGGCCCCTCTGCCACCAAGAAATGTGTCCGCCTCAGCACTTAGCTACTAGAATGCTTCAAGTTGGAGAAGCTTATGCTCCAAAGGCACTCCTTACTGCCAAACAGATTTAACTTCACACAACTAAAAAGATTTCCATATGAAATTATCTTTTGGGTACTTCGTAGCTGCTGACTGGTGCTGCTGAGGGATAGGCCCACGAAGCAGGCAAAGCTGTATTGCTTTTGGTTTGGCAGAACTATGTAGCAAGTTTGCGGGAGCTGCAGCTGGGCATGGCAGGTTTACCATGTAGACCCGGTGGTCACAGGAATATCAGAATACTTGAGACCTGTTTGTTAAAAAGCCAGGTGACATTGCTTGTGTGGAATAGGAGTTGAGTTTGAATTCATGTGTTTTCTTATAGCCCCCTTGTGTTGACTTCAGTAATACACAGTGAATGATTTTGCTGAATTATATGTCTTTGAATAAAGCAAATGTGATCCTATTTTCTACTCAAAACAACTGAGGTTGTAACCTTTTCAAAACACCTTTCTTACTTTCTAGTTGCTTTTGTGCCTGGAGTGAGATACCACTTCAGAGTGTTTGGATCTGTAGCTAATAAAGCTTCTTTATTGGAGAAGAAGATTGGATACAGCAAAGAGCTGCGTAAGCTGAACACGTTTTATCTGTGTACATATTTGCCAAATGGGTCTCATGAAAAGAGGGGAATTTTTCAGTTGCCCTGCGATTTCTCTGCCTTTTTTCAGTTGCTATAAGAAGTATTTTACATATCCTATACATGTGGACAGATGTAACACTTACCATGTTTTAAATAAATTTTAAACCCCAAGAGTCTGGGCCAGGTACAGACATGACACTTTTACTGGTATAAATGACTGGAAACTGGTCTATGCCCATAACAAGACAGAAGTTCAGCATACAGACTTGTTTAAAAAAGGCAGAACCCAGTATAAGATTTGCCCCCGTCCTTCACCCCTCCAGAGGGTTCATTTGTATTCTGTACGCTACTGATCTTAATGGTGCTGCTTACAGAAAGCCACATAACTTGGAGCAATTCTGCCTTGGGCTTTTCGAATGTCTTTGCCTAGCCTAGATGTACAGGCAACTTTGGATGAGCTTGAATTTTCTGGAAGGTTTCAAAAGCACACTGGGAAAATCAAGTACTATTTTAAGTCAGTCCTCAATGAACCAGTTCAGTGCTATGTGCTACAGCATTACGTGCCTACAATCTGCTCAATCCTCCAGGCATCCCAAGCTGCACCACTCCTTACCTTTCCTAAATGCATGCAGGGCAATGGGGCTGCTCTGGGATACAATTAGGACTCTACTGCCCGAAGATCTGTTGCCTGACGAGGGCATAGCCTGAAAGCTTCTGGGTGCCGATATGCAAGCAGGGAGGCTGCTCCAACATGCTGGCAATTACCTCACTCCAGCAGCCTCCTAAATCCCTGTGCATCAATGTCCTGATGCTTCAGAATGGCAGTGGAGGCATTCAGTGAGCTTTAGATAAAGCACCCCTGCCACCAATTTTCAGTGTGGGGACACTGATACAGGAGACACTCCAGCCACCTTTAATTAGAGCGGCTCTCAGAGCCATGCTAATTAAAGCATATCCCTTCCCACCCCCGGCCATGTGTATAAATGTCCCGTGTCAGGTTCACTTCCAACCCTCGGCAGGGGGCCCAGGCTTATTTGGGATGGTAGGAGACAGGTCCCGGGGGGGGCTTTGTGACCCCCCCAGCTTGTGGTGGGGGAGTGGTTGTGCCTGTAACAGTAAACATCTGTCAGTACAGCGTGTTGGTAGGGAAGCAGAGCCAGAGCACAGCCGGTGCTTAATAGAGCAGATGCCTGTGAACTCCATGCTCAATGCGAAGTGAATTATTAGCCCATGCACTCTTAATTATTTCTCACCCTCTGTGCTGCACTCTTGCAGCCAGCCCTGCCTGGCAGGTTCCACCCTGCAGCCACATCTGTGTGCAGTTGCTGGCAATGTAAGGTACTTGTGGCTCTTTTTAGAAAAATCCTTTTAAAATCACAGCATGAGGCCAAGACTGTGGGAAATCTCAAAGCAACCAGCCCCCAAAAGGAAGCAGCAGCAGCAGCCCCCAAGTTCCCTGCCCCATACGCATGTACCTGGTCACTCCCTGTTTGGGTACCACCACAGTTCAGCAGTAGGCAAGCAAGTAGAGGCATGAGCCATGCACGTGAAGCATGCAGGAAAACAAAGCAATGGGTTATGGGCTGGGTAGAGAGCAGCTGGGGCAGCCCAGAAGCAGGGGGCAAGAAACACCTGGTGAGCCCTTGAGCCCTCCAAACCTCGCTCCCCAGTTGAGCCTGAGATCCCATGGCCTATGATCAAGGTGGAATTGACAAGGTGGCCTCTAGGACAGGGTTTGGAAAAGCTGGGGAATTCTTGGCAGAACACCTGGCAACCTCTCTGCTTCAACGCCCTGCTCCAGTCCAAGTCTTCCTCCCCCTCTAGGGGAATCCCAGGAAAACTGCAGGCACTGACCCCTGGCAGGCATGATGGTCTGGGTACTCTCCCACCCCCTGGTGGTGCTTTGGCATCAATGCAGTCCCTAAAAGGTGAGGGTTTTACATCTAGCAATTAGCAGTGGGCATGTAAACATTTCCTTCCAGGGACAATTGTGAATTGGCTCCCAACCAGTGATATTCTTGGAATGGTTCAAGTGTTATATCTGTTCACACCCTGTGTCATTTCTGCCTGCCTCCACTGGAAAAAAAAACATCAAATCTTAGTCTTTTGGGTAAGATCAAGTATGACGGGGGACATCTGAACTCCTGGGCCTTTGGACCTGGGGCTTGCATGCAGGATGCATGTCTGGACATGGGGAGTATCTAAACTGGGAGGTCTGGGAGGCAGGATATGGGCCTGGTTGAAGTTATATGGTCCCTGGATATTTATAGACATGGTTATTTGATGTGTCCATTGCAAATAAAGAAAAGGAAAAAAGAGGGGAAAAAAAGAGAAAATTTTACACTGTGTTCCTGTAATGAAGCACTGCAAATAGTGTGGTGAGAAATGCGTGCTAACCATTGGGTTACATAGTACATATACATTATAGTACATCTCTGTGGAAAACAAGTCTTAGGCAGATGGATTAAGTTATAATTCTACTGAGCAATAACTGTGAATAGGTAGTAGCTTTTATGCATGATGTGGGTGATTCAGTTGATGTTTTGTGAAGCCAAGAGGCTCTGGGAAGGAAATGACTTAGTTCTTATTTTACTTGAAAGTTACCGAGGTTCAATTTATAAACACAAATGCAAATTTAACAAGATGCAACACGTAAGAATTCAGGGACTCCAAGTGAGAGGACAAATATTTTAGGAAGTTAATAAAAAAAGAGAATCTGTGTGATTAACAATTTGCTTTCTTCCAGCTCCTAGTGACCCTGATGTGAAAATAATTGGCCTGATTCCCTACTCAGTGAGTCTAGCCTGGGATTCATATCGCACAGATGGGACACAGCCTGGTTTTATAAGAGGTTACAATATTTATGTCAAAAGTCTGCCAGGATGCAATTTGAAGGGGTCCACAAAATACTTGGCTCCAGGTAATACACTTGGGAAGTTCTCATATGTAAGGCAGATAGATTAATGGTACAATAAACAGGGCAATTTTGATTTCTGCAATGGCTGGGCAGAATGTTTTTAAATTGACAGAAGTAGAACTCAACCATTAAATGCAGGCAGTTATTTGGGGTCCCACATTACAGTTACAGGTTTCTTCCACTGCCTTCTACGCATGCTGTACTTGTAGGAATAACTGTACCATTGCACACTAGATGTGGTTCAATTTGTCTCACAAGCCGTAATTTCTCAGATGGCCACCTGTCTCCTTGGAGGAGTCGCAGAAAGCGTGGTCAGTTTTAGAGTGAGGTAGGGTCTGTTATATCTGATATTTCTAAAGCTTTGGGGTCCCAGCTCTGAAAAGTCTCATTTGCCCAAATGCTGTGCTCTGTCTAGACAGCAGCTGAGCTTAGCTGGGAGTGGTGTAACCAGCATTCATGACACAGAGCTATTCGAGGCCATCTTTTCCTTGATTTTCTTGCGTAACTTTGAATTCTTCTCCAGACAATGAATTATTTTGATGTATCAAAATTTTCTGATGTTCCCACCAAACAAAAGAAACTTTCCCTACCTCTTTTCCAAAACAAGCCACGTTCTTGGCCCGTTATCCTCTGCTGACTGGGGAAGCAGGAGGTTGAAGAGCTGTAAGTCTGTCCAAGCCTGGGCTATAGGAAGCCTGTCCACCAAACTCCTTTCAAACCAAAATTAACAACAGATCACTGGGCACGTCCATAATTCTGAACATATTTGCAAATATTCCAGTCCATAAAGGGTATAAAAGCAAGGGTCAGCTAGTTCTCTGTTGTCAGGCAGCCATCTAAGAATCGCAGGTAAAACTCAAGAAACTGGGTGAGAATGAGGGATGTGGCTGAGGAAAACTTTAAAACAGCAGTGGCCAGCCTGTGTGTGTGGCACATTTCAGATCAGGGAGGGCACGGCAGCACAAAGGGGCTTAGGGCAGAGCAGGGGAGTGGGCAGGAAGCAGAAAGCAGAGCAGAAAATCAGGCAGGGAAATGGGATCAGAAGGGTGCTTGGGAAGGATGTGGGGTTAATTTTTGGCAAGCCTGCCAATGGTTTGCCCCTCACTGCTTTACAACAAGACAGGACTGATTAGCTCAATTTTCTTGTGAGATACAGCTGTGGTTGGGACCCACTAAAAGGAGGGAACAGGGCCCCCTTGCATTGCAGGCATTTCTTGGCCCCAGGCATCTTGAAGGTGCTCACTTGTATTTTCAACCAGAAGGCAAGCAATACAGAGGAAGATACAAAACAAGAAAAGAAATTCTGATGAGTCTTTAGCAAAGATAACTTAATTGTGCAACGGGAAAATGACCTGCAGTTTGATGGAATCAGAGACCCAATGGGAAGCCGGTGGGTGGTCCGTACCTGGTAGGGTTAGTGCTCTGTGATGCCACATCAGGAAAAACTGCTTTAAAAGCACCCAAAATGGGAGTAATGGTTTGTCATGTCTGGTTTTAGATGGGTTGGTCTGGTGCAAATACACAATCAAAAATCCAGAAGAGAAGAGGTTCACCGTGGAACACTTGGTGCCCAACACAGCCTACGAGCTGGCTGTTAAAGCTGTCACAGGCGGAGGAGAGACCCCCATCACTCAGACTTTGAACATAAATGCGTTGGATGACCGTGAGTTTTGAAAATGCAAATGTGCACTGTGGTTGGGAGTTACCTGTCAGAGCTGCCTGGTATTCTGGAAGGAAAACATGCCTTCTTAGATTACTTAGAACGAGCGGGTATCTGAGAGAGCTGGTATTGTTTAAAAACCATGCAGTAATCAGCATAGTAACTACTTTACAGTACTTTTAACTCACATAGCTCCCATCATGTTAGAAACTAAAAGGATTTCACAGTGTCACGGAAGCCTCACATACATTTACTCACTTTTTCACAGGAGGTTTATCTGCTTTGCAAGTACCAGGGACAGGCAATAGGCAGTTGTCTCAGGTGCTAACACGGGAGGGATGGGGGGGCAACGATTATGGCAGGATATTGTTGCAGTCTTCTCATTGTGATCATGGAGGCAGCAGCAACCAGAAGCTGCTGTTACCCCCATATGCAGCAGGCGCCATGAGCGCGCTTGTACACTACTGCAAAGGCATGGACTCAAAAGGCAGGTCTCAGACCCTGGAAATCCTGATTAACAACCCTCTTCTCCAAATACCAGACCATTTTGAAAAGGAATAGCATTTATTTCTAGCCAGCTTTCAAACCTAGATAAAAATGTATAAAGGTTCATTAGCTGATGAGTGTTTATGACATGAGGAAGTACTAAACTGTGTGCAAAGAATTTTGAATTTCTAACATGAATTTTTATAGAAAATTGGTTTGGAAAGCTGGTCATTCATACATTGTGTGCTAGAGGTAACAGAAGGAGGACGATTGCCAGAGAATCATGCTGACTCACTGGCTAGATGTGACATGCAAAAGCACTTGCTTGTAATTCTGGCTGCTTGGAGAAACCATTTAGGAGGCTTGTTGCCTTGGGACTTGCGCCTCCTGGCTGGAATTCTCCAGTTCTGACTTGCTTTACCCTTGGAAAATGTGGTACTTTTGGTTAGTTCACAGAAATGTTACATACTTCCACCTTGGTGACTACAACCTTCCAGTCAGCTAGTGATTTGTACTCAGCATGGAAGGTCCTGCCCGTGATTACAACGGTGGTAAAAATGTATAGGACAATTATTAAACCGTCTCCAAAGACAAGCCTTTTGTCCCAATGTTACTGCTAATTTTAGAATGTACTTTCGTAACATGAATTTCCTTGTTGGCTGCAACTCTACAACAATTCTCACACAGCTGCATCACGCTAACTGCGCCTTGTCTCTAATTACGCTGATGCCAAGAAGGGAAAAAGCTGAAAATTAATTTTGAAAATATTATTGTTCTTTCATAGCAAATAAGATATATCTTCTACTTGTGCTGGGGATCATTCCTTTTGTGCTGATAACGGCCATTTGCTTCTGGAAACACAAATGGTAAATTAATTACAATACATTTATTTCTGTAAATGGAGACTAGATTATTTTAATCTGAACCAGGGTTGCATCTTGTCACAAAGACCTCTTCTTTTCTCCCTCTTCTTATGTCTCTTAGTAAGCGGGTACCCTAAGTGTTTGGCTTGTAGTTATTAGATGGAGCTAAATTACTGATTCCACAGATCCAGAGAGAATAAATAAATCAAGAGGAAAACAAAACCAACATTTTAATTTGTCTCACTGTATTTTGCTAGGGTGAAGGATTATTGCTCTCAAATTCCTAGTCCTGACAGAAAAGTGCTATCCTTTGAAGGATTTAAGGTAAGGTCACTACACAAACTGAGTAACTGAACTGTCTATTCTTTGATTAGGATCCAGTAAAAGAAAGGAAAAAAAAAAGAATTAGCATAATTTTGCTAGTGTGTTTATTACTAGTTAAAAAAAAATGATGTTCCTTTCCGTTTACAAAAGGCTTATCTCGCTAACGTTGATTTTGGTAGACTACTCTCCGTTTTCCTTTGCAAAGACTCTATAGCGAGTGATCAGGTTATACAAAGGATTCTTAAACAGGGTGCCATGGCACCCTAGGGTGTGATGAGATCCTTTTCAAAGGTATGGTGCAATATTAGTACTCTTAGGGCTTGTGTACACATACTAAACTGACTTAATTAAACTGACTTAACTAAGCCATGTCAGAGCATACACACATACAGCTCCTTGACATAGTGGGAGCAATATTGTAAGCTAAATTGACTTAATGAATATGGCTTGAGATAATACACCTTGGAGGTGCATGCTGTATATAGTTAAGTTGGCTCTGTACACCTTAACTGTATGCTCTGACAGTTAAATCAGCTTTAAAAAGTTAAGCTGGCTTAACTGTCAGAAAGCTAGTACATGCGTACGTACCACATGGTATCCAAACACTTACAATGACTCACAATTTAAACCCAAAGATTTCAGAGAGAAGTCCGTATTGTCAAAAGTGTGCTAACCTATTGTGCTCTCTGAGTTATTTGCAACAGAAGAATTACTCTATTATGTTTCCATAGTCAAAAATGTAGTGAAAAGCTACACACTGCCATTTTGTGAGGTGGTAAAGAGTTACTGCTGAATACAGTTTCTGCACAAAAACTCTTGACAAGTTTACAAAAACCTGTTGAGGTAGACAAATCCTTCTAGTGTTACTATTTAAAATCCTAACTTTCAAAGTTAGATCATAATACACTTACCCTTGGAATCATGCACTAGATATTGACTAGATGAGTCCTTTAAAACTATGGGTATGGACAGACACATTAAAAAAGTCAAGAGATGGGGAGCTTATTGCATATTAGCTTTTCTGCAGAAACTGTTTGGTGCCTCTGTGAGGGGTGAATTGCCCGTTTATCTTCTATTTACTGAAGGATAGGAGCAGACACACAGTAAGTTCCAGCCTCCATCCTTTAATTCAGAATAATTTGTTTGGCTGCCCATAGTCTATATCTGATTGCTCCTTCCCACCTCATAGCTGATATACATTAAACTTTTTGGAGAACAATTCTATTTGGTACATCATAAATGAAGCACCTCGTCACATTTAAAATAGATTTGGTAGAGAAAGACCCTACTTTGCCTAACCTGTCAACCTTAATGCTTATGTTCAGTGTAGATTTTAGAAGAGGAAGGCTGCCAAAACCTGTTTAAATATTCTATTGCAGTCTGCTTTTTGTTACGGAAATTACAAAGATAAAACCTGCGCAAGTCTATAATGGGGCCTGCTTTCTCATTACTTGGCATATTTCATATGTTGAGCTTAGATCGTATTGGACAGGTGTTTTTCTTTAAAATTCATTTCTGCTAAAGGTACCAATCAACTAAAATCATGCCTGTCTGGTTATTCTGTAGGTGGCTTCTGAAACAGAATTGAACGTAAGTGACTGCATTCCTGATGCTGTAACATTGGAGAGCAAGTCAGAAGCCAAGAAATTAAATCTGTGGAGTCAGAGGAGTATGCTAGAAGAAAGGAAGACTGCCATTAATGATTCTTCTTGGCTTCCCCTTGTTCCAAATGAAGACAGAGATTTTACATGCTCATCCTCAGATTCAGAAACTGGCATTTGGCATTTAAAAAACCCTGTCTACTCACCCAGTGCTGCACATGATTCCACGCCTTATCAGAACCTGCATATGTTACATACAAGTGAGCCATCACCTCCTCCATTATTATACCAGCCACAGCATGACATTGAGATCATGAATAAAGACACTGTCATGCCACGCAGAGAAACTATGATTGGAGACACCAGCTTGGTATATATTTCACAAATGGAAGTGCCTTGCTCTGGGACTAGATCAAATGATCTGTATTGTTCCACTGAGTCTGGTGAATGTTTAGGTTACAACCTGAGTTCAGACCTGGTTACATCTGTATCTGATGGAGACCTTGAGCAGTATGGCCCTACCTCCACCAGTACAACGAGGACACTGCATCCAGACTAGCATTAAACCTTGATAAATATATGTATAGTGCAGTGATCTGTATGGTGCAGTTTGATCAGAAGTAATGGGCATCTAGCATAAATTAGATAATAAAGGTTTATCACCTATATTATGTAGGGGATCAGATCATGGTCGTCACTTCTGGCCTTAGAGAGGCCATAGTTTAGATGAGCTTATAAAGTCCAAAAACTAATACAGAAAACTTAAACCACTTTCATAATTAGCTAGGAGCACACTACATATCATATTCCCCATGTACGTGGTCCAATTCGTGATGTGTAAATAGAAAGCATGCATCAGGAACCTTAGCATAGACCACTCAACTTTTAATTTCCTAAGTTTTGTTGTTTGAATCTATGCATTTTGTTTATTTTTCTAGAAAATAAAAAATTCTGTGGAAAGCCAACTGGATTCTCATTCAGCTAATGAAATAATTAAGAAGAATTTGTTGTGGTATGTTTGAATAATTGCGTCACAGTTCAAGGTTGAAAAATACTCTTTAGGAGATGGAATTCATGTCTTCAGCCTTGTGCATTGAAATCCCACGGTTCTTCTACTCAGGCCTGGATCTCAGACTATAGTATCGTGTGAACCAAGCAGGATTGCTTTGGAAACTGAACAGCTTCGCCTGTGCAATTCTGTCCTTTGGTAGCTTGCGAGTAGTGGATGTAAAGTGACCGAAACAGCCTTTTCAGAATAAAACAGAACACGATATCAGTGGCAAGAAGCTAAGCACAGCAAAATGCAGGGGCAGATCTAGGACTTTGTATATTGGGGTGCAGAAGCAGCAGCTAGTGCTGCAGGGATGGCTGCCCTCCCCCACCACAAACCTCCACTTCCCTCCCCAGGGCAGGCAGACAGCACTGCGGGAGCAGTAGCTGGGGGCTTTTTCTTAAGTCCTTCAATCAGGTAACATCTTCCCTCCTTTCCCCTCTGTGCTCAGCAGCATGTCTCCTCTCCTAATCTCATCCCCCTGCCCAGGGGTTGGGGGACTCTCCAAGGCTGCTCCTGCTCCTCTCCAGCCTGGCTGCAGGTGGAGCCAGGCTCAGCCAGAGACAGCATTGGATGTGGCGCACAGATTCCTTTCCCCCGTGCCTCTCCCAGGCTGGCAGGGGACACCAGGGAAGCTAGGCAGGAGGGGGAACCAGCTTGTCATTCCTGCTATCCCCAGCTGTGCCTGGCTCCCTGCAGAGCTGGGTTGCAGATCTGGGCCGGAAGGCGCCGGAGTGGCTCTGAAGCAGCTCTGGAGCTTCCTCCACCCCTAGGGGAGCTGGAGGGCATGGAGGAGAAGGAATAGAGAGGAATTCTGATCTGATTCAGGGTCTTAAAGTCCTTGGCTGCTGCTCCTTTGGCATGGCTGGCTGCATTTGTGTTACTGCACATCCTCTGACTTTGCCCCTGGAAAAACAACAGAACAATCTACAGCAGCGATCTCCAACTTTTTAAAGTAAAGTAGGAGATCACCTTCAGCATTTAAAAGCAATCCAAGATCTACTGTGCACCACCCTCCTCCAGCAGGTAAATCTGTGGTGTGGGAGGATGGGGGTCAGATTGAGGCAGAGGGAGAAAAAATCAGGGGGCATTGCCTCCCCAGCAGATTAGTCCCACCTGGTCAGGGCCCTGCTCAACTTACCCCAGCTCCTGCCTCTGCAACACTGTCCCTCATCACAGGGGCCTAGATCTAGCCCCCGCTCCTTCCCTCTCCCATGGACTGACCTGCTGGGCTGCGGCATGTGCATGAACGTACATGAGCACTCAGCCCCCCATCCCAGCCTCAAATCAACTCCAAGAAGCTCCAAGATCTACCGCAAGAGGCTATGAGATCTACCGGTGGATCAAGATCCACTAGTTGATGACCACTGACCTACAGGCACCTAAAGCTCAGAGAGGCAGAGCTTATTCCTAACACTGTTGCTTCTGTGTTCAGTGTTTCTTATTTCTGTTAAGAGGGGTGCCCATTTAAAAGTCCCAGGGAAGTTCATTGTTTGTCCTGTTTGAGGCCCATTCTGGGGTCAGGTGTCACGGACTAACTTTAGAGCAATTGATTTTCTTAATTGTCTGATATTTTGGGGATGGGTGTTGTCAGACTCATTCCCTCCATTTGGCATTAACGTAGTTATTTTCTGCCATTAAACTTCTTGTATGTAAGTAGCAAACACCACAGCAAGCAAATGGATGTAAAGTTTCAGGAATATGTCATGTTCTTCAAAACTGGGGTGAAATTAAGAATGGTCCAAGCTGTGTAACAGCAAAATCATCCTGACAGTAAGGGGGATACAGGTGTGGAAAAATGTCCTTAGAAAAGCAATGAAAATCGTTTCATCATGACTAGACAAGGTGTTAGAAAATATTTTGTGGTAAGCAATCATGCATTTTAATGAACCTGAACTGAGTGAGCTGTGAGACCTTGCTACATCCAGTTTGTATAGAATATTAAGCAGCTAAAGATTAATTTGGCCTACCATTTAAAACATTATAGTTTTAAAGCAAGGTACGTTTGCAATGAAGCAGAAAAGTTAGGGGTGTATTAAAAAGGTTTTACTCACAAGTAGCATTTTGAGGAAAGAGGAACCTTGGATACCGAATGGAGACCTTTTTCCAGTTAATATGGAGGGGCTGTGTTCTTTGGAGGCTACATAAGCATACAAACTGATTGATTTCAGATCTAAATTAGTAATATTGTAGTTATTTCAGCACTGTGTTGTGAATCATGAGCATCACAACTCTGAAAGTCGTGTTTGGGCCTCTGCTCTGGGAAGGCTCCAGAATTGTCATTTCTTTGGCCTGTCCAGACCGTTCCCTCTTCACACAATGAGATCGTCACCCAGGCCCCCAGAAGCAGTGTGAAAGGGTAATTTTCAAGGCATCATAGTTATTTAAACGCACCCTTTCCCAGATAATTTGTAGTTACTCTGCGTTCCTGTTCATCTCCAAACATATGTAAAAGTTAAATCAGATATACAGACTTTGTAAAGGTCTGTGGCACAAATACTCAACTTCAGAAAGCACAAGAAATACACTGATTAGGTGAGACAAACAACTACCATCCTCACACATACCTGTAGGCATTTCCCTGTCGTTTTCCTGTTACCACTTGTGTGCTCGCTGGGCATTTTTACACATGCTTGCGCAGCAACACCAGGCATTTTGAAAAGTGCCCAGTGCTGCATCACTTGGACTTGTATAAGCAGGGAAATGCACATCAGCACTTAGAAAATGGCAATGGTCCACTTTTGAACTAAACACTAAAAGGTGTTTCAGGTCAAAAGCACACTACCTCCACTTTCTCCACGCTGATGCGCAGTTTGCTGCTTATACAAAAATCCAGGTGATGCCATGCTTTCATGGAGAGCAGACTTAATTGAGTCTGCTCCAACATGCTGGACCTCTGGTGTGTCCAGGCATGAAAATGTTTGTGTATAAATCCCATCTGAGTTTAAATAATCTTCAAGGGCAGTGGTTTGAAACTTTTTTTCATTTTTGAACACCTAAAAAAATTCTGATGGAAGTACAGACTTCTTTGAAAAGTAAATGTGGGTATTCACATACTTTTGAACAAAACATCTTTTGCAGACCCTTTAGATATACTCTATGGACCCCAAGGGGTCTGAGGTACACGGATTGAAACCCACTGTTCTAAGGAATTCAGAGACTTCTAATTCTTTCCATCCTCCACATGATTTCTTCTCTGACACAGTCTTCTTTCCTTGTATTAGCTTTCAAATTGGACAGTAAGAAATCCTTTTATAACCACTGTTCAGCCCATGGCCATTTTCAAAGAGCATTCTAAGATTATATCTAAACATCATAATATTATAACTTTAAGATTGCTAGTAGTAGTGACTGACACAGCCAACTGTATTAGATTTTCACTATGAGACCTATTTTTATTAAATGAATTAGATAAAAGCAGCCTTGCCAGTGAAGAGCATAGAACAAGGCAGAAAGAAACCAGGATGGTGGGTGGCAAACCACATCCCAGTATAGTGAAGGAAGGAGTTCAGAAATCCTATCAAAAACTGATTTTAACAAAGACATGCATTTTTTCTGACACCTTCCAAAGCCCGAGAAAAATGGCTTCAATGTGATCTCGATGAAACAAAGATATTTATTGAATAAACCAAACCAAGAAATGTGTGCTAAACTAAGCCATTTACAAAGTTAAGGGATAGACTGGAGGCAAAAGGGGAGAACTTAATAACCCACTGCCACCATCCAGCACTTGGGGTCATGGCAGCACAATTTGAGAGCCCCTGCTCTAAGTCAAAAGCAAGCTCTAGGCTTAAAAAGTAATTTAACAAAGATATCAGCAGAGAGGCCATAATTGCAAACTGGAATTTGTAAGCTGAACATTGGACCCCCAAATTGTTCCAACCAATATGGCCATTATTTGGGAATCTTGTTAAGCAACTTCATGAAAAAAGATCTAAAAAACCTGGCTAGACAAGGATAACTTCTGTCTAAAACTGGATGCTCGCCTAAAGAGTTCAATCTTCAATGTTTTCATAAGCATTTAAATACTGTCTCTCTGAACACAGAGTATTATCCACGTGTTTCCACAAAGCAGGCAAAAAGCTACCACTAACAATGCAGTCTCCTGAATTTGGATCTTGTGGGATTTAAAAAAAAAAAAAAAAGGTATCTTTTTCCTTTAAAGAAAAATCAGATTAGTTAGCAAGAAACCACAGTACAGCAAATGTCACTTAAGAAGTCAGCAAGTATTTAACAATAACACAAGCAGTTTGCTAAATACTATTTATTTCTGGATTATAGGCACCATCTAAATAATTGTGATGGCTAACTTGTGTTGGAACAGTGTGGCTCAGCTGTTCCCACCTCATCAAGGCTCATTGCCTCATTACTTGAAGAAGTGTGTCCAGAGTGTACACCTCATTAAGGCTTGCTCTTTTTTTGTTATTCAGACCACAGGCAGCACAATTAAATCAAACGTGCCACTTACTCATGTCCTTGAAGGGCAGCAGAATCTATGGAAGGGCGCAGTGACAGAGCACTGAGGGATGAAAAACACAGCTTCAGGACTTGCTGACCTTCAGGCTCACTCAATTTTTTGGTTCCCAAACAAACCTGGCATATAGGGTTTCCGCACACACGTCTAGAAACATTTTTTGTCTTAGTGCTTCTGCCCTGCCCCTTTCCTATGCGCCAACACCAAGGGCATAGTGCAGGTTTCCTCCTTCTCCATTTTTTTCAACCAAAGCCACAGTCAGTGACTGTAGGACTCCTTCCATCAGCCCTGGAGACAAGTCTTTCTTCACATCCAATGCATGTAAAGATGCTTCAGCTCCGCAGGAATGATGATGATGAAGCAAGTGTCATCACATTCATATGTTGGAAGCATGAGGGCCAGGAAGCCAGCAATAGGTAGAAGGGTTAATGTCAATAAGACCATGGGCACCTGAAGGAGGGCCATAAGGGCATTCATAGATGATATGGTTGGCCATCTGAGCTTGAGCACCACAGCTACAGCCAGGGTCATTGGAGAGGCCCCAAGAGTGCATGTTTGTCTTAAACTGTGCAATACCCGTTCTGAGATGGTTAAGAGCAGTCCAGGCCCTTCTGGGCAGCTGCCATCCTCAAGACCAAAGGAGGTGGTACTCTCTTCTACCTTGGGGGTCTTCAAGAGGAGGCTGGACAGATATTTGGCTGGGGTGTTATGACCCGCACTTGTTCCTGCCCGGGGCAGGGGGTCAGACCTGATGATCTGTTTGGGTCCCTTCCGACCCTAAGTACTATGAAACTATGCACTGTGACACTGCTAGGCTGGAGTGAAAAGGATGGTCTGAATTTTGAGTGTTGAGCCCTAGAGCTACAGTAACAGCTTGTATCCTGATGTCGTGGGAGGGAAGGGGGTGTTGGGAATGCCTGAGAGGCCTGGTAAGTAGTCAACTAGGTGTGGCATAAGGCATTGGGTAATGGTCCTCATTACCAGAGGAATGAAACTTTGGAATAAACACCAGTAGGTTATTCTGTTGGCTGAAACTAAACTCAGTGACAAGGGCAGTAACCACTTCCCAGTCTGCATGTGCAAGTTCATCCTAGAAACAGATCCACAGGTCAGTCTCACTTGGCCATGGTAGTAGCAGCCTGGAGAGAGAGCTGGTTGCGAACTGCTATACCATGAATTTACCCCCAAGCTGACACTGCCATATTAGTTTTGTCTGATGTGTGGGTGGGCTCCTGTCTGCATTAAGTTTCTCTGATAAAATAGGTAAGCTGACACTATTGCAGGGGTTCTCAAGTAGGGTACTGGGAAATTCAGAAAAGTTATAGAGGGGTAGCCTTGGATCTAAAAACCACTGATCTAAACAGTTGGGAAACCCTATTTGTTTGTCAAGAGGATGAATTAAATCAGTGATTTTCAACAGGGGTGGCACAATACTCCAGGGTGCCATGAGAGATTTCCAAGGGTACCACAGTGCCCGGTCCCCGTGCCAGAGGAAAGCAATCACTTCTTTCCTTGCTTACCGCCAGGCTTCCCAGTAAATTGAAGATAAGCAGTACTCACAGTGGCTCCCCACTCCCTAGTGCTCCCAACACTCCTGGATGTTGGCTCATGTGCAGAAAGGAAGACATGAGACCACACTTTTCAGCCTGGCTCATGCCCCCATTGTTCTATGCTCCCAGGGACAGTAGGAGGCTGCAGGTGCACATGGTTCTGGTTGCTATGCATGAGTTCCTGTAGAAGCACCTATGGTGGCTGGGATCTCACTTTCCTCTTCAGATACAGACTAGTGGCTGGGTGGGAGAAGGCTGTGGAAAAAGCAGGGCACAGAGTGGTATGGTCATGTATCTACCACCTTTACCTAGACCAGCTAGATTTGAGGTCAGGATTTCTCAACCGGATGCCACTAAATTCCAAAAAAATTATGGATGGGTGCCATGACACTGAAAAGGTTGAGAACCACTGAACTAGATGCAAAAACCCTGCATCTGGACTGGCTACCACTTCCTTGACAAATGAAGAGAAACAACTCTTGCCAGTTGGGTTTGATCACAAACAAACTGTGCTTCAAAATATGCAATGATATGGAAACAGTCGATTACATAAAACACAAAGCAACACCTCTTTGAATGTATGTAAAAAGAGGTGCACTTTAATAACCAGTTCAGTACTTCCAACTCAGTACTTTGTTATAGGATGGCATCTGAAACTACTAACGAAACAACTCATTTACATTTAGAGCTGGTCAAAAGACAGATTCCCAACAAACTTAGAATTTTCATTTGGCTTTCAGAAATTATTCCTTTTAACTATGAAAGCTTTCTAAAAGATCCTAGTCATCAAAAATATTTTTCATTATGTGATGCATCACATGCATCAAACATTTTTCAACATCAAAAAACACTGAAAGTTTTGCTAGTTTTGACAACAAAATATGAAAAAGCTGAGAAGTCTTTATAGAGATTTCCAAAAGTTTTTTTGGAAAATGGTCATTTTCCTACAAAAAGTATTAATATACAGTACCCTTTTTGACAGAAAAGTGTTTACTAGAAAAAACTTAAGTCGACTCTAGTTATTTAGGATCTTAACTATATCAAGCTGATTTTTAGTACTTCGAAATACACAAGAGTCCAAGACAACTGTGAGAAGTTTAAGTACATTTTATTAACAATGCATCCCTTTGATAAGATTATGCTTCAGAAGGCTTTTAATGCCCATAGACATGAACTGTACACACTATACAAAAACAAAAACACAAAAAAAAATCAAGGTGGGCAAAACCATTTTGGGATAAGCCTCTGTTTAAATTATACACAGCTCAATGAAATATTCTTAAGGAAAATATATAAATACTTTTTTCTTTCTATGTTACAGGTATACAATATAAATCAGATTTCAATGTCTTGTTCAGTGACCTACAAACACTAGATCCTCCAAATATGTAGCAGCGTATTACTAAATAAAAAAAGAAAAGACCACTAGAGGCAGGGAGAATAACTCTTGAGATTTTCACAATCCCTTCCCTCTTCAAAAAGATTAATTTACATCATCTCTTATAATGCAGTTTTAGGGATTCTGACAGCCAGTACTGGAAACTTTTTAATTTTTTTTTAAACTACTTCTACAAAATGTCTGCCTTTTCCCCTAAGACATTGCATTTTGTGCTAGAACAACCTATTCAGTGGCAAAATGGCATGTTACACTTTTTGGCATAAATTACATTTCTCAAATTAAATAGTGTATTTTACAAAGCAAGTCAAGCAAAATGTGCAATTTATGCATGCTGTGGCATTGCTATCCACCTATTTTACAAAAATAGTCCAAAGAAAATCCACATTCTTTACTGAACATACAAGTCTGGTGCGAACAAAAGTAACTAGGAAACCAAAGCCAGGAGTTAACAAAACCAAACAAACAAAACTGCAAGACTAGTCTTTCGGGGGTAAATAAAAGGGCTCTAGTATGTTCCCAAAGGTCTTTTACAATCTTAGAATTCCTTTACAACTCACTACTACACCTTGAATAAGTGCATAGTAATGAAAGCATCACTGAAGAAGATTATAGGACCTTCTTTCAGCTGCCTCTGCAATGAAGCACAATCAGAACTTCCCGGAGGGGCAGCAAGGAGAGGATGTAGGAGACATTTCTACAACCTTATAAAACTTACTTTCATTAAGATTCCTCATCTTGGACTTACATTCACCTTGTTACAGAAACGTGCTTTACCTAAAAAGCCACAACTGTGGATCCAAGTGCAGACTGTAATGGAAGCATTGACAATTTCACCTCATCACAGTTCGTTACCAGGGCTGTCCAACTGGCAGCCCACAAAGGGTTAAATTGTAGCTCCCAGGTTCCCACCTAGCTGCCTTGCTCTGGGTCTCAGGGCTCCCACTCCTTCTAGCTTCCCCTTCCCTGTCCCAGGGAGTGGGACAGTGTAGCCTGCAGTGCTGGGGAAGCCCCGCGGCCTAAGGTGTTTGAGAGGCTTGATGGCTGGGGAGGCTTTGGGTGAAGTGGGGCTCCTAGTGCAATGGTGGGTAGAGGGAGGTGGGTTGGGGGCAGTGCCCAGAGGAGTGCAGGGCAGCAGGGGGGACATGCTGCCTGCAGCCCTGGGGCCCCCAGCCTCCACTGGTACAGTCCATTGAGCATCTAGTCCCTGGCTGCTTAGAAGTTGAACAGCCCTGAGCTAACTGTTTGAGAACTATTTCTAGAGTAGGCATTTCTATTGTTCTTCAACTCCCCTCTCTCAACAAATTAGTTTCATACCTACTTTCCAGTTCACTGCATACATTTAAGTACAGTGACAAAAATCTCAGACTGGTCCTTTATTTGCTCTGCTGGTGTGCACTTTAAGGAAATGTAACTTACCTCTGAACACTCCTACCCAACTCTTCAGGCCAGTCCTCCCATCCTAAAAATTAAGCTTTTCAAAGGTGTAAGCTACTGAACACGTTACCATTTTAGCGTGACTTGAAAAAGCAGTTTTGATCATTGTAGGTCTGTCCAGAAGTGGGACTATTGGCTGAGGGAAAGCTCTTCTGTACTTCAAGTACTGTGTGTGCAATGGCCCGAGTTACTGAGCACGCCCGAATGTGCATGCTTAGGGGAAGGCACTTCAAAGACTGTTTTTCAGAGGTGATGAACATTTGCAACTCCCACTGAAAGGTCACTGAGGTAGGAGAGTTCAGCACCTCTGAAATTCAGGCCTGTTTTACATGCCTAAATATGGATTAAGGTGCTTCAGGCACCCTCCTCTAAAGTGACAGAATACTGTTCTTGAAAGGCAAACTTTGCAAAGGGATATTTTTAAAATTCACTCTAAAATTAGGAATGAAGTGTGTCATTTGTCCAAATATCAAATTACTCCAAATTATACAGTGCCCTTTTATTTGCCAATTAAAACTAAATATTAGTGTGAATCTAATGTAAATTAAGTCTAGAAATGCCTTACTGATGAAATGTATGGTACTGACCCTGCACCTTCTGAAAAGTCTTAAAATCTATCCATATAGATACATTTTGAAGAATTCATATTGTTACAACTGAACTTTGAGCAATGATTAGCACATTAACTTTTTGTTGCCATGGCTCCCCACACAAAACTGAGTAGTTGAGGACACGTAGGCACTTGAGGATGGAAATCCAGATATGTCGGTGCACAAGGGAGTTAGAGTAGCATTCGTTTTAAAAAGTACATTGTAATCTTCGTTTGCTTCCTTTTTGTTTAGGGAACAAGAGGCCTTTTCTAACATTTTACATTAAGTGCTATAGATAAAACTGGTGACAAATACAGGTTTTTTTTAAATACAGGTGATAAAAATCATCTATTTTGCCTGAACTGCAGAAAAATAAACATGGAGTTATTTGATGTAACCCCATCTAGAGTTAACTCAAATATCTTATACTCTATCCTAACTGAGGTAGTGTTTTAAACTACTGTATAAGATATGCTAATCCCATTTTTTGGTGGGAATACTATATTACTTCCTTTGGAGTTTATACCACTATTTGGTCTACTGTGGTTGACATTTTGGTTTTGCAGAAATGTTTATTTCTTAAGACCAAAGCAATCCAAATAGTTATTAGTAGGTGATATTTTCAAGGTGTTTTCAAATTGTCTTGTATACACATTGTTAGTTGTGTCACTGATGGCAACAAAGTTCTTTTTTTCTGCTTTTCCTTCAGTGGGAACATGTGAAAAGTTCACAGAACTACATCTGATTCTGACCTGCAGCTGACAGCGCTGTAACTACTGTCCTGTAACATGTTGGTATGAAGTGCACACCATGACACAGTGAAGCCAATTCTACAAAGCAAGATGAAAATGTTTCACCCACATGATGAATTTCCAAAAAGATCAATTGAATTCTACATTTCACCAGGAACTGTCTTTTGCTGTTACTAGTTCAGAGTGCTACCTGCTGACATTTTCAATAGCATAGATAATAAGCTAAGATGGGGCAATGCCATTAGATTAAATTTCCTCACACATAAAGCAGTAATCTAGCATGATTTCAAAATGGATAAAAACGGTTTTCTACCTAGTACTGTTCTGCTGAACGGCTCACCCTTCTGAAGATCAAAGGGTAACCCTTTCCATTACATGCTTTCCAATAAAGGTGGCAATGCTACGATATATACAAGTTTGCATATATTTGTATTTAATTGCTAAAAAGGCTTCAAGTCTCTAGATGCATGAGAAGATTGGGGTTTTTCTTTTTTCATCTTGCGCTCAAAGTTAGCAACCTCACTAGTAACAGGGTGAAGGCAATTACTGTACATATTAACAGTCACTGTATCACAAAAGTTGTGCAAAAGATCTAAAGAATATCAATAGAAAATTAAAGTACTGCTGCTTGAAAGTTTGGTATTTAAGGCTTTTCACTACAATTATTAGCATTATCTGTTGACTGACCAGTCACACACTGAAAATTCAAGCAAATCTTCATTTTAGAAAAAAACCCTGCTGCATGGAAAATGGAAACTGCCTATTTACTACGTCTTCCCTCAAAAGCAGCAATGATCAAATGTTTTCAAGTTACTGGATACAGTATTCACCCCATCTGATACAAATCATACTTGTTAGAGATTATCATTTAGGAATAAGACCAACGTTAATTCTACATTGACATGAGTGTAGAAACTCCAAAGAATACATGCATAACGGTCAGGGAAAACAATCAGATTTTAGTTGATTTATACCTAAAGAATTTCTCATTTTCAAATCAAACTGTAGTGAAAATCCTTACCTCATTCAGATAACATCATATAAGTAAATGCAACAAAACTGGAGAGACTGCTAATAAAATAAGAACTCTTGCAACTATAATGACATTAAAATAACTTACAAGAAAACCCCAGATTCACAGAGGCTTTCCTTTCTGTCTGAGATTATAAATCCCCCAAGTAGTGTTACAAACATAAAGAAAACTAACACAGACGGGCCAATATTAATCCCCTAGTTTCCATGGTAATAGCATGCTTCCATTGTTGAAAATGGAAAGGAGTTTTGTGTACCCTGATGTCTGGTGTGCAAGGGTTAAAATGCAAGGCACCAATCTGCTTACCTGGAACAGAATTCCAAGTCAACCATGTAAAAGATGTTTCTGCAGACTGTCCTATGTTTAAATGTCATGTTAAAAAAGAAAATGAAAATCTGTGGCAGGTGTTCAGTGCTTGGCTCTTGCATATATTGGTAATTACTATTATTAAAACTATGGTAATGTTATCGATTCCCTGAAGGGCTCAGAGGAAAGGGGCAGTAATTTGTTGAGAAAAAATATCTTTAGTTCACTCTTCATGTATCAGTGACTTCTGGAACAGTCTAGAAGATGATTCTCTCAATCTCTGCGCTGTACAGTCAATCAGAAGTCATCTGAGGCTTTTAGCAAGTTCATACACTGCACAACAAACAAAACTGAGGTCAGGATTCAGCTGATGTATCAATTATTGGTTGTTTTGATGGTGTTGCTAGAACAGCCTCTGCTTCTTCATGCATCTGGGGGAAAAGAGGATGCATAATATGTTACATGTTTCTGTGTTAAATTCTGTAGCCTAGAAAATAAGAACTGCTCAGTTTAACCATGGAATGTGCATTAGTGATGTCATTACATCTAAAACAAACCTCCACTTACCTGTAAAAACTGTACATCTTGAAATAATTCCTGTATGAATCTTCGAGATGGTAAGCGAAATGTGCAGTGTGCTAGCAGGTAGGACACCTCTGAGTAAAGGCATATATCATCAAATGCTTGGGGGTATTTCTCCTTAATGCTGATCAACAGGAAAAAAAAGACATTTTAAATATGATCTCACTTCAAATTTGATTATATTTTAAGAACTGTTCAATTACATGCTGCTCAATATAGTTAATGACATTTAACTCTAACTGAAGAAGCTGAGGCTTATGAATTCAATGATCCGACAAAATATGAAGGGGAGGAGTACGCAATTCAAATGACCTGCGAAGCTAATTATTATTTTACTCTTTAGGCACAACAAGCAATTTGACATACTAGCTATTATTTTGTATCTAACTAAAGGAAATATAGCCTAAATGAATTTGCATATGACTATATAAATAATACCAAATATGAAGATGCTATTCAAGTTCTGAGGGTAGGTTCTGTTTCTAAAAATAAGTCAAAGAACAGAACAAAATATTGACCTAACTGACGGTGTCAAGTGTGGTTAAAAGAAACGCATGCTATTTGTCTGCCATTCAGCAACAAGAAAATGAACAACTTAACATTCATCAAGTTTTTAAAATAATAACTAAAATGGGCATTTCAAAGCTGCGTGCTAGCAGCCATCTTGCCAAAACATGGTGTAAGTTTTCACCAGCTGCACTATGAAAGCCTAAAGCTTCTATCATAATATTGAGAAACCAGAAGAATTTTCCCAATGTACTGATAAACTCCAATTAAAATATAAGAGCTTACATGGTTTATGTAAGTACATGGTTTTGATCTTGTTTAACAGAGATTAAATATGAAGAAAAAAACTAGCTATCGATTATAAAGTACTTAAATTTACTTATGCCAGGGATTCTCATACTGACTTACAAGCTTCATGGAGTTGCTGGCAGCTGCTGAAGAACGAAGTTAAACAACACACAGACAAGTGCACACACATGCATCTTTTAATTTATTACGTTTTGATTTTCTTCAGTTTTTGCTTATTATTTTACAAAGTCACTTAATGACAAATTATTTGAGCTGGAGCAATGCACCCAAGTCACAAATTCTGGGGCATGCACATCTCCAGGGCTGCATATCGTGTGGCTCTCAGTCATTTCAAAATATTGGTTCACAGCTAGAAGGGTTGGAAGTGTGGTCATCCCTGGCTCATACTATGCTAAACAAAATATTTAAGATGACCACAGTCTTCAAGAAATATCTATATTTCTCATACAGTATCTTGAACTGGCAAGTTTTGAATGTATGGTCCAAAACCACAGTACAGTACATACAGAAAATATTTAATGAAAACAACTCTTAATGGTCAGTGCATTATTATGAAACAATTGAACAAACAGCTATAAATCAATGTAGTAAGGTTTAACCATAAATCTTAACAGGCAGATTTTTAGAAGAGCTAGAGATAAAGCATGCATGTCTGTGCTACACTCCCTGTCCACTCATCCTGATGGTCACAGGCACATTTCTGAGTTTAAAGCGTACATGCAGAAGCTGGAGGGCAGGGGGTTCTCAAGAACATCCCTGTTGTGGCACACTGCTGCCAAAGTATAAACACGTCTTATCCATCCTGGATCCTCACTCATGGGATGGGAGAGCGCTCTGACAAAACTGTTCAACAATGCCTAATGCAGTGCTTATTTTTGCAGTTATTACTGCAATCCTTTGCTAAAGATCTATGGTCTAAACTGTTTTAATGCAGTTTGAAGCCAGCAGAAAGATATGAATACAAATTATAAGAATTTTACTACATATGTATACTGAACATTGGTAAAAATTGTAATACAAAAGACACATTTTACTTACGTCAGGAGCCCAGTCTCATGGCCTTTTGTTCCTACAGAACTGCTCAAATTGATTACTAAACGTAAGACTTCTTTCCGCAACAGTATACGGCACACTGGTGTATCATCTGGGATAGATTTGACCCCTTCAGAAAATAGTATGAAAATTGTATGAAATTGACACAGGGCATACTTTCATTAGGCTAAATGGGAATACTGTCTGCTAACTCTCAAAAATTACTGCATTTGATGAATTTCCATCAATCTTGTTAAAAATGCAAAGATCAAGAAGCTCTACATAATTTTTCATTCACTTAAACACAACACCAGCTTATTGTGAAAAAAGTAGATGAGAAGTTCAGAAATGCTGAGTAATATATCCCGTAGAATTTCAGTCATAGTGCTGGAAATCTCAATTGTGGTGTTGAGTCGTATCACATTGCTACCGAAAACTCCCAATTCAACTGAAAGATAAGTCTGTCCTTGTGCATGAATTACAAACTGTCAAGGCTGGCAAGGATCTGCTTTATCAGTCAAGTAATTATCTTAATTCAAAATCTTAGCCACCACCAGCCAATTCAATAAAAATTACAAACATCTTTCATAATATTTTATTTTTAAAGAACTCGAAGCATTTATCAAAGTGTCTAAATATGGTTCCTGTTCTACTCCAAAAATCCAAAGTACAGGATAAAATGTTCAAGATTCGTATGAATTACCAACAGTTTAAGATAGCAACACTAGAAAAAAGGGAGGGGTATATTGATTAGAACTAAGGCAAAGAAAGATTAACTGAGTTCCTAAAGGCTGCAATGACTACACAGCAGACCGGAAGATGTATCTATAGCTTCTAATTTTACTTTTGACCCCATCAGCTCTCTACTAGTTGACAGAAGCATCTTAAATATTTTAAAAGGTATTACACTGCTTTATTATGGTGAATGAAAAGTAGAATGTCTTATATTTAGATATTGTATTGCAAAAAAAGAGAAAATATTACAGATTAAGTACTTTTCACATACTAAGACGGTATTCCAGCTTACCTAGTACAAGATCTGTACTCTTGGTGCTACTAGCTGAACCATGGGATACTGCATCACTACAGCCTGAAATCCCAGAAAACTTTGAGGAATGAGAAACCACATCTAAGTGATTATGGATGGTCTGTCCACACCAATCAGGATATGGAATGTCTGAAAAATCTGACAACAAATATTGCATCTTTCAATAGAACAGTATGAGAATGTATCATTAAAGACAAAAAGGATGATAATTTTAATGCATTACAACATGTTAGAACATACATTTTATTTACCCAGAAGCAAAAATACTGATTCTTTGACAAAACTGTATCTATTTCTGAGATTCATTGTTTCTCATCTACATGTATGAGAATCATCATATACTGAAATGAAAATTGTTGAAGCAGCATTAATCTAAGCATTGGAGCAGACTTGATTAGACTAATTACAACGCTCTAGCATTGCTGCAGCATCATGTGTATAAGCCCCTGCGGGTTTAAAAATGGCTGCTGGGGTGCTTTAACTAAAGTTCACTAAATGAGCTTTTAGTTAAAGCATACCATGGCCACTTTTAAATGTGTGGGGGCTTAATACACATGATACTGGCGTTTTAATTAGGGCAGCTCTTTGTATAGACACCCTTAGAGACAAACACTTCCAACTAAAATGAAATTTTGGAAAAATGGCCTACAACAGAACAATATTAATGGTAGGTATACTAGGCCCCTGCCACATATTACACTTAAAACATGATTAATCAGTTAACCACATCACAGGCTATGACCCAGCCATGGTTAAAGCAACTAATGACATCATGAAGTAATGAATAAGCCAAGTTATTCCTCCCAAAAATGTGTAATAATTTTGTGGCTGGATGCTATCATACCATTAATTGAATGTGTGGCTAGGTGCATCCCTACCGATGGGAGTCCAGATCAGCTGAATGGGTTTCCACATGCGGTAGCCTGCTACTTCCTAGTGCAGAGGAAACCCAGCATCATGATCTCAAGATTCCCCTGCAATGGCAATAAGACATGATGGGATCCGATTCCAAATCCCACAATCATGTGGCCCGGGCAGGAAGTGCAACTGTGTGGATCTCATATCAAATCCCATCATACCTTTACCTGTATGTCTGGCAGGGGTCCTAGCATCATAGTAGCACTTAAGAGACTGAGATAAAGTCCCCTTGTGCTACATAACTTTCATACAAATAATCATGTGATAGCTCTTGTACTCAAGAGCTAACAGTCTAATATCGGGCAGGCAAACTTTTCTGTCTGCAGGCTAGAATGACCCACAACAGGTAAGAGGTGGGCAGATGGGCTAGCAATGTTCTTCCCATGGTGGCACAGGGAGAGTGCCTGGAGCTAAATGCTGCGGATGCTCCACATCTGTGGGCAGAAGGCTGCTAACCTTCAGTCTAAATAAACAAAACAGAAAAAGCTTTGCAGTAGGGCTGCGTGAAGCTTTGGTCCCTGATTCGATTCGGTAGAGATTTGGCCCTATTCGGTAGCTGAATCTCTGAATCAAATCAGGAGACCCTTTAATCTCTCCGAATTGAACTGGAACCCTCTGAATAGATTCAGAGAGATTCAGAGATTCGGACACAGACGCAGTTTTAAATGTTTTCTCTACAAACCTCAAGATACCAGGCAGCTCGTCAATGCTGCAATGCTGGGGAAGATGGAGCCTCCCACAGGAACGCAGTGCGCTCTCCAGCAGACCCGGAAGTGAACCAGAAGCACTTCCAGTCCACTTCCAGGTCTGCCAGGGAACACGCCGGGGGGGGGGTGTCCCTGCTTTGCGCCCCCCCCACACTCAGCAACTAGCACCTCCTGGGTCTGGGGGGACACTTGGGGTCCTCACGTGGCTGGCTGATTGCTGAGCCGGGAGGTGCAGGTGGCCCCCTACGCACTCCCTGGAGAACCTGGAAGCAGACAAAGTACTTCTGGTCCATTTCTGGGTTCACTGAGCACACGGGGGGGCCCCCTGTGCTCCTCTGGGATGCTCCATCCCAGCATCGCAGCTTCATGAGCTGCGCCTGACACCCTGAGGTATGTAGAAAAAAACGTTTAAAGCTGTGTCCAAATTGCTGATTCTCCAAATCAGCACTGAATCTTCAGATTTGGCCAGACTGAATCAGGAACAGTGATCCGAATCAACAAACTGAATCACTGTCCCCAGTTCAGGCTGAATCTGAATCAAACATAGTCTGTTTCACACACCCTACTTTGCAGCTTCTCCCAGCAGTATTTCCCAAAATTGATACACCTGGGCTATGCTCTTTCAAACTGCAAGTTCCAGTTTGCTGATAGAGATCTTCAAACATCTCTTCTAAATATCGCCCTTCTCTGGTTTGTCATCAGATGGCTCATCCAAAGCTATTTCAAGTCTGTCCCATTTCTTTTAGCTCTGCTGGTGCAGCACTCCAAAGCTTCCTTCTTCCCAGCAGTCATTTTATTTTATAAGTTATAAAAGGCCTATACTACTTTTATTTACTGTTAAGAAGTTTGATCTGTATTACGACATCATTTCTGTATGAGACATAAATCAGGATCCACTATATTAGGCATGGTACAAACACAGAAAAAGAGGTCTCTGGTTCCACAGTTTAAAACAAGATAGGTAAGGAAGTCCAATCAAACAATATTAATCAGCAAGGTAGACAGTGGTCTTATCACATCAGCAACTAGCTTAAGCTATTTTGTAGGCATTATTACAGCAATGGAAAATTTTAAGGAGGGATTTAAAAGGAGTATGCAGCCAATGGGAACTTAAAAAAATGAAAAAAAATCCCTGTTTCAAAATGTGAAACCAATGTGTACACATCAGGGACTAACTGAAGGCAGAAGCTGAACTCTAATTACTGAACTGACAGACAGGTATAGAATACATTGTGAAGTCCTTGTATTCACCTGAAAGTAATCCTGTATTTGATGCACTAAAAAAGGAATGTAGAGAGGAAGCAAGATAGTCAAAGCAGTGGACTGCCAACTATCTTTGCAACAGCATTCTGAATGGATGAGAGCACAGAAAAACTGAATTTGTCGGGGCCAGAGAAAAAGATACCAAAATAATCAAGACAAGATGATGAGAACCTGGAAAACAGATGTGTGAACTTTACATTGTGAAAAAAAATCTGAAAGATTTAGACAGCCTGAATATGGGTTTAGAATGCAGCCTAATCAATGACATAAGTTACAGGTCACAGCATCTCCAATTTTTTTTCTGAAAGTCTGGAATTGTTCACAAGAACAAGACAAGACAGGAAGTTCTCTTGGCACAGAGATGCTACTGTCCATGCTGGGATCCCCCATCCAGTATTGAATGATGCTCATGAGATCCAGGATGGCTCTGAAACTGATCTCCTCTAAGTTTCTGGAAAATGAAAAATACCAAGTATAGACCTAAGATCCATTTTTTCTTTTGCTCCTGCATCCAAGGGCAGTGTTTACTGGGACTGCTCAAGATGGTGAGTTTGATTTTAAAGAACAAGCTGTTTGAGAAAGAACTGCAACTCACTACTACTCTCACTCACTGGTTTGAGATTGTCAAAGATGATTCTTCTGAGAAGTGAAATTGTCTCCCAGTCCCCTGGCAGACATACAGCTAAAGGCACAATGGAATCTGATGTGTGAACCCAACAATAGTGCTTCCTGCCATTTCCTTCCTGCATAGCAGAGAGTGTGACTGTGGGATCACACATCAGATCCCTATTGTACCACAATGCTGGTGCAGCAGGAGCTCAGGCTCCCCCTGCACGGGCAAGTAGAAAGCTAGTCAAGTTGATCCTGAGCATATTAGAATCAAGAGCATATTAGAATCAAGGGCTCCAATGTGCCCAAGTCTGGAAGTGCCAGTGAGCTGACTGCTACTCCCAGCCTCAGAGGTGCACCACAGCCCTTGACTCCGAGGCACCCTTGAGGCTGGAAGCTGCAGTCAGCTGCTGCTCCCAGCTTCTGAAGTGCAACAGACTCAAAGGCTCCACTGAACCCTGGGAGTGGTGACTGATTGCGCCTCAGAGACTGGAAGCACAGATCACGGGATCTGGGCTCCCAGGCTCTGGCATACAGGGGAGGTCTTGACTCCATTGTGTTCCAGAGGCTGGGATCCTTAATCAACTGCTGCTCCCAGTGGAAGTGTCAGTGTGGTGTCAAGGGATCTGATGTGCCCCCACACCTGAGCACGACAGCTAACCGTGGCTCCCAGCCTCCAGGACACATTCTAGCCCTTGAGTCTGATGTGCCCTGGAGTCAGCTGATCAGCGCTTCCAGTCTTGGGTGCACACACGAGTCAAGGGTTCTCATGTGCTCCTGAGGCTGGGAGCCCTGATCAGCTAATGTCTGGCCATACATGCAATTTAATGTGGGATTAACTGCATGAATATCTGGCTGGGTTATTACTTGCAACATGATTAACTGGTTAATCATGTCTTCAGTATAACAGCTACCGGCGCCCCGGATTCACATCTGGGTAGAAACAGTTCGGTATCACAGGGAGCTCTTAGAGACTGTGCTTCCACCCCTAGTTTTGCTGCCTGATGGTTCCTGAATTTGTCCTGTCATCATTTCCCCAATACTTCAGTGCAGACAGGCAAAAGGAATGTTTCTTCCATCTACTGGGCTGGAAACCCCTTTTGAGGCATTATGGACATTTTTACATGTGTAAATGCCACAGTGCCAGGCACCTTGAAAAGCACCCAGCGCTGTTACATTTCCAGTAGTATAAGCAATGAAATGTGTATCAGCACCAAGAAAATGGCAGCAGCACACTTTTGAACTAAAAAACACAGGAGGTGCTTTAGTTCAAAAGTGCACCGCCACCATTTTCTGTGTGCTGACATGCATTTCACCACTTATACAACTGCATGCAGCACCGTGACGTTTGCCTCCGCTCATGTATAGTGGTGGATCTCTGGCATGTCGTGGGACAAAACGTATGTGTATAAATGTCCTATGTGACGAGGATATGAACTGCTCCATCTGTTACAATATTAGCAAATGTCTATGTCTCACAATGAAGGAGGCTGTGAACTGGGTTGGAATACAGGGTCTGTCTGAAATGGATGTCACCAGATGTGGTCCCTACCTGCTGAGCTGGATGCTATGGCTGTGGCTGAAAACCTCTGCTGTATTCATAAATGTTGTTGATATGGCCACTTTCTAAGGGGCAGAATGGAATTTAGGATGGCCAGAGTTCTTTGCTTTAAAGTGATCAAGTTAGGATATTATAGCTATTGAAATATGTGGTGGGCAACATTAACAAAACTGGCTGAGGAAACTTCAAAATCTATTTTGAAATGCCTGCATCCTTGGGAAAGACCTACTTCAGACAGGAAATGCTTTGCTAAATAAGCCAGTGAGGGCATTCTTTTTAGGCCCTGGCAACTTATAGGTTGCATAAAAACACACACTTGAATTTACCCTATCTAGGATTCTTAGTTCCTTCTGTTATCTGTTCAAATGGATGGTGGAACTGGGTGCTGCCAAAAATTTGGCAGGTTTGCTTGCCTTTGTGAGCTTCTTCTAGTTGGATCTACATGTAATGTCAAATATGACAATTCTGCTCATGTGTCCCAATTTATTCTGCGGAGAAAAGCTTTTCTGCATTTTTCCATGCCTCAGTCAGAATGGGGGCTCAGGAAAAGTGCCTCTTACATTTCTTTTCTCCCCCTCACCCTTCTCTTGCTATTCATTTTAGAATGTTTAGCCCCCTTTGCAGCAGTTGCCACATTGCTGTGGCCACGGTGGAGCCTCTTGCAGTAATTCTAATCTAGATTATAGTACTCCAGAGAAAAGGAGAGAAATAGATTGCTTCTTGCTATCAGAAAATAAAATTCAAATAAAATAATTAAATGCAAAGCTACAAAAGAAAAGGTGAGGTGTGAAGTGAACTGCTGCTAGACAGAAAAGGATGCCAGCACTTGGGGCAGTGTTGCAATACTAAATGGCACTTAGAAAATGCAAAAACAGGAGGGGAACAGCCTGACTGTACCAGGACTGAGAGGTGTGAGGCTGCAGAAAACCAAGTTGCACACATTTTGGAGATGTAAAACTGGAGTGATGCTTCAGTTCTTTACTAATAGATTCCATTTGACTAGCCAAATGATTAATGCAGAATTCTTGATGGAACAGGAAACAAAACTAGGTAGATCATTATGTGGTAAAGCGGTGAAGGATCCCTGTAAACAGAAATAAGTTCTGCTCTACGCATGCTACAGCCAATTCTGCAGAAGCAGGCTTAAGTAGGAAGACACAAAGTGCCTACCATCCATTTCACTTCAAAGTCAAATCCCTTCTCAAGCAACTGCATCTTTTCTCCAACATTCTGCTTCTACCAATAATTATTTTTGCATGAAAAATTATCTTTTTTAGCTGGTCTAAAAGCCGTTTCTGGTTGCCAATCTATGTGGTAAGGCTTAAATTTGGTTACATATTTTAGATTTTAAACTGGTATATTTCAGTAAGCTTTTAAAAGCTTTAAAAACAGAATGTATGCACACAGTAGGACTAACATTAATAGAAACAACAGAAAGTAAGGAAATCAGCATAAAATATGACTGACAGCAAAAGAAAATCTGTATCAACTGCTATGTTAAAACAGCACAGTCAATAAAAGGAAAGCACAGATGCATAACTGTTATAGACAAAAACAAAACCAACAAAAAACAATAATATTTCATTCAATAATATTATCCTTCCTATTGAAAGCCCACTAACCTGTATGAGTATATGAAGAGTTCCCTCTGTTATTAGACTGATATCCCAGTATCTGGACACAGACACAATAAAGGCAGTTCTCATCTGTGTGCTCCTGTAGCCCAGTGTCTTCTGTATTTTCTAAAAACTGAGAGGCATCCGAACGGCTTGTATTCATTATTTCTGTGAGGCTGATCTGTTGTCGAAGCATTTGATAAGGGCTTTTGACAACATCAGTAGTACCAGAAGGAAGTCCTGTAGATATGCAATTAGATGTCAGAAAGTCAGAATACCAATACGGGCTATGTTAATATACCTTAAATTAAATGGATTCTTTTAAGATTAGGTGAAAAACCTAGAAATGATAGTTTTCTTTCTAAAGAGGTTTTAGCTTCACTATCTGTGAGTTGCACAGAATGAATAGTAGCATTTTTGTAAATCCTATCGAATCAAAAAAAAAAAAATACACCACAAACACTAGTTCAAAAGTAATAATGAAAAAAGAGTCCACATTCATTTTTATTTTCAGTGCAAATGAGAAAATTTTGTTATAAGTTAACAACTCAAAAACAGAAACAGGCACTTTAACAGGGATTAACCAATGCAGCAGTCTATGATACTAGCAGCCCAAATTTGATGTTCAGGGATCCTCGTTTTCTCTGTTTAAAAATCAAAATTTTCTGATTTAACACTCCCCCCCAAATTCATGTTTTCCATGATAAAAATGAAACACCACTATATATATAGGTGTCAACTGAACACAATATTTTATTAATATACTTACAATTTTAAAGCTATTTGGAAGCCTACCGGTGCTTCAATTGGTATAAAAAAAAAAAAATCTAAATACTAGAAGTGCACTGATGCATCAGCCCATACTGTACTGGAACCAAATTAAAAGAAAAATTGACATTGTCCACAATCAGCTTTTTTGACTGACAGGGCAGATAATGGCGCCAATAAATGCCATGTGCACGTGTGTAGCTCCAGCATACACGCAGCCAGGAATGCAGCTCAGCAGCTTGGAGAACAGTGTTTGGCTGGTAAGTCTGTGGTGGGAAGGAGTGTGGGGAAAGGAACGGGTGTGAGGAGGGAAGATTGAGCCCCCTGCAGTGAGGGAGGGAGTGGGGCTGGAGCAGGGGTAGACGCTGTCCAGCCAGGGCAGGATAGGACGGAGGAGGCAGCTTGTCTGAGGGTGCAAGGGGGAGGGGTGGCTCCCGCCGCTATGCACACCCCTGGGGGAGGCACAGGAGGAATTTGCCCCCTAGACTTGTGTGCAGGGCAAGGGCAGACAGATGCTGCACCAAGCTCTTCCTGGTAGCTGTGCTCAGGCTGGGCAGGGCAGGTGGCGGTGGCACTGGAAGAGGGGCTAAAACTACTGGCACAGACCCCTTCCCAGTACAGCTGCTAGGAAGAGCCTGGCATAGCCCACGAGTGTGCAGCAGTAGCTTGTCTTTGCCCTCTGCACAGATCGGGGCAGGGAGGGGCATATGCCCACCATGCCTCCCCCAGGGGTGCGTGCAAAGGCAGGAGCTGCCCCCCACCTCTGTCCCATGCCCACCATGCCCCCTCCCCCCCAACAGGAGCTGCTGTCTCCATCCTGTGTCGTTCCCTGCCCCCCTCTGGCTGGGCAGCACCTGACCCAACCCCACTCCCTGCCTCAGTGTAGAGACTTCCATCTGTCCCCAACACACCCCTTCCCAGCCCGTGCCTCTTACCTCCGCAGACTTACTGGCCGGGCACTGCTCTCCAAACTGCCGGGCTGCATATTGGCCATCAGATCAGTATCGGCCAATGTGGCCGGTCAATAATTGGCCCAAAAATTTTTTTGGTGCATCCTTACTAAATACCACTGACAATATTTTGGCATTTGATTTTTCTATCATAGAAAAATCAGAGCTCTCCAGCCCTTCACTTACCAGGATGATAGTCCAGCTGCAGCTGTTCCCCCCACTGCTTTGTGCTGCTACATAGCTGCTCTCCACCATATGGCCTGGCTGCTGCATGCATGTGCCCACAAGCTCATGCACGTGGCCCCCGCTATGTCTTGCTCCCCCCCACAGCTCCAAGCATCTCCTTGCAGGCTGGAACTCTGACAGCCTGTAAGGGGAAACCTGTGGTTTCCCCAAGTTTTTCTCCTTTAAAGAAGAAAACTAGCATTTTTCCATACAAAATGGAAACCCCTGCTGATGACCCTTTCAGCCTTAAAGTCCTATTTAACCTATTCTTTCATTCAGAGGCAAAACAGCCATTTCCTCATTTAAAAAGTGGCAACTATATACAAATTATAAAAAAGTTGAAAAAAACCCATTTTATATATATGGCTTTAATACTAACAAGAAATGCCTGTTTCAACATGCAACGTGTCTCTGAAAATATGTTATTATTGTTTTAAAAAGAGTTACACAGTAATACAAACAATCAGGCAGCACTCTAACTAACCACATTTATCTTTTCTCTTGTTTAATTGCTAGTAACAGCATTTATTTCTTCAGTTGCTGTCCTAAAAATATAGCCCTTACAGCATTTCCTGAAGATGATCAGATTCTGGTTATTTTGGACTAATATAGTGTATTGTAAAGGTAACTGGATAGGACAGAACATTTGCAGTCCTCCTTCACATCAAGGCTCCAGTGCTTCTGGTGATGCACTGGCCCTATCTGATAGGAAGAAAGAGATTTCCCACTGAAAAGGGAAGATTTCATAGACTGACACTTCGAAAGACAAGTAGCAGGAGGAAATTGGTGAATGGCCTGTAGCAAAACACGAAGGTTACCAAACAGGGAAGCACAACTGAGAATCTAATCAGTCTGCAAACAATGAATAATAATTAGCAGAAAATTACTTGCAATCTACAGAAACCTCTTTTAATAGTTAGCTGCTTTCTCTAACCTGCCAACACTCCCTCCAGCTTATTTGTGTACAGTTCATTTTCCTTCACCAACCTCACTCAAACTTCCTTGCTGGCAAATCAAACACATGACTTCCAAGCAAGAACAGGATCAACTTGCATTTAAGATCAAATATGAGGTTGCTGTGTTCTTACCCTGAAAACCTATATACACAGTTCTCCAAACTGATCAGCTAGGACCACCAACTGTGCCACAAACATACAAAGTAGCAATTTTAACTCTAAAATGAAAAGATACTGATGAGAAAATACTACCTCCTGCTTCCGGTGAAAAGACTCTAGCTCCACGATCATCAAATGGAGGTATGGTTTTCTTTTGGAAATAAGGAGTTTCTTTTACCTGAAATAATTTAAATGAAATTATGCAGAGCTGTTTCAAGGAAGTTAATAAATGATAAGATGCACACACAAAAAAGTGGATTTTATTAGAATAGCTGCAACCCAAAGCTAACAAAACTGATCATAATTAGTTAGATGTTTTTATAAATGACACCGCTGATGGTCAAATGCACACAATGATCTGAAAGGCAGTGAACTTAATACACCAGGAAATATTAATTGTATGGTGCTAAATAGACAAAAAATGCCTTAAAGTACTTAAATTCAGGGGCGATGCCAGTCTCCTCCCGATGGGGAGGCTGGGCCAGGCCAGGCCAGGAGCTGGGGGGGGGGGGGCAGGGTAGAGGCTACAGACACTGAAAATTTGCCTTAGCCTCCATGTGGCTCTCCCTCCCAGCACTGACACTTGCCTCGCACAGCTGAGCCCGCTCCACCCTTTCCCGCTCTGGGTCCAGCCCCAGGACAGGGAAGAGGCTGGTGCCACCCCTGCTGGGAGTGCCACACCTTTGTGGGCTCACTTGCGCAGGGCAGGTAGGCCCAAGCCCCTCTTCCCCATGCTGCCCCTCCTTAAATTGTAAATAAAAGTAAAATAAATGGTGGGTGATGATAAAAGGAATTAAGAGCAAGAGGATTACAGCAACAAAAAGCAAAAAACTTGTCAGAAACATTTTATGCAGTTATATCTTGTCAGTTCCCTTTGCTTTTGTCTTTCTTGTGCAATGGTTTTAGTTTGTCATTATTGTTATTTAACAGGTCTGATGGACCAAACATTGTTAGAATAATAGATATTAGAGCCAGATCCATATAGCAAAGTCAGTCAATGAATCATGAGTAGGGAGTTGAAGGAGGAATGAAGCTACCTGTCTCTGAGGATGACAAGTGATGCTCTATGCACCACTAGGAATAGGTAGGAGAATTGGAGAATACAGGCTCGGAAACAAAGAAAGAATTAATCACAAACAGTATCTAGAGCCTTGGAGTCAGAATTTGATGCAGAGAATTTAGAAATAAGTTAAAATGTAAAGATTACAGATACAAACAACTGATTTAGATGCCAAATGCTGGACAGAAAAGTAATGAGTCAGATAATACAGTTTCTGTTACGATGATGCCATTTAAATATCCATGATTCATTACTTATATTAGAACTTAGAAGCCTCACTTGGGATTAGGGCCCCACCATGCAACTCCTAGGAGAAACAAAGAAGACTGGGTAGGGGTAGGGTTCTTTATGTTCATTTTGAGCTGGCAGCTTGACATGCATGCATACTTTGTATAGTTTTCAGGGGGAGGGAAGCAAGTTGGAATGTACAGAGGTGGGTTTGGAAATCATCCAGTAGTAATGTGACAGGAAGCTGTAAGAGAATAAACACACCCAGGAACCAGGTGCAGTCAAAGAATGGGGCCCGATAACTTGTCTTTGGTGAATAAGGAAAATTCTTTGGACAGCATTTCCTGAGGAAGGCCTAGAAACAGTCACTGCTAAGAGGAGGAAGTGAGAGGCTATCAGTAGAGCTAGCATAAGGACCTGAAAGTAGCCCTTGATCTATTACTGGCCAATGACAGAATTCCTGCGGAGCACAGGGAAAACAGATAGCAGAGGACCTACAAAGAAACAGAGGACAGAAAACTGAGGCAACAGAAACAGGCAATAGAGATGACAGTGGAATAGGAGAAGGAATATGCTGCAATAGTTATTTCATGAAGGAAGTAAATTGGAAGTGAGAGAAGGATTTTGGAGGATGAGAAGATGCAGGAAATGAGAAAATGCCCATAAGATTATGCCAATTTTAGTATAAAATACCACTGCCAGCTGCAAGTTCTATTGCTCTGGAGCACAAAATAACAGCACATATGAGTTACACCAACTTAAGGTACAGGCTTTCTAGTTTGAATTTACTATTCTTTGCTCAGGGAAGGTTCATTTAAATGAAGGAGCACCCTTCTAAAATGCTTACTGCAGCTTGTCTAAAAAAACAAATAAAGTATACTGCCTCAGAAATTAAGACTATTAGAAATGTAAATATCCTATTTGGTGCATCTCCAAACTGTAGATCTCCAAATTGATTTGGATAAGAATAAAAAATGGCTACTAGAATACTGAATCTCATGGTGAAGTTTTGTCATTACACAATCTGAAGATACATCTTCATTTTTATTCTAACCCATGTAAATAACTTCCATGTACATACCTGAAATATTTCATTGATATCCACTGGGAGAGCAAGCCCAATGTAATCATCAGAGCTACCATATGTTGCATTAGATACCATGGAACGAACAGAAGAGGAACGCTGCAGTGTGTTTTGGTTAATAGGACTCAATAAATCTTCTTTATCTAGTGAAGCATAACTTAAAGCTTTCATGAACCTATAAGACAGAAGGGAAAAAAGACAAAACTGACAATTATGCATTTCTGCATCTTACAAACAAGAAGAGCAGATAGTGCTCTATATTAAGGATGTGCAACACTTCCCATTTCAGGACCCTGTTTTTATTTTATAACCTTGCCACATTTTAACCATTTGAGATTGCGGTTCTTCATCCCAAATATCTGCCACAAGCTGATCAGGTATCAGATTGATCCCCGATTAGAATACTTCAGGCAAAACAGTTCAGCTGTTTCTGAGAATGAGGCAAAGGAGAAACACATTTTCATGATATCAAATTTAAAAAAAATCTTCAGTTCCCCAATGTGTTTGAAAAGGGATTTGATAACTGGCAGAAGGAAATCTTGTATACAAAGGCTAAGTTTTAGCCTATGTGAAAATGTACCCCAAATTTGGCTAAATTAAAAGCCTGAAAAATTACAGTTCACACATTCTTGGTAGAAACATCTGGGGCCTTAGTACGTAAATTTGCAAATAGTTCCATCCATGCTGGGCTTATTTAGACCTGAGGTTGAGCAAGACTGTCCTTTGCTTTTGCAGTGGCTGCTATGGACTATGTCAGGTCTAGGTGCAGGCACTAGGACTCAAGAGGAGGGAAACTACTTCTATGGGGATCAAAGTGACCTACTTACTAGGCTAGGCCCAAGGCAGCATAGAAGAACACTGCCCAATCTAAATGCAAAAGCAACTAGAATGGTTCTTCACTTCTTTTTATGTGGCTCCTGGGGACAAGAAGCCCGGAAGATAGAGGAGAAAATTCAGATAAAGGGTTGGAGAGGACGGGAGAAAATGGGACTGTCTGGGTGAAGGACTAGAAATAAGAATCATTAGAGTGGGAGCAGAGAAAAGAAACAAAGCAGATGTGAGCATGCAGAGAGAGAACTCGCACAGACTGCCAATTCACAGCTTTAAACTAGCTTTGCCGGGGGAAGAGCCTGCTGAGAGAAGAGAGGATGCTCTGCTGCTGAGCCAGGTAAGTCGGGCAAGGGTTTGTGGTTGTGGCTTGGGGAAAAGAGGTAGAGAGGGAGAGGCGGCAGTGGGTAGCCTTACATGCCTCTATACAAATGCTCGCAGCATGGGTGGCAAGCAGGAGCTGTCTCTCCTGGTGGCTGTAGAAGACCCAGATTTGGTTGGGCTCATGGAAACCTGGTGGGACCCGACCCATGACTGGGCAGTAGGCATCGATG
>JAGPOW010002514.1:46354116-46374800 GCA_030014935.1 Caiman crocodilus | reverse complement strand
GGTACTTGGCTGGGGTTCTGTGACCCCAGCACTCGTTCCTGCCATTGGCGGGGGGTCAGACTAGATGGCCTGCTCTAGGCCCCTTCTGACCCTAGATACGATGATACTATGACTGGACAAAGAGTGGGAGAAAGGTCTAGGAGGATAGGGGAGCACAATGAGAAGTCCTGTGGATGGCTAAGGGGACAGGAGAGATTGGATTGAGCAATCGATTCAGACAGAAAGGAAACAAAAGTAAATGGAAACCTTGGGTTTTGGCTTCCCACAGTTTTATGTCCCTTTAGTGTTGGTCCAAAAAAAGACAACAATCTGCACTACTATCAGTTACTGCACTACCTCCAATGGCAAACAGGCAGAATGGATCACACTGTTCCTAATAGTCTGATCTAGGCAAGTACCAATATACCATAAAATGGAACTCCTTCTTCCTCAAACCCTGGAAACTACACAGTATAGGCTAAAGGAAAATTAAGGTTATCAAGTTAAGCTACAGAAAAGTCAGGAAATGCCAAAATTATGGCTTCCTCTGCTCCACTGCTTCAGTCCTTGTGTGCTTGTGTATTCAGATACAGTCTGAGATTAAAAGGAATTGTTCATGTTTGCCGATGTATTTCTCCACATAATACTGTTTAAATGAAAAACCTGAATACAGAATTGGAAAGACACACAATAGTATTTATTTTCTGAAATCTTTATACCAACAAGTAGTGAAGAATCCAGAATTAAAATTCATCTGATGCACTTGCTCTTCAACAACTACTTCTGCAATGACTGAACAGGGACTAAACAGTTATGATATTTTAAGAGACTATTTGCCATTATTACCCCCATTTACAACAGTAGAATTCAGAACTAATATTGATTTCTATTTAGAAGCATTTTTTTCAAGGTACATCTGATAGATATAATGACAGTGTAGGTAAACAATGATGAGATTTTCATAAAAACAGTTCTGTAGCGAGAGAGGTATGGGCTCTGATGATAATCTGGAAAGATGGTAAGTAATAAGAATGTTAATTTAAATTTTGGACATCTGAGCAGATTTCAACTTAAATTTTATGAATATATGACTGTGCTCAATCATAAAAACATGATTAATAACTGTGACAAATTTAATTTCCTAAATTCATGTTTGGGCAATTAAATAAATCAGCCTGATTTTCTTTAAGTAAAAAGCAGCCAGAAGTTTTCATGTAAGTTAATGGAAGCTGCTGGGTCCTCAAAAGGTCTGAATTTGTGACCAGACAAAGAATCACAGAAGATCAGTGTGAAGACCAACGGTCTTTTCACAGCAGTTAGATTTTTATGCTATTTTAGTTTCTAGCCTTATAGAAAAATTGGACTTGAATAACTCTGTGGCAGAATATTAAATTATCTTCAGTTTTATTACTGAAATACAACAGAGAAGAGTAATTTAGCTGTAAGTGATATCACAGTATAATTATATGGAATATAATTGTTCTGAAACAGGGTGAAAAAGGCAGGCAGCTAAACCATAATGTTCTCAATTAATTATCCCAGTACAGTAATTAAGAATACCCTCTACAATCTTTATTTTCACATTTGCTAGGAAAGGGTAGATCAAATGCCTCTATATAATAATATAATGTAATTTGACAAAATTCACACAAATGAATCTACCATTATGTTATAAAATGCTTTCATACACAAAACCCCCAAAAGGAGTGGAAGAACATACAAGATTATACACACATCCCCTTTCATACATGTAACATGCATTTTACACGTACATATTTTCTATTCTAATATTCCTTCCAATCCACCCCCCCGGGGTTGTGCTGAGGTGCAGTTTCCCAGAAGCCTCTGCACCTATCTCCTTGAAACCTGGCAGGCTTCATGGCCTCAGAAGGGGCTACTATCCCTGCAAGTTTCATCCAGATCAGGTAAGAAATGACAGTTATAGGCAGTTTTGTGCTTCCTCATTATAGCCTATGAATGAAATGTTGAAACAGCATAGAAACAGCTTTGACGAAACAAAATGGAACAGTGTTTCTTTCTAAACTAAATGAAACACTGTCCTGTTGAAACAGAAGGGTGCTGTTTTGCACAGCCCTTATATGTGTGTGCATGTGTGTATGACAAACACACACGCACACACATTTAACACAGATACTTGCATCAAAGTTCCCTTTTGTTGCATATATAAAATAAGCCATTTGAGCCATACTTTTTAGAATGTTGTATGCACAAAGTATGAAGTGTGGTCCATATATAAGCAAACAAACACATATGCTTTTTTTCTACGTGCATATAGTGTTGACATCCATATACAGAACTGAATCTGTACCTTTGACTACCACTCATCCTTCCTTCCCACTAATCTTTCTACAAAAACTATTCTAATATTTCAAAGCTATCTAAGAAGCCCAGAAAAGTTTTTCTTTTTCTTCCCAGGTTACACTGTATGTACTACATGCTGAAAAAATGTGTGTGGTTGTCAGAGTGGTGTTAAAGTGACAGTACCAAAACAGATCCCGAGACTATCCCTAGGTATGCTCCAAAAAGCAAATGCACATGGTTTCTTCTGCATGTGATGAATGATATCAGGATCGCCAAGGAGATAATTCTAGACATATCCCAAATCCCCTTTTTCCATTGGTGCTTGGCTGTAAACCTTAGTACGTGGTAACGTACTGGATCCTCAGATTGTGACCTCATGTTTGTTAGCATAGCTACTTTAGACCATTTTTAGAAGTTGTGATATTGGACAATCCACTTGGCCCCTGACAAACAAGTTTACTGTTGCTGGCAAAAATATGAATTCTGAATTCCACATAACCTATGATTTCAATAAAAAAAAAATCCTAGTTTTTTTTTTTTTTATGAAACTGACACTCAATGTGAGTAACAGTTAAAACCATACCATTGTACTGGGTCATTAGGAAGACATCTCTCATACCTGTTTTGGGTAATCAGATGGGCCCCTTTGTTGCATCACAAACAGTGGTATTTACACTTAGTGTCACTGTGAAGTGCAAGGGTACTATTAACCCCTTTTACATATGAAAAAATGAATGCACTGAGAAATTAAAGGTTACATAGGAAACATATAGCAGACCAGACCTAGGTTTCTTGTGATAAAAGTTAATTCCACTCCTTGTGTGGCAAACCGAATGAGAATAAAGGAACATGACTGGTTTTTCCTGGCTCCTACTCAGAATACTGAAACTATCAAGTATATCACTTCCACATTTTTTGAGAAAGCAATGAGCAAGGAGGCAAGCAGTTTTCATGGTGAACTCAAAAAGGGCAGCAAAAGCAGCAAAATGTTTAGCCCACTGGTGTGCAGCATCTACAGGACTCTAAAGAACAAGCACACCTCTCACCTTTCCTTCACATCAGCTAGGATACTTAGAGAAGGACAAATCAAGAGAAAATAAATCTCTCCCCCCTTTCAATTAGACATTTGCTAGCTAAGATTGACATGAAAGAAAAAGCATGAAAAAGTATGAAGAAATGAAAGGGTGTGCTAGGATTTTTTTTTTTTTGCAGTTGGCATTTTGGCTTCATAACTAGCAAAACTGTCAGTGTCACTCGCCAGGTCTCTCATAAGTCATCTAATCAGTGTATGAAAAGACCTAAACATTTTCAGTGATAAAGGAGAAGCCATGGACAGCATCTAGAAATGACTCCTGTGCATGAAATCTTAGGCCCACTGAAGTCAATGGCAAAATCCTATTGATGCTGGCACCAGGATTTCACACGTTTCTCCTCTCACTGGCTTTATACAATTAGGCTGGACAAAAGTAGTACTCCCAATATATGTTCTAAAATCTCAGTAGGACATACAGATAGAAATGAACAGAGAACACTTGGTCTGTTCTCACTAGATATTGCTAGACACAAAGTTCAGACTAATCAGCACAATTTCAACTGTGGTAATATGAAAGTAATAAAAACAACTAAAACGGAAAACATGAATACAAGAAGAGACTGTTTTATCCTGCAACTGTTCTAGCCATCAGAGCAGAACTTAGGATGGCTAATGTGGGCTCCTGTAATGACAATTAGGAAATCAACATTTTTGATTGAGGTGTTATTTCTCTAACAGCTGTACTGTTTTCAAGGAAAACTGGGATCCCTAGGCACTAATCATCACCTGCTTTTATTGGAAATCTATACTTTGTTATTAAACTCATGAAGGAATAAGCTATTGAGTAAGCTATTCTTACCTGCTTGGGGTTAGCCGAGAATCCAAACTGCCAGACTTCATGGTAATAGTGTCAGTGAATAGCACATCCTTTGCTGGAGATGCTAAGGCTTCTGAATGGGACAGCGAGGGGTGCATCCTCTGTTGCTGTAAGCGTTTCAGTGTGGCATAGCCAAAGGCATCTCGAGAACTTGTGTAGCTAAAGTTATAGTCAGCAAGACTTTTTATTGTAGCAAGGGAAGGAGCTTTAAGGGACTGAGCTCTTCGAGGAAGGGTGTGAGAAAGTCCTGGTGGTACCAGGGATACAGAGTTCGATTTTGAAAGAGGCAGGTGGTTAGACTGTGGTGTTGAACAGTGACTTGTTTTAACTGTTTTTGTACTTACCACAGTACTCAAACTTCCATAGTCAGTGTCTACATTTGTAGTGTCCACACCCACAGTCTCCCTTGAAGGACTTGAGCTCATTGAGCTTATGCCACTTGTTGTGGTATCTGTATTAAAACTTAAGCTACGACTCTTGAAGTGTGTTTGCGTTGAACCATCTCCTATTAGTCTCTCTCTGCTTGTGTTTTCCCTATGATTTTCATTTCCAAGACCTTTTGGAAGCTTCAGATCATTTTCTCCAATACTTGGGGTACTACCTGCATCTTCCATGTGCTTGCTCCCAACAAAAGAAGTTTCTAAGCGTACAGTTTGGATTTTAGGAACTCTGAAAACATCCCCAGAAGTGAAGTCCATGCTACTAGAAGGTTCTGTTACTGTACGATTTCTTCTCAAGCTTGATTTACTGTCAGATGACGTCAGTTTGCACACTTTGGGATCACTGCTACTTCTGTGTTTTTTATTAGGCAGGGTAAGTGAATTTAAGATGCGGTTCTTCACAAACTTGCTCAAATAATGATTATAATTGATTAAGGATATTATTTATACAAAAAAAAAAAAAAAAAAAAAAAAAAGCAGAAATTGCAAAAAAAGCCTGAAAAATTACTGACAATTCAACCTACCTGAACCATGCAATTCACAATTCTAAAATAAATACATACAAGCACACATGTAGCATTATGTATATGATGTTAATTTTAAAATTAACCTCTGTTGTTTCGGAAAACAATTTCCTTCCCTCTGAGTCTTACATTTGTTACATGGAAAATTTGGCAATTTAACTCTGATGTGGTAAATGCTAATATAGAACTATGAAAACAACCTGAAACTGCATTTTTTGTCACCTGTCTTAACACAATTTCCCCCAGACAGCTTTAATTTTACCTTTACAATTAATTTACTTTCTTCCATGGTAAGCATGATCTTTCCAAATGAGAGTGCCTAGACTACTTGCACAAGTGAGTCTTGTGTATACTGTACACTATATAGCCACCTGCCTTAAAAATGTTGGCCTTCAGTCTTTGCAGAACAAAACCAAACCTGCACTAGCAATGATATAAAGACATATTTTCTTTTCAGGGAGACACTACACAACTGCATTTCATTTTTACATTCACCCAACCTATGTTCACCTTGTGTGTTCTTAGTAATTATATAATTAGAAAATAATACCTATCATAATCTTAGTAATTTTCTTTGTCTATGGTGGATTTCTGACTTCTAGCAATTTAAGGATCAAAAGACATCTGTGGGTGTATATTAATCCCTATCTCTAAATGATACTGTAAACTGTCACAATATGCCAATCAATACAAATAAGGAGTTTCTGCCTTTTATTAGCCTTTTATTATACATTTAAGAATGAGTTAATAATTATGTTGTCATCTTGGCTAGTAAAATTATCTCTGTGTTGTTGTACATTGGGAGAGACACTGGAAGAGTGAGGCAAGGGACTGGGAGTAGGAAGGTAAAGGAGGGAAGAAATGGAACAAGATTCTTTTTTTCATATATCTAGAAACAAATGGGGAGAGGGTTGGGAAGCAAAGTTTAAGCAGGAGGGTTTTCTCTCACAGGCGACAGAGATGAGGAGTGGGTAAGGTGGAGTTTTACAGTTATAGGGTTTCACAGTTACAGTTTATTATTGAAAGCCATTTTGAGCTTTCCTGGGTAGAGGAATATAGATCTAAATATTATCATCATCACTACTATTAACAATATTCACATCACCAATAATACACACAATACTATTATTATGTATCTTATGAATATATTTATATAACATGCAATTATTTCACATTTATAAATGTATAATGGCCCACTATATTTTCTAAAATGTTCTTTTTCCTATCAATATGCAATTCCTGCCCCCTTCTCCTCTCCCAAAAAAGGTAAGTAACAATTAAGGAAAGATTGGTCATGAACAAGCATTTATTTCTAGTAAGAGAAAACAGAAAAACTTCCACTGCTATAAATGTTCCTGGAGAGAAAGCATACAGGCTTTCACAACCTGTACCACCCCTTCTCCCCTGCTCTTTGTGCCATCTGAAGACCAGGGTGATCATTGTCTAGGAAAGGAATGGGGAGCAGTGGTTGCTTTATTCTTCCAGTTTGGGGTGGGATGGAGTAAAGCAGTGGGAAAGGCTTTCTGTGCTTCCCCAGACTGTGGACCACCCAACTAGGTAGTGCACCACTGCTGCTCTGCCACTACCTGACAGTCCCTGGTTTGGTGAAGAGGTGGGGAACAGCAGTGCCTGCTCTGCAACACTGCCCTCCTGGACTAATTTAATAAGGGAGGGAAGTAGCAGGGCAAAAGCCACAGCCTGCTCTCCAAACCAGGTAATCCCTGGTCTGCAGAAGAGGTGGAGAACACTGCCCACCTGCTCTGTTCCCATCCTCTCCCTCCCCTCCCACACCAGACAGGGAGGGGTGCATACAAGTGTTCATTCTTGTGAGAATTTGTCTCACAAGGAAGATCTTCCAGATTGACACCTGGAAGCTCCTTCTCCCACAGTGGGGCACGCTGTCTCCAGGAGAAACCGAATGAACATTTGTATACTTGTAGTTCTTCTACAAGGGAAGTGGCAATTCTCCCAGTAGAAATATAATGCCTGTATGAGTCCACTGTCAGCACAAGTACTCAATTTAGGAAGATAAGTCTGCACTACAGCTGCTTTAGTTACTTCTGAAAAACATCAACTTTTTGTGCTTACAGAGACAGTGGTTACATTTTTTACTATGCTTTCCTTTAACATTTAGTACTGTTGGGCTCAACTGAAATGTATCATTTGTGGTGTATGTTTCATGAAATTCTGTTTCTGGGCTCAACTGAAATACATCATTCAAAGCCTAGTTTGCCAGTTCTTTGGCTTTTTAGAACTCTTGTAACATGTTGAAGATTTCATTGTTTTAAAGAGGCAGTTGTACTGCTGTACTAAGTACTAATCTCAGACTGACCTCCAATTAACAGTGCTACAATTGATGATGCATTCTTTAGGGCTACTGAATGATATGCAAGTATAGGACATTAAGCCATACATGTCTTGATTGAAATCCCAACAAAACCTCAAACCTGAACTGTAATATATCTATATAATTTAAATCAAGTGCATATATGTGTAGAAATACATAAAAAGCATTTTCTAAATATTCTTTGCAAGCATGTAAACAGGTGTTTACCACAACACAGTGAATAACAGTTATACTTACTTGAGGGTGCAGATTCACTTTCACTGTTATGCCTAGAACTGGTGGACTCAGAGTTCAAGCTAAGAGTGCTGGGTATAGAAGAGAGTTCATTGCAGAGCTGCTCCATGTCATCAGGGACTACTGGCCAAGGTTGTCTACGACTGTGTCTCACTGCATCCCAGTTGTGATGCTTTAAAATGTCACAACCTTGTTTAGTTTTAGATATAAGGCCAAGCACGTAGAGACAGGTTCTGCATTTAACAAAAATAAACAGCAGCATCCAGTTTAATCAAACTTATTTATGAGGAATCAAAGTTTCAAAATAATCCAGTAGACATCAGATTATAGCTTTTCTACAAAAAAACTAGTAATAAAAACTAACCTGAAATAAGCATCTTTAATAATAAGGAAATAAAATAAGCAAATTTTGAATAATGGGAAACAACAATTCGAATAAAGTGCCAGAAGGATAACTACAAAAACTTTACTACTGCAATATTAACATAGGATTTTTTTAAAAAATAAGCAGAAAAAGACCAATATTAAAAAACTCTTACAGACATGTTAGGGCAGATTTACATCCTGTAAGTTTTCTGGTTCATAACTAAACAAAAAGAAGCCAAGTGACAAGTAACATAATATTATAACCTGTAAAGTAGCATTATCAGTAGCTAGTATTTTTCAGACATTGCATATTAGGAGCCTGACTTTCAAGCACTCATAACTTTGTAAGAATAGAACACTTCAGGCTGAAGAACTGCATGTCAGGAGTCAGCAACCTTCTGTCAGCTCAGGCTGGAGTTTCTGAATGGGCTGTTGCTCTGAGCTGCAAGTCTCTGCCCTGACTTTTCTATGTGGCCAGCTGCCAGATACCTGACCCCTCTGCAACAAAGATGAGCTCAGGAACCTCAAAGCAGCAGATTCTACTGCAGAAGGTGAGGACAGCACAGTGCAGCTCTGTGGCATCAGTCCCATGCCTGATCAGACCCCTTTGCGGTTGCCACCCCCTGTTCTATCTTGAATACCCACCTCAGTGCAATTTCAGGTTTCAAGTGAAACCGCAAAGCTACATACAATAAAACCTGTAAAGGAAGAATCATGTTACTGAGACTATATTCTGCATTCTCTGGAAGAGTAAAAATTCATAGTAGTAGTAGTAATTTAAGAACTAAATGTTTTAAACTACCTGTTCAGAAAACCAAAAATAGATTACACCCAATACAATTTTCCTTTACCAATACAATTTTCCATGACACTTAGTGCAAATAAACTAGTAAACTTTTTAAAACAATTCTGAAAAATCCCCCAAACTTTATCGGTGATAATGTTTACTAAATGAGATCCAGTGTAAGCGGCAGAAAAAGAAATCTGGACTAGGACTCTCAGAAAAGAACAGATTTTACTTTTAAAAGTAAATATACATACCCCCTAATGGACAGAACCTCACAATGCTGTGCAAGTGCCATTATATCAGGAATCACATTCTCCTCTTGAAGCAAATTAAGACCCCAATTTGATGATCCAATATTGCCCTGGAATGAAATTATTTGCCATCAATGTAGTAGCTACTTATGCCTCCCATGGCAGGGCTAACAAAATCCCTAATACATTATAAGGTGAAAAGTTCTTTGGCTACATTTTTATTATAACCTTATTAAGATTTATAAAAGTTTTAGCCAGTCCCCCCAGGATTTCTTATATGTGACTACTAACAGATGCTTTATAACCCTACTTAACACACATGGCTAAGGCCCATTAAATTAATAATCATCTTAGCATTGTTCTCAAAAGTGAACTGGATTCACTTCTGAAAGTGTTATGGTGAAGGAGTCTTATACCAATGAGTGACAGAAATACTCATCACTTCCCATCCCATCAAAGTTAGCTGCTCTCTCATACTCAGTTTTACAACTCCTACATCTGGCTCTAAAACAATCCTAATGCAACTATTCCACATTCTCTTTCATACTGGCTTATCTCCCTAAAATGTATCTACTTCTTCCCTTAGTGGACAGCTCTGACAAGAACTTAGAAAGCAAACCTTAGGGAGACAGGGAGAGAAAACAAATTTGAGTCAAATGACAAAGCTAAACTCCCAAATCACCAGACTTCTTTTACCTGCTCCTACAGGGCATCTAGCAGATTCTGGTAAAAGTTAAAACTGAGTAACAATGCTTGCATAGCCAGATTTTTTTTTCTTTTTAAAGGGAAACCATTGTGGGTGTGTGTAGACAAAACAGGGGCCCTAAATTGAAGCAGTGAGTTTTTAAACCCTGCCTCTCTGGCAGTGGGGAGGAGAGGGTGAGCTGCCGGCAGGCAGAGTGGTCCCTGGGCTGTGGCATGGGCCAGGGGAGGGGGACGGTGCTTCCCTCCACAGCAGTGGTGGTCCCCCCCAGGCACCTACCTTCAGGCACCCGGTTCGGGCAGTCCCGGGGGGCACTGCAGCTGCAGAGGGAAGCACCAGGCCCCCCACACAACTCAGGCAGGCAGGCAGGCATGCTGGGGGGAGATCAGGTTCACCACCCCTCTTGGGTGGAGCCTGCTTTCCCCAGCTGCTACCAGGCTGCCTGCAGCAAGACTCTAGTCTTGCTAGAGAACTCCTTGGAGAAGTTTTAGTTTGCTGTGCTCCAAGTCACTTAAGGCACATTATGCTGCTGAATTTACTACTGCAGCTGGAATTAATGTGCAATACACCACCGAGGCGTACAAACACCGACACCATTGAAGTGGTGAAAAAGCATTTAGCCCACTTCAAAGCGTCATGCGCACATTACCCACATTTTGTCTACACGTGGCCTGTGATACCAAGGCTATAGCCAGAATATCCCCTGATGAACACCCATCCTTGTCATGCTTTTCTTCTATAGTAATTATTATTTTGTAAAAAAGGACCAATAACAAATTAAAAAAAGAAGGACACAAAGAAAGGAAAGCAGATACATGTATGCAATGTTCAGTATTTTACCAGAAAGAGCACCATGGATACAAGAAGAGTTAGTTTTGGAAACCATGCAGACTTAACCTTGTACATGACAAAATTCTTATATACAGATAGATATCCTTGTTACTAACCAAAGCCCAAAGGGCTGCTTTCAGCTGCTTAATTCCTTCCCACTTATCCAACATGGGTGAACGAACAGTGTAACTTAGGTCTGGGACAACACTCTAGAGGTGAACAAAAAAACCCCAAATTCAGTTCAAAGTGAATGAATTCTGAATAAATATCAAATGATACCAATAAGTGAATAAATATCAAGTTGCCCTAGTTTTTTTAATGCAACTTATATACCAATTCAAAATCACGTTCTTAAATAAAATATTGTAGACAATTCCGGAACATTAACCTGGACTGACACTGATAATGAAATAATAAGGTACCCTTTTTCTGATACCCGAAATAGAAGAAAATGATTATTTCAGTGTATAAGGCATGTTTTGGACCGTCTTATTTTTACATCATGAGGAAACTATATTTTTGAAGTTTTACAACAGAAGAGGCGAAGGCTTTCCCTACATACTCTTTTCTTTTTCTCTAAACTAATCAATTTACTAAATGCAAGAGATTAATAGTAGTGTCAGAGCTGAACGGTTAAGAGATGCCTCAGCACAGCTGCATGTTAAGCACATTGTGAGTCCCTGGTGCAGAGATTTCCCCTGTACAGCGGAAAAGAGTCTTGATGAAAAATCAGAGCCCGCCAAAAGCTTGCAACTGCACCATCAAGTGCATGGTTACGATTGGCTTAGTGTAAATTATGCACACATGGCGGTCAACAATTGGCTCACTGGCCGCACAAAAGGCTTGGGTGGTACCCGCCCAAATTGGAGGAGAGCTCGGATGCGCATAGGGAGAGATCCCCACATGTACCTTGGAGCCACGGAGGGGCCTGATCAACCACCAACAACTCTCCCCACCGCAGTTACCACAAAGTACCCCATATCCCACGTGAGTGTGAACATCGGTGTGCCTGTCTACAGTTTTGCTGTTGTGTCTATCTACAGATTGTGCTTACACTGCATATCTTGTGTATACAGCTTGTAAGTAAAGTTTTTTGTTTCAACCGCTGCTGCCTCTCATACAACTAATTCCACTCTATCAGCGGCCCCATTCTGCTGGCATTTCTCGGCCCCCACCAGTAGGACTCACTTGATTTTGGGATGGCATCTCCACAGACAAGTTCTAGCTATTTATGCTTCTAAAATTTAACACACATCATCCTGTCATTTGAATTTCAGACTTCTTCTATATAAAGACTGTTAATTACATCATATTCTATGTGATGGTTCTGATGATATGAATAGATACTAATTACTTGAGTTGAAGTATCAAATATACTTATTACTGAATTAACTGTTTAATTCAGGTCCCAAAAGACGAGGTTACATATAATAGAGAAATATTCAATTCAATTCATTATAACAATTCCTTTGGGTAAGTCAATACATGTCAATATTATTTGAACAAAAACAGAGACTTTCTTTTCTTTTCATTTTCAAGAACAGAACCTAAAATATACAGACGTTTATTTTACCAAAGAGGTTCTGTTCACAATACATGCATAAGGTAAAAGCACAGTGGTAGTAAACACTGTGGACCTCATTCATGTAATATAACTGAAAGCAATTTAACTAATTTGTTTGTTCTTTATTTATCCTCATTAGCTCTTCGCATTCATGATGAGCTTTAAGAAACAGATTAGAAAGCACGTCTTTCTTTGCATGACAGGAGGTAAAGATTGCTTTTCCACGACACTGCTTCTTCTGCATATGTCTGATTTGAGAATTTCACAATTTTATGAATTTGGAGAAGGTGACTATTCAAATCAAAACCAAAATTAACCAGTACAATTTTCCCAAAAGTCACAGTATGATTACAGTATAACTTAATGGTTACAGTATTGTATAAATATAGCACAATTTAAAAGAAATAGCAGTTGTTAAAGCATCTATATTAAGTATCCTTACCTGAACTTCCAACAAATGGCAGCCTGTTTTGTGGTGCACCAGTTGGCCATAAAGGTGAACTGGCAGGTAGACATGCGGCCTCTGTAATCTAGTAAAAAGAGAAACAGTCTGTTTGCATAATGATCATGGTGTTCTTAAAATCCATCACAACACACTATGTGTATGTATTTATGAGGATATATTAATACTCTTTGGAAGATACTTTACCTTTGGTTGCTCCGACGAACATAATTATCACCATCAATAGGCTTACGGTAAGTGGTAAGTGCTTCATTAAGTTGCTCTTCAATCAATTCAACGTATTTTAAATTGTACTCCTTTAAAGGAAAATAGGAGAGTCTCTTACAAAGCTGAACCCATTACACTGAAAATTGTTCACAAAATGCTAGTGCAATTTAAGGCTTCAAAATTAAGGTTCGTTTATACATTAGGTGGGGATTCAAATTTATAAAACAAATTTACATGGCATCTTCCCCACGTTAAATAACTTCAGGAATTAAACAAATTTTCTTAAATTTTACAAGTGAATCTGTTCTCAGTTTAGAACATGAACTTATAAATACATGCTAGAAGTAAATTAGCACCTTAATTCAAGTCAAAATGTGATACCTCCCAACATACATCAAATACTTGCTCCAAACTTTCTATACAGCTTAAACCGAGATTTTTGCATGCAAGTTTTATTTTAACAGTTCTGCAACAATTCAAAATTTTGAACAAATTTGGACTAATTGGAAAACTGACTATTGTTTTTCCTGGATGAAAATTTCTTACCTAGGAGGATGAGAATTACAAGCTACCATAGAGAACTCCATGAACTGCCTCTATTAGAATTACTGTGATTGTCACCACCCACTGTTCTAAGGAGGTGCCTAAAAACATGCATTCCCATTTAGAGCATAAGGTAATTAATATGATCTTTGCCAGGACTCACCTTAGCTTCAGTTCCACTGAGAACTACAAGATGAGAGTGGTCTTGAAAGGCAACATTTCTTTTAATATTTTTCTAGAGATTTTATGCATCAGCCTCTGTTTATAATTTAGGAAGCCAACCATTTTCTTAAAGAACTCTGTTGTACAACTGTGCACATTTAGGGAAGTGGAGATACTTGCAAAATGGTTTAATTAACGTAATATAAACCCCCTCAAAAACATGCTTTGACTAAATCAAAGAATAACTCACACAAAAGGACTCTCACAGACCCAGGGAAATATACTTCCAGCCTAAAACTTTCCCTGTGCAAAATGGAGTTTATTGTCTATCTAGGAGGATTTTTTAAATCTTTGATTTTTCCTCAGCCTGAAGAAGGGTGTGTGTGCCCAAAAGCTTACAAAGACTTTTTTTGCTATTTTTTAGTTACACTAATAAAAGGTATCGCCTCTGAACCAAGAGTTTTGGGTTTCTCTTTTGACTAAATCATGACAGCATTGACAAAGGAGCCAGAAGTCTCAACAGAAGATAATATCGCAATAAGAGAACAGATATGGTCTTAATTATTGAAACAGAATGTCTATTCATTAATACTATACAAGTATGAATGTCCAATATTTTTCATAGTTCTTGATGGCTTTTAAAACTCTCTTCACACACACCCGTCTTCAAAAGCAGATTCCATATGTCCACAGTTAGCCTTCTTTGAATTACCTTTTGCCATTTCTCCATTTGTTTTGTTACATAGCCTCTTTCATTTAGATAGGAAAACCCCTTTGGAATGGACAGAAATCTGTAAAGTAACATCAGACACTGAATAGTCCAGCTAAATCAAACCATATACATTTAACATCAACATAATAGTTTTTTTCTAAAGTGAAAAGATGCATTTAATATTCACCTTAAAAGGAGAAGTAAACCCTTGTCTCCAAGATGGGAGAGAGCTGGTTTCATTTGGATAAGGGCATGAAGATTGGCCTAAAAGTAGAAAAATCCATACCAGGTCAGAATATAAAATGAAGACAGACAATTATTCAGGAAGGAAGGTCTGAACATTAACAAGGAAAACTAAATAGTGATAACTATGCACCAGCCACATGAGACAGCAAATATTTAACAGATACAAAAACAAGATCATAAAAACATCCTCTAGGGCAGGAATGTCGAACTGGCTTTGTGACCTGGGCAAGATGCAGGTGGGGATGCCCTCCTGCCATGTCCACCTGGGCCCAAGGGCCCTGGATTCTTTAGTAAATTGTACACCCTGAACTTCCAGTGGTCCACCACTAGTGTAGCGGGCCAGACAGAGCAGCTCTAAGGCCATGTGTCTGATGCCCCTGTTCTGGGTACATTACTATAGTTCACTAATGTTCCTTACACAAACATCTGCAGCATGGAAATCAAGACATTTTGCAAAGCAAAACTGTTCAAAAAGGATTATTTGATTGTAGATAATTTCAAAAATAAAATAAAATCTGTGTTCCTAAAAAGCTGTGAAGCTATAGTTGTGGGTAAATGATACTTACCTTATCTTCACATGCCTCATCTAGGATATCAAGTGCTTCAGAAGAAATGGTTTTATTTTTATCATGCAGCTGGGTCACCAGTAATTCTATCCCCCAATTACTGAAGAACTCTACGTTGGCTCTTAACAATACTCGTAAATGTTTTGTTGCATACAATCTGCAGCTCTGCAGTGGGGGAGAAAAAGGTCTGCTTTAAAGAAAAGAAGAACAGCCAGCAGTATTTTCTATTTAGAAGCAATGCAACTTGCATCATGAAATACAGCAAGTGCATTTATGTATTATGTATGCACTCAAATTCCAGCCTTTTACACATTTTATCTTACAAAAAGTGGAATAAAACTATTCTGCAGGCATAAGTAATACGATATCGCAAACCTTAGCTTTGTCATTTGTAACCCACTGCCATGTAGAAATGCACTGTTCATGAAGCACATAAAAAACTGTCAGCATATTAGAAATCTACCTTGTAGTACTAGCCAGCAATATGTAACACATCATCTGATTCTGTTTAAGGTAATGGTTTGAAAAATGCACTTTTCTGAGGTAAACAGAAAGCTGGTCCTAATATCTAAGGGGAAATTTATTTGATCAAGTTCTGCATATTTTAAGCTATTTTCTTAAGGATCTTGCCTTTATAGATCACTTTTAAAAATACAAGTGTTTGCAGTCTTGACTTCCAAATGAGACAGCTGCAATATTGATATTTTTACTTCTAACTAAAAGTACCAGAGTGAAACAAACAAGACACTCTTTGGTTCCACTACTGCAATTCAGAACCCAGAACAGCAGGAAAAACTGACAAATATGAAAGTAATTTCATGTTAATATTACTAAATAAATACACAAGCTAAAGACAGATTACTTATCTATAAATGGAGGGTACTTCAGCATAGACTCTGAACAGTCACACTCAGAGGATTCTTTTTCTGTTGCAGCTTGACAACTAATATATACCAGAGTGGTCTCCTTTCTTTTCTCTCTGTTGCTTCCTACTTCTGTAGGCAAAGTTATTAAAGAGGAAGTGGTGCTCTTGCTGCCTGAACTCCCTTCCCTGCAAGCCCAGGCCCTTACAGGTCATTAGGATATGTAGGGAGTGTGAATCTGCAGAGTCTGCCTTAATCAACTCTGATTACACATAAGTAACAACTCATGTTGTCAAGCATCTACAACACATTCCCACTCATGGAAAAGGTGGATAAATAACAACACACTTAATGAACAGAGTGGCAAGTAGTGTCTGAGTATCTGATTGAGATGTTAGATCTAGAGAACAGCATTTGGTAGAAGTATGAACAGAACTCTATGCAACTGCTCTACATACTGAAACTAGTAGAATGAGTCAATCGAAACCCAACTTCTCTTTCTTTCCCTCTTTTTAAGGACTTATCTACATCCAGAGGATTCTTCTGCTGGCAGCTAGCAACAGTCATAGGGAAGCTGTCAAGAGTCTCTTCCCACACAGTTTCTGGAAGCTCCACTTTATCAGCTGTGTGCAGGGTGCGAAATGTACCCTTGAAAGTGGTTAGAGTGACTATTACAGCCAGTAAAAAGCATGAGCTTATCTATTTGTACCGTCTGCCAGCAGGTGGCACAAGCAGTCTTTTGCTCTGCAACACGGTAGTTTCTGTGCGGAAAAAAAAAGACGCTGCTGCTGCAGGACAGCTCCGAGTGTGCATGCACACTCCATTTTGCTGGCAAAAGTCTATTAGCAAAATCACAGAATGTAGACCAGATCTAAGAAGCCTGACAGATGGTGGTCTATAGTGTTTAGTCCTGTTCAAGTAATATGCTAAAATGGTCTTTTAGCATCTATCACGTGCAATTTGATTTTTCTACACCCACATGATTTCTGATGTAGGGGAAAGAACATGATTCACCACCTCATAAACATGAAATCTTGAAACAACCTTATGTAAAAACTCTTGAACAAAGCTGTAATACCATTCTGCCTTCATGAAATGGCATATCAGACATATCAAAACATACCAGGAGCAAACACCAGTGTACCGTGGTGTGCCAATGTAGCCTGTAGGTGAACCTGATTAAGATTAAGGTTTCAGCCAAAACAGACAGAACCAGAATCATTACTACTTGTCCACAATAATCATCTGTTTTGTGAATGGATTATTTCTTTGAATTCAAAGTACAAAATATTTTGGTTTAAGATGACTACTGCTTCAGAACTGAAAATCCTATTATATAAATAATGCTGGGAAGACCCTGGCCCGTTTATCAGAAATGCAAGTCCCCTATGGATCCTCTATTGCTTCCCATCTGCAAACATTAACTCTGACATTTCATACTGTGCTTCGAAGCAAATAGGTCTACGTCGATATTATGGAGATATAATTCAGCACTTATGTCTTCAGAGTCTGCTTACATATCGGACACCTCTGCTACACTGACTTCTCAGGATGTTGCTCAATAGATGATATTTTGTTTTGTGCGCAGCAATCCTGAAAAGCCACTATCTGCTCATCTAAATGAAATGAATGAGCATCTCTCCTTGTTCAGACTGTGTATAGAAGTTGCCATTTTCCATAACAACCAGAACAAACCTATAGTTAATGAGGCAAAAGGACTTTATAGGCTGATAGTTCTCAATTCCAGAAAGCTGATATGGCATGCCCTTCTCTGAAGGTGTCCATTACTCTTGTAGTGCATTCAAAAGAGCTTCTATAACCTATGCTGGATGCAGTGATAACACAGGAGGATTGCAGGGTACTCCCTTCATGATGCTGAGATACTGAGCAAATCATCTCAGTATCGTCACCTGAGGCAGCACCAATCTTTAAAGCATGCTGTCCCTATAATATTAGCTAGTGACAGTTAGAAACTTAGTAAAATCCTTATTTGTAGGCAAACATAAAATAGGATATACATAGTCAAGGCTTTGAAACCTATCAATTTAGAAGACAATCTACTTTAGCAATTAATGACAGAGGATACAAATGGCAATTTTTACAGCTCGCTCTCTCTTCTGGCACAGCTGACTTGCCTAAACATACATCCAAAGGAGTTCTTATTGAGAGGTTGTTTTCTGTACCTATTAAAGAGATTTCATACGAATTATTCCAAGATCTAGATGAGTGGTGAGGGAACACATCTGCATTACAACTATTTTCTAAGGACACCTTGATTAATCATTCCAGATACGGGTATGATCCTTTCTCCTGATATGTGTGGCCCATCCATTATTAATAGACAATTAAGAACAAACTCCCAGTGCAGTAGAAAGTCCACTTTTTATTGGAAATGGTTCTTTCTACATACAAAACCGCTATGTTTGATGTGATGGCTATAGAGCAAGACGGTAGGGTAAGGTACACACCTTTCTAGACTAACTGAATAAGATGCATGTAAAGGGCACAAGCTTTCATGGACCCAAGTTCACATTGTTATATGCTATGAAAAAACATGCAGAAAGAGTATAAGGAGAAAGAAATCAGAATATTGAGTACATGGAATCAAAACATCCTCATCAATTAATTCAATCTTCTGAAAACTAGTATGAAAAAGAAAAAGGATCTTAAGTCTCTCTCTTTCTTTCTGAATTAGAAAGTACCTTTAGTAAAATCTCTTCTCTCTGTACATTTTGGAACTTTTTCCATTTTGGAACCCCTTTCATAAAAGAGAGAAACTCTGGTAGCGACATATCACAATATAGGCCCTTCAAAAAGAGAAGTGGGATGGTGAAGAGGAGGGGGATTTGAATTACATAGCAAATCTGCTGTTAGCATCTCTAGAATCATCTCTCACAAAGTTACCAATTTCCAACTGAGGTAAAAACTGGCAAAAGTCATCTTCAAACATGGTATAGACTAGGGCCAATATATACTAGAATGTAATGTTATTAAGGATATTTCTCTTAAACATATCAATCAACCTGTTTGCCTTTTTTTTTTTTTTTTTTTTTTAGCAGCAACTGTCATCGAATGATCTTGCTATCTAGATCTAGGAAGCACAGCTTCTACCATAAATGGCATGGAGCTGCACTTATAAGAAATACAAAAAAACCCATCCGTGTGTTACCAGAGGCAGGCAGGCAGGCATGTAAACCGCCTGGGAAAACTGGAGGAGAAAGACTCCAAAGCAGGTCAGGACTGTAGGCTGCATTTTCTCAAGGAGGGAGACTACTGCTTTTGCGAAGCAGATGGCTTGTGTTTTTGGAGGGGTTTTTTTGGTTTGGTTTAGATTTGTGAACCAGACAACTGGATTACAGCTATAGGCAGGGAAGAGCCTGCAGACAGGGGTGTCAGGGTGTTCCCCCTTGTGGGCTAAGGTTTTTATCTGTGGACTAAGGCTCCTTCACTGCCCACAACTACAAACAATTTTAAAGTTGTGAACTGGAAGATGCTGGAAGAATGTAGCTGCCAAAGAGCTGGTCCTACCAGCGTTACAGTCACACAAATGAAAAACTCGACTAATTTTTCCTTGGACAAAGAAGCAGTGAAATCCTAATTTTTCCTACCACCTGTGTCCCAGAGGATTATTCATACAAGTGGGAACTAATAAAACTTTGATATTTCTTTATCTGAGGTTGCTAGATTCAGGAGTCAATGCAATAGAGATGAAATCTGAACAAAGCATCTAGGAAGTTTTTGCCATAAGCTGATATTTGACTGGCAGAAGTGGGTGGATTTGCAGGTACCACATCCCGTCTCATAGCAAGACTGTAACTCTTAGATTCAGATTTAGTTTCAGGACTAGTAAGTTGAAGTAATTGTGAAGCAGTTGTCTCTTGGCTCTTGCCACCAAGTTCTTCTGGTCATTAGCCACTTAAATGACATTAGAAATCTGGATCCAACAAACCGCTCTCTTGAAACTCACTTTAGGTACACAGGCTGATAGCCAACATACAGTCTCCTGTCAAGCTTCAGATATAATGATCCAGGAAATGTGTGAAGCTATGATCATTTTAGAATCAAGGAAAATGGATTAACTTTGCAAAGGCTTGGGCTCTTAATGCTGTAATGTATTTAGGAGCTGATATTAGGCTACAGTATATCAAGGACTCATGTGATAGGTCAGATCCAATGCCTCCTGATGCAGAACTGTCAACCCTATATTGATAACCCTACACCACCATGGAAATAAAAAGTAGAGTAGAGACCACCTATAGGGAAGGCAACTTTCTTCTAGATATACAAATTATCTGGCAGGAAATTCAAATATGGGAAAACTGATAGAAGACAGCAGGATGCTTGCATCCTAAATTTCAGTCTACCAGTCAAAAAACAAAACAAAAAAAATTCAACAACATTCTAACTATATATACTAATTAAGCCTATGATGAGATTTCTACACCCGTATCTAAGCAAAACATTGAAAGGAATATGGGACGCCCTTGGCGTAGTTCCTCATTTTTCAGCTAACTGGCTGGAAGGAATGGAGGCAACTGAGATAACCTCCTTTTAGTAGTAGTGATTGTGGCAGAAAAGCCACCTTGGGTGCCCCTCTCCACAAACCTCTCCCTGTGCCAGCCTGAGGGGCTGCTGGTGAATCACTCAGGGCAGGGATTTCAACC
>JAGPOW010002514.1:46337946-46354016 GCA_030014935.1 Caiman crocodilus | reverse complement strand
GGCACCCCAAGGGAGGCACTCGGAGCCTGGAAGGTGGTCGGGCGCAGGGAGGTGGGCGGCTCAAAACGGGAGCGCCCCCTACTGGCCCGCCACAGTGATGTTACCCTGAGTAGAGGTTTAGGAGAGATGCATGAACACTCCAATGGACCGTGCGCATTAAGGTTCCACTATCCAAGCTGCACCAATCACTGTATCCAAAGTGTAGGAATATGAGGTTATATTGAACGTAAGCCAGAAAACAGCTCAGTGTGTTGATTCCTCACCCAGGATTTAAAAAAGAAAAGAAAAAAAAAAAACCAAAATACCCCCAAACAACCACCCAACCAAATAAAACCCCTCCCCCTTCCCTGCCCGCCCCAATGTACAAACAAACTTAGAGCTTCAGCATGAAGTAGGAAGTACAGGACCCAAGAGCCAAAACTGCATAGTCATCATATCTTTAAAGAATTTTATCAGTAATTACAGGCAGCAAATAAGCACTTGCCTTCCACTTTCAGCCTACCACTATTCTCAACTTCCCTTGTTCTCACTCTCACTTCTTTCCCCATAGTATACAGGAATCCTCCCATATTTGCTAGCTTCAAAGAAATACTATTCTCCATTATACCTACATCTTTCTCTTCAAATTCCAGTCTTCAATTTTCCTTCTTTACACTCTTCTTGGAGTTCTGGGTTCTTTTTTCTCTGGTCTACAAAGGAGTTACTCTTAACATGTAAGAGTATATATAACTCTTATTTTACAGTATTTTCCTGAATAAGTCTAAAAAATGTATTCAGTTATTCCTCAGTTTTTTTGGCATCAGTGTGATGCTCTCCATTGGAACCAAAATCAAAACCTAAACATTTTTCTTTTATTAATGATCCAGTACACCTGGGGGTTTTTTAGCTTATTATTTCTTCTTTTTTTGTTACATCAACACCAGTTGCAAAGTCCAATTTTTTACCCTTTCTTTATTCCTGCATCTGTGGCTGCTCCCATGCAGATGCAGAGACAAGGTATACACAAGACGGCTTATCTTTTTAAAAATTTGCATGGGAGTCCAGTGGAAGTATATATTCCATAATTATAGAAAAAAGAAACCAGTTTATAAGTGACATTTTAAAAATTAACCAGACATGTCTGATTAAATTAAATAATCAAATTAATTAAATGTCTAATGGTAAATAAGAACAGGGTACTTAATTACACTTACATCAGTAGCAGCAGTTAGGATTTTGGAAAGGATGACTCTTGCTAACCCATCTCTGCTGTAATCCAAACTAGACACAGTCAGTTTTAGTAAATGATCCTGGTTCTTCAAAGAACAGAGATTAAGAAGACTAGAAAAAAGTTGAAAGACGCTATTACTTTTTGAACTTGTTTATCTCACTTGGATATTTTATTCAATAGACGATGTTTACATGTAATCTGAGTTAATTTTTCATATTTTTTAAATGAAGTAGAAAAATGAATTTATTCATGCATTCAATTAAATTAAATTCACAAAGGCTGTACATAGGCTGTATATAGACTTTATGTAGTACCACAGACTTTTTTCCATAAGGATACCATAGAAACTAAATGTTTAAATGACTAATAAGACATACTTGTCAGTATTATTGGTTAAGGTAAGTGTGCTCAAACTTTTGATCCCATAGGCCAAATGAGTGGCACGAGCCTGGTTTACAGGCTGAATCAAGCTCCACATGTCAAGACAAGGCTGTGGGGCCTGCTACCTCCTGCCCTTTGGTACTAGGATAGGGCATTGGGGGCCCAGTGACTGATGCTGCCCTGCACACTGGGATTAAGAAACTGATCCAGTACACAGGGCCTGTGAGGACTTCTGCAGGGCAGATGACAAGGTGCTACAGGCCAGCTGGGCTGGGGGCTAAGCTCCCCTAGTTAAATTGTATGAAACAAACGCTTGAATTTCTTCTTATTAAAGGGTTACCCCAATGTTAACTTATTTCATATAGTTAAAATAAAATCCAAATCTTTAACTTTTATAACATTGCTGTAGAATGCAAAAACTTCTGATTCTGTCATAAAGAAGTAATGATTGAAACAAACTGGAACTTAAGTTGCATGCGTATCTGAATCTTCTCTCAAAACCTACTATTACTACAATCACCCTTCCATATCATTACTAAAGGTTCCCAACCATTCTACCATTTTGGATCAGAATAAAATGTTACCATTCAACATAAAGGATATTTCAGCAAAGATTGGGCATAGCATGCAACACTGGCTACTTGAACATTAGCGCGATATTCAATAGTACATGCTGCCTGCCTGTTTCTATCTATGTACTGAAATATACTTTCTGATATAGTCATCAAGATTTGTTAGTCAGAAATGTACTGGAAAAAGAAAGGTCTCAAGGTCAGTAATGGTTTGGTAGTTTGCATCAATTCTGTTGACCATCAGATCATTTGGCAAAACTACTGTACTCCAAAAACTTTTTCTAAAGATATTGGGGAGTTCAAGTCCCAGACTTAAAGTTTTGTAGAGACTGATTCTTATGTGAACATTTTAAATGAGAGTTGTGATAGTTTTAAATGACAGATCCACCACATATTATAAACTGGAGTAAATAAAAGTACTTACCACTGGAACACGTTGCATTTTTCAAGCATTTTTACGCCATGAGGGTGACATGAAAGTGTACCAAAAAAAAGAAAGTAGTGCTGACTAAGTGTATTCAACAGCCCATTGTTTTGAAGACTGCGTTCTGGTTTCATTCCAGAGGAAGAATTGAGCCACTGTACAATATCTTTTACCAATTCCTCCAAATAGCCTTGTCCGTCCTAACAAAAAAGTACGGAGATCTTTTTTAGTTTTTAGTAATCGAACAGCTTTAATTGATTTTTTTTTTGCTTTTGTTTGCTAAAAGGCATTCATTTAAATCTCTCAGAATGCATATCTATAATGAAGCTAATACAATATAGAGTCTAACAAGCCAAATAAAATTAAGCCAAAATAAAAAGCTAAAGTCAAATAAAGTGATTGCTTAGTTTGTGGGCCAACTGGAATAATTCTGATATTTGATATTTGCAGAAGAACAGTTATGAAAAAAAACATGTCTCTGGTCTCCTGGATTAAGGCACAATAAAACATTTTAGTCTAATTGAAGGAAAGATGCTTGAAAATACAGATATAAGTTTGGCATTGAAAAGTAGAGAGAGGTATCGGTGTCAATCTGAGGTTTGGCAGAAGGTAAGGCAGTGTGGCACCTCATGAACTAAGTCATTCAGAAAGGCATGAGTTTTTGTAGGCTCCAGCCTACTTTGTCATAGCATCCATGCCTTTCTGAGCAAGTTAATCCATAATGTACCACCCTGCCCTTCACTGAAAAGTAGTCATGGAAGATTTCATAAATCCCATTTTTATTTTCAAAACACTTTAATTTGGCAATGGTCTTTTATCTAATTACTACTACACTGACCAGCCTTGATAATTTAGGATTCTAAATTTGATTTCTGACATGTTGATCTTTTTAAGAGTCTTTTAAGATACTAAAGTTTTTTGATAAAGATCTTAATTTTAGTAAATATGTTTGCTTAGCCATTTTCTCACCAGTTTTGTGACTAAAAACCTCTCTCACCTCTTCAGATTCAAGGAGAAATTCAGTAAACTGGCAACCCACGACAGTGAGCTGCTTGGCCTTGCCATAATCCAGATCCAGGTTGGCATACAATTTACTGCTAGGCTTGTAAAAATACAGCAGTCGTCGTACAAACCTAATAAAGATTAAAATGAAAAAATTAGTTGCTTACCACCAAGAAATATGAATTATTTGTGATAGTATAACACAAACATAAAAATAAGAACATACAAAGAATACTTAAACCCTGAATTAAAGTTCTGACACTAATCAGTTTTATCCCAAAACTATCAGCATAGGAGCAAATATTGATATGCTATTTTATCTGGACAATTTTAGGGGTAAAGATCATATTATATGTCACAGGAGTCCCATCTATAACTTCGGGGTTATTATAATTTAAAGTGAGTTAAGAATACCTTTTCTGAAAATAGCAAAAACAAACAGTAGAACAAATTCGTTTAGTTACAGACTCTTCTGCTAATTTTTTTCCTCTAGAATTTCCATGGGTTACAAGATCTATCCGGCTATGAAAACAAGAAGGGACATTTTTTTCTCCAGTCTGCTTTAAAGAAAAATCTATTGCAATGCTTGTTTCATCTCCATAAGCAAAATCAGCCTACACAATGGCTGGCATGCATCTCCCCTTTGAAAAAAATATATGCTTTCAGTGGGTGACATACAACATTTTTCAGAGGAACACTATTTGTATTCAGACCATTCAAGCAGCTTTTGAAGCATTATCCCTGACCAAATGTAAAAGTTCAATCTAGCAACAAATTCACTACAGTCAAAACTTTTCATTGACCCATATGTAACTACAGATCAGTAAGTCTCACGTATGTTGCTAGGAAATCGGGAGAATCTATAATAAAATGCAAAATCAGCAGTCACATGGACAAACATGATCTGCTGGGAAAGAGTCAGCAAGACTTTTTGTAAAGAGAAATCCTGCCTCACCAATCTGATGGGGTTCTTTGAGGGTGTTAACAAGCATGTGGGGCAAGGGGGATACTGTTGACAATATATCTGGACTTGCAAAAAGCTTTTGCCAAGGTCCCTCACCAAGGCCTTTTAAAAAACTGTGTTGCCACAGCACTGGAAGAAAAGTTCTTTCATGGACTGCAAGCTGGTTAAAAGAGAGGAAGCAAAAGGTAGGACTAAATAGTCACTTTTCAGGCTGGAGGGAGGTCAAACATAGGCCCAATTTATCCAACATTTTCATTAACAACAAGGAAATGGAGGTACACAGTGAAATCTCCAAGTTTGCAGTTTATACAAATTATTTTTCAAATAATTTTGGAAAGTCATGTCTCAAGCTGATGGAGAAGAGCTACAGAAAGATCTCACCAAGCTAAGTTACAGGGCAAAAAATGGCAGATGAACTTCAATGCTGACAAGTACTAAGTAATGATGCTGGTGAAAAATAACTTCAACATAGTACACAATGCTGATTTCTAAACTAGCTGTTAGAATTCAAGAAAGAGGCCTTGGAGTCATTGTTGATAGTTCTTTGAAAAGGTCAACTCAATGTGTAGCGGCAACCAAAAAAGCCAGTAAAATGCTGGACACAATTAAGAATGGAATGGAAAACAAAATGGAGAACAACATGCCATTACACAAATCCATGGTGAGCTCACATCTTAAATACAATGTGCAGTTCTGGTCTCCGCATCACAAAAAAGGCACAGTAGAATTAGAAAAGGTACGGAGCAGGGCACAAAAAATTATAAGGGGCATGGAGCAACTGCCATACCAGGAGGGACTAAAAAGGTGACAGCATGGCAGTTTGGAAAGGAGAAGGCTGAGGGGGAATATGATAAGAGTACCATAAGATCATGAATGGTATGAACCAAATGAACAGGGAACTGTTGTTCATCAAGTCCCAGAAAACCAGAACAAGGGGGAGCCCTCTGAAAATAGTGGGGGACAGGTTTAAAAATAAGAAGAGACAGTACATTTTTTTAATGCAATGCGCAGTTAACTTGTGAAATTCATTGCCACAAGAGGTGGTAAAGGCAAATAGCATAGCCAGGTTCAAAAAGGGACTATATAAATTCATGGATGGCACCTATTCACATCTGTTGAACAGCATGATTGGAGATGGTTTCTCTAGCATCTCTAAACCAATAATTACGATACCAAACAAGGTAATGAACAGAAGATAGATCGCTCTAGATCTATCCAGTTTGATGCCCACCTTCTAACATCCACTTCTGTCACTGTTGGAGACAGAATACAAAGCTAGATGGACCACTGGTTTAACCCAGTATGGTACTTCTTAAAATCTTATGGAATCAATCCAGGAATTCAGGAGCCCATTTGAAATCTGAAGGGCTTGTACCACTATTTCTATAAATCATTAGTAAACCTCAAGTGAATCTGCTGCATTACTTGGTTTGAGAGAAAAGAGAATGTTATTTTATAAAGTATCTATATAGAAATACTCCTTTGTTTGGGTTCCCCACCCTCCCTGGTATTAGTTACAGTAGAAGTAAGATCAGGTTTCTCCCCGTGTCTAAGTGAAGAACCAGACTAGAGATATTCCTAAAAATCACTTTGCAAGCCCATTTTTATATTTTTCAGAAGTTAAACAGTCTAAAACAAAATCCAGAGTGATGACATGATACATGTTTGATTATTCTTATGCATTATGCTTGTATGCATCTCTTAAATATGATAGGCTGTCAATAATTTAAGTAATACATTGTGATTCAATCATTAAGAGGTATTTTGTATTAATTTTACATGTTTTACCTCCACAGCTACAAGATTTCTCTTATGCAAAAACACCAGATTAAAAATTCATCGACAGAACACAAAAATTGTGTGTGTACACACACATCCACATGCACGGTATATGGAAAAAGCTCAAAAATAACTTCGTTGTTTGCTATTTTTGACAATGGTGATCTAGTTAACAACCCAGAGCTCTGACTTATGCAAAATAAAAGGGATTTTTAAAAACTCCAATTGCAGCCAAGAATGGAAGCATTCTGTTTTGTAAAAACACGGCACTAACTGGGTTTATCAGCTGCAGAAGCAAGTTTTATAGTCTAGAGAGTCCTAGCTTTTTACAACTGATTTGGCATGAAATAACCCAGTCACTGAACACTATATAAATCCAGAAAACACCTATATACTACAACTTGTGCATCATAGCCAGAATTGTAAATATTTCATTAGAAAAAGTACTGCTACAATCTGCTGGATCTGGAAAACAATCCCTTACCATATAATCAATTACTTTTTGCATGTAAGTGTGTGTGTGTGAAATGAGGTATTTCCAAGGAATAGCTTATTGAAATGATAAAAAACATGTCATTATTTATCTTTCTTCACAGAAAGTCCACAGTTTTACATACCTGTGCAACTGTTCATCTTTACAGTTCCTTAGATTTACATTTGGCCACTAGAAAAATAGCAAATATATCATTATAAGACTTTCATCAGTCCTGGGTTAGTCACTTAATATTTAGAATGCATCTGTAATATATAGAAACCAATAAATTTTAATGAAGTATCCTAGTTGTTTAGCATCTTTAGTCTTAGTTCACAAGATTAAATGAAAATTTTAAATTAATATTAATTTGCTTTACTGAAAAGCCCATGTTCTCATTACTCCCAGACACGTTCTTTTCATTTTGGAGTGAGGCAGGTAGTGCTGGGATCATACCATGTATACCTACAGAGTTCTAAAGAATAAAACTGCAAAATATGATATGCTAACATATATCAGTTTTGCTTGTTTTTTTTCATGTGTATAAATAAAAAACTAACTTTAAATATAAATGTTAAAGGGATATTTAACTTGATATTTTTCTGTATTTGTCAATGAGTCTGAGTCAGTTTCAAGGAACCGGAAATTCTGGTACAACACCCTTGGAACTGTATTAGGAATTTTTAATTCTCTGTTGATTTTTAAAAAGGGATTTTAGATTGGACCAATGAAATAGCATTAGATGTTTCTGGCTCATACCTTCTCCCTCCATGTATTTTTTTTTAATGCTCATGCATATCTGTTGTCTCTACAGTTGCAAGTTTACTTTGGCTATCACTGGTAAACACCCTCTTTTAAGGTCCGGGGGAAAAGCATATATGCATGCACTGCTCTTCCTGCCTGAGTCATATAACAGAGTGATATCACCATCCTAATAAATGAAATGGGCAGCACAACTGACAGTAAAGACTGAAACTGATTATAAGACATGCTGTTAGAAATTAACAGCTGATTAAATAAAAGGAAAATATTCCCCATTTCAGTGATAGTAATCCTAGGCATGACTAGGAAAAACAAAAGAACAAAATCCAAATATGATATTCTTGTCACAGTGCAAGAATCTATCCTATTTCCCTTTAACCCCCTCATTAGTATAAATATGATTTAAATATGGTTAAGAAAGTTGCTACATTTTATCAAAACAATTAGTAACATTGCATAATCATTTAAAACATTAATTAGAAGTGTTTGAAACACAAGCAATGTCACTAACTGATGCATGAAAACCCTTCACCAAAGAAACAGTGGATGAATACCAACACATGAAATCAAAAAGAACATAGGGAGTTAGGTCTGTATTTATAAGTATCAAAATAATTTTTGTTAAAAGTAAATGTAAGACTCCTATTTATAGATATTAACTTAAGGGGTAGTACAATCACCAGGCTGACAATAAAAAAAAAAAAAGGCAAAGATCCATCTGAACTGACTAGCTCAGGCTAGAATATTTAAAGCATGCCAGTGTCTATTTCCACCAGCACCTTTGGCTAATGTTACAACCAGTTGCCTTTTGCTCCCTAGCCTGAATGACTAACTCTATTAGAAGCTGGGTTGACTGAACTTCCACCTCTGCAGCTATAGCAAGATGCCTTAACTGTTCTGCACCATCCCTTAGAACACCAGTTTGCATTGACATAATACAAAGGATATAGGGAGGTTAAGAAGAAAGAGAGGGGCAAAAAATAATATGGTATCTGATTTTGAAAGAACACCTTCTGAAACCTATAAAACTCTTCTCAATAGAACACCAGAAAAATCCACCTTAGGGAAAATCTGAACTCAGCATGGAATTTAGCCATATGATTGAGAAGTTTTTCTATTTTCTCTAGCGTTATGAAAAAGCCTTAATTTCAGCACTCAACTCTATCTTTCAGTTCAAAATAGGGTAGTTAAACAGAAGACATTTTGAAGAGTAGAAATGGACTTCTTACATATAAGATTTCATACTAACTTAAATCATCAACACTAAATTTACATAATTAAAAAGAAATCAACAGGTTGAAAAATAAAAGTAGTAATCCAGCAAAATGATGATATTGTACATGATCTATGTCGTCTGAACAACAACAAAAAAAATCTAGCATAAATCCATCTAGGTTTATATGTGAGATTTATGAATACCTTGTACTTATATTTTCCCAGGGATGAACATGTTGTATAAATAACTATCCAGAACTTTTTTCCTTTCTTGTACCCAAATTTGCCAGAATTTCATATGTACACCTTCAGTGGTTTGCTACTTTCAGTTCTAACAGGGATGTTTACCCATCTATACTCCAACCTTTTTTCTTTAATAATTTTGTATTATTTGTACATAGCAGATTTTACCCTAAACGTAATAAGAGCAGAATAATTTATGGTTACAAATGTGATACTGGAGACACACGAATGAAAGCTAAGGCAGTTGTGTAGCGATGAACATTGCTCTTTCTTCACAATGTCAGAAAAACATCCAGAAGCAGCAGCTATCACAGGAACTGAGACACCTCTAAAGGCACTCTGGACACTCATAAAAGAGTGAACCAGTGAATTTAGTAATGGTCACTGACACTTGTTCCACAAAATATGCAATATTCAAAATAGATAAGACAGTGCACTGCTTGTACTATAGATTCTCTGATAAAGGAGTATTCATTTTACCAAGAATAATCCAATTTTAATATTTTACGAGTCAAGTGATCTCGATAGAAAGGGTCTATATTCATATCAATCTAAAACAAGAGACACAACGTAATATCATGCTTTCCTACAGTCTTGCCAAAGCATCTCAATCTTGACCTGTAATCACTTTCAACTTTGCTCTAGCAAAATTGAAGATTAAAGAAAAGATGTTCAAATGGACTAACACTACATTATGATGGACAAGTGCCTGCTTTGGATTAAAATGAGATAATATTAATTTCCAGGTAATGATCTAATTAATACTAGTGTTTTATTATTATAAGCTAAGAAACTTTTTAAAATAAATATTTGATATATTATTTGATGCAACCTTGTTGGAAAATGGTTATTTTGTCATCTTTTGTACATATTACTTCTTAAATTTATATGATTGTACATTGACAATAAAATTAAGTAGGAGCCTGTTTGCTAAAAAGACTCAGGATTGTCCTCTCACAATTGTTTTCTACTATTACCAACTTTAAGGTTGTATAAAAAATAGATTCCTTTTCAAAAATCAATTAAAAATATCCACTGTCATGTATTTCTTCTTACCTTCAATATGGTCCCTATCAGATTCCAATTCCATTCAAGGTTCTCTTTATGATTAAGAACTTGGCTATCTCGAAGGTTCATTACAAGTGCTTCCTCTGTATCCTGTAATATTTGAATGAGAAATTACCATAACTGCAAGTTACTATAACTTAAAAGCATTTATGATCAAATCTACAGTCCCGTTCTATAAATAATGTTTGGTATATCATAACTAATGTTTGACAATACGTATGCTATAGTAAACTTTTACGTTATTAATTTTTGGGCAAACATTAAATAAGGTCTAAACCATCAATTAGTTTTAGTTCCAAAACGTAATAAAAATTCTAAAGCACAGAATTTTTTTTTGGTAAAAATAGGGCTGAAACTACAACATGGTACTCATGCAAGAAGAATCTGAAAGTCTAGTTTCATTGTCCAAAGCTTAGGAAACCAAGATATTATATTATTTATATCTGTATATATACAGTTATATTAAATGTTTAGCACTGAATTCATATTAAATATTTAAAGTATCTAGTAGTCTCATTACAAAAAGTCATATTGATAGTTTTCTAAAAGTTTACTTTAACTTCACAGAAGCCCTTATGTGGTGTGAATCCTGAAAAAAGTGCTTAGGATCATGGGTTAAACAAAAACAGAAGTAGAGATATTAAATCACGACTTCTGGGGACAAGTTTAAAAACATCATATAAAGCCTGATTTACTGTAGAGTCTTTGGGACTAGGCAAGTGATACATTTATACCAGTTTATTTCTGTTTTGTACAGTATAGCTGCAGGCTGTAGGCAATTATTAAAGTGTCTTGCCTCTACATGAGCAAAGATTCCTGAGAAGACTCCAGCCAAAAACCCTTCAAAAAGTCCAACCAATAGCCCTTCAAAAAGTCCATCAAAGTCACATCAAAGAAGTCCTTCCAAATCAATGATTGCTATTTACAATATAAATACATTAATGTAGCTATATTACTCATCTATAATTGATCAAGTACAAAATTCTGGAGTATTTGTGGTGAAAATAGGATATCCGGCCTTGGGTCAGAAACCAATCCCCCATTTACAACATTGTTTCTCATGAGAAAATTGATGCCAAGTTACAATATTTCGACTTAAGACGCAGTTTTCAGGAACCAATTGTGTCATAAGTCCGAGGGCTGTCTGTACTAGTGTTAAAGTTAACTATACCAGACTAAATGACATCATCTATGCAGGCCCTCTGAGATTTGAAGCTGAAGTAGAAAACCTGAGTACCTTTAAAACAAAGATATCTTTCTGCACACGGCACTGATCCCTTTTTTGGTGTGTTGAGATTGCTTTCTGAATAATATGATCTAAGTGGAGGCTGTAAGGCTTAGGTCCTCGTTTCTTCATCTCATGAAACCGTTTTAGGCAATTGAGTGCTGCACTGGCTCGTCTAATGGAGAAAGATACTGATATTAACATTATTTGACAAGTTCTATTGCAACAACATACATTACACCATTGTCAAATCTTTTATTAATATCAACTTGGGTCCCCTTAAGTTACTGAGGAGAAATGACTGTTCTGAAGTAAAAAAGAAAAAATAAAATAACTGTTTTCATATAATTGTAGAAGGTGCAGTTTTTGATACATTTACGTATTTCAGATTTGTACAATCAACAGAAAAATAAGCATTAGAATTCCTAGCGCTGGAGATCGGCAACTGATGCGATGACGGTTTTTTGTCTACTTTGTAACAAGTTATACCTAGGAAGACTGGAATGCAGGCTTTGAACAACGCACCCTGGGGCACTTTATTTTTTAGTGACAAATACAGGACATCTAGTTTGAATGTAGACCAAATAACTTTTCTTGATAAGCCTTTTTTCCTCTCCAAAAGGTAACAGATAAGAGTCCCATACCAGCAATCTGAAAAGCTAGAACTTAAAAGCTTCTATGGAATTGTCTCCTTAAAAAGGTAGGAAATACGGATGAAAAATACATGACATTCTAAGAGATGATCCCAAACTAGCTTCAGGACTCAAACAGCCAGCCAACTGAAATAACAACTGTAACAGTGAATGCTACAAATTATAGATATACCTTCCCCCCCAGCAGCTAAGGCTCAATTGTGTCAATTACATTCAGAGATGCTTGAAAAGTAGAATGTGGGGAGATACTGGACCCATTTTATATTCTGCAATACCAAGATATACATCCACTTTTTTGGGGGGTGATATTTCCATTACCTTAAAAGCCCTTTAACATATGTGTTATTTGAAAGCAAACCAAACTTGAAAGCTTAGCTTGTTACAGGATTCTGAAGAAGCAGAAACAGTAGGGAAAAGTGAAGAGGGCTGAGCCATTTCCCCAAGGCCTAGAATGCAAAAAACTGAACTAAATTAAGGGGAAGGTAAGAGCAAAGTGAAGGAATGCCACTTCTGCTCTTTGGTCCCCCAGACCCCACCCACTGCCCCAAAACGTGGAAACCATGCATTAGAGGTTACCAGATACCGCTACTGGTATCCACTGGTACCTCTCCTGGTATCCACTTAAATCCATATGAACAATTTAAATTATAATTTGACAACTCTGACAGGCCAAAGTCTACAATGAAACCATTTTGTGGATTTTTATTTTTCCAGTCAGTACATTTTGAAATCTAATATTGACTGTACTTTTAAAAAAATGTACCCATGCTATATGATTTTTATCCCTTTGTTGACACTAACTATATTTGTAAAAGAGGTGCAAGTCAAGTAACAATCACATAACTGAAAATGATACCACTAAATGTATTAACCTAAATTACGATTTATCTTTCTTTTTATCTCATCACATCCTATGCCAGCACATAGGAAATCTTCCCCAGAAATCTTTATTATTATTTTATAATACCCTCTACAGCCATACAGCTTAATACAGTTATTACACTACAGTAGCTTGAAAATAATTCAGCAATTTATTAACAGAAAATTCTTGAAGAAAAATAAAACTAATGTTCTATTTATTTTATTACAGAACAGAAATTTGAAAAGCCAGATCATAAACCTCTCAAAAGATGAAGATATTTTTAAGTTAGCTACAAAATTGTTTTCCTCTGCAGATCATGTTTTTTCAAAAGCTCAATTACTATTGAAAAAAGATCGCACAGAAATCTGATTAGACACTATAAAGAAACATGGAATACATAAAATGAATTTTGTCCTCAATACACTACATGTAAAAGAAAGAAATGTAAACTGCAACTGAGCTGCAAAATAAATATTGGTATGTTATAAAAGGAAACTTTAAAACATGAAATAAAATTCTATCTTTATATTTATTCTGAGGAATGTGTTTGTTTTAAATGTCATTGGCATAAAGAACAATTATTGATATTAAACATTAAACCTGCCTTTCATTTCTGTCCAAATTCAGGATCAACCCTATCTATACACTGCAGTTTCAGCAGTGTGCTCTGAAAACTGTAGTTGCCGGTACTGCCTATATATACTATCATTTGTAATTGGAAGCATGTGTCCATTAAGTGTCAAAGGGCACTTCTACACGGACACACTTTTTAAAACGTGATTTTAACTATGGTAAGCATATAATGTGTGTGTTCATTCATTCCCAGTGTTTTTAATATTTTAGCACAACTTTGCATGCTTACAGTCTTTTCTCCTTCATGATGTCAAAAGATGCTGCCATATTCATTAGCGTTGGTAAACAATGTAAGTGATGGCTATGTGAATGAGGAAGAATTGTGTTTGCCTGAAAAGGAAGACACATATGTTGATTGTTAAAAATCAGGCCTACCTATATATTGACATTATACAGTTTCAGTCATACCTCCCTATATGTACCCCCTCCCCCCAATTTTTAAGGGACTTTTGTAAATACAACATAGTCTATTTACTCTTCACAATAGCATATAAGGCTTGGAACATTTTCTTATATATGATTGATGCTTGGTTTCCAAATACATTAAGCCACCTAAATATATAAATACAACACAACTATCCTTAGTACACTTTTATAAAGGAGTGTAGATTTAGGCACTAGACTTGCCTGTGGATCCCCAGATAATTTATGGTTTTACAATCAATATACAGTGTAAATATAATACCAGGTTACCAAAGACAAACTAAATGCAAATAAATAAAATCAAATCATCTTCTTTCTCTCAATTGCAATAGGCCCAGGTGAAACTTCTAACAATACTGAAAAAACTTGAAATAGGAAGTATAATTATTTTTTAACTTGATAGTGACCCTTTGGATTATCTGGCAGCCAAAGATGTTGTTACAGTTGCCACAACATACTAAAAAATATGGTATTATTTTCTTGCAAACAATGCACCCCAGAATATAATATGTATTTTGTTTCTGAAAGGCAGGATGAAGGAGGGGGAGAGATTTTTCCAGAACTATAGCTGTATAGAGGAGGGACACATGAAGACTAATTGTCATTTGACTGACTCTCACTTTTCCACTTAACTAAAGCTGAAATTCTAGCTTCTGCTGAAGACTGGTCTCTGGGGGGTGGAAGAGGGGCGGGTAGGAAGATACCTGATTATGAAAAATGCTAAAGAGTCTCCAGGGATATGAGAGAAGAAGACAGAGGGAGAGACAGACACCAGGAGTAGCCAGCAGAATTGCTTTAAGGAACGTTAGCAGCTTGATTAGTGGAACATCAAGACCATTAAAAAGGGATACCTGTGCAGTGAAGAACTCTCAGTGCCTGAATAGCTATGCCACAGCTGCTCCACTGTGGAGCAGAAATAAAAGCAGGGTGATTTTATCCAAGGTGGTGGGGAGTCTGATTTTCAAGGGAAAGGTATATGTTATATGTGAGAAAATATGGTAGTATTTCTGTAACATTAATATAGTTTAATTCATAAACTTATATTTAAAATGACTTAATTTTTAAATAAGCACTGATCCAAAGCAATGGAAACATCTAGAGGCATTAGTAGTAAAACAAACTCAGGACAGAACTGTTTCCTCATCCATTCCATACTGAATCTCTCTCTCTCCCCCAGTTTTACCATTTGTTCATTTTTTGCAAAAATAAATCTCCCATGTCAAACTATTTAACTATAATTAAGAAAAATTATGGAAAAGCAAAGGAGCCTTGCAGCATTCTCTGAAAGTGAAAATCTAGTTACTCTCACTTGGAGCATTACAACACTGAGGATTCATTACAGACAATACTCCAATACCAGTCAGCTCCTTCTCAAAAACATATTCCTCGCACACCTTCAGTGATTGCAACTACAGCGTTACCATGCACTGGAGCCTTGAAGAGCTCGGTATGCTTTTGTGCCTAGGAGCGCCGATCAGCTGATCGGTGCTGGCCATCTGTTCAATTTAAGGCACACTGGGAACCAGTCACAAAGTTATTACACATATTCTGTGTAAGAAATGTTTGGTTTATTCTCTGTTTTACTGCAGCATTAACTGTATGAACATATTCCCAGGTTACTACTTTAAATATTATTAATTCGTTAATCATGTCTTAAGTTAATAATGCCAGGGGCCTTAAAGAATTAAACAAAGTCTACGGTAAAGAACATGAATATTGGAAAAACCAAATATTATAGTATTAGAAAGTGCCAAAAGCTGCCTTCCAAATGTTAATTTAGCCCATGAGGCACATAGATTATGATAGTCTTTAACTACATGATCACAAGCTATTTTTCTACATGGTCCCTTGTCTCCTCCAGAGCAAGCAAATGACTTGCTTTGGGCATGAAGCTGCAGAAGTTAGAAGATGCATCGTGACTGTGGCAGCAGATTGCAGAAACAGAAACAATAGTTGGCAGACCAATACTATCCTGAAGAATCAGATTTCATTTCTGTCTCTGCTATCTTTCAGCTAGATTCCATGGGGCATGGTGACCAAAACCCTCCAGCAACACAGCACATGGTCAACAAGGGAAAGGACTCAAAAAGCAACTTAATTCTGGGAAAGGGCCAGAGAGCTATAGGATCACAACAAGTGAAGCAAAAGGGAAGTGAGTAGGTCAAAATGCAAATATGGCCAA
>JAGPOW010002514.1:46304810-46328537 GCA_030014935.1 Caiman crocodilus | reverse complement strand
GGTGACATTACCATTCTCACATGTCTGAAAGATGGAGAAAGATTTAGAAAGGATGATAAACAACTGTTTTCTCTCCAAACACAGGGCAGCAAAATAAATAACTCCAGGAAGGCAGTTTTGGGTTCACTCAGGAAAAACCCTATCTGAATGCCAGACCATTACATAGCAAAACAAATTAACTAGGGAAACCTGAATATCCTTTATCGCAGGTGTCATGGAGGGGTCCTTCAGGAGGGCCGTGATCTCCTGAAGGCCCTCCGTCCGCGCCAAGTCTGGCCCAAGACACCCTAAATTCTCGCCCGCCACAACTTTGATGACACTAGGTTTAGGATGGAAGGCTGCCTTATTACCGCCTTGGGTACGGTGTACCGGGACTTTGGTCCCTGCAATCTCCCAGACCCACCGGGATGTTCCCCTGTATGCTGGATGCGCTCCAGGCACCCTGGCCTTAGGGCCAAACGTGGCTCCTACCACCCGATACCATGTCCCAAGCCTCACTGATGTCCTGGACACTGGTGTGTCAACCATCAGTCTAGCCCTTCCTCTCTAGGGCTCTCAGTCTTGCTCATCCTCTCTAGGGCTCCTCTATATACTCGCCGGCTCTCTGGGCCTTATCTGTAAACCCGCCTGCTCTCGGGCCCTCTCGTTACTACTGCCCCTTCCAGGGGCTCTCAATGAGACCACCCCTCCCTTGGGGGTCTTGATGCCCCTTTTGGGCTTCCTAAGAATATCAGTGCCCCTTCTCGGGCCTCTCTAAAATATCGTCCATCCCCGGGACCCTCATCCGCTCTGGGGATCTTCTGTCCAGCCCCAGTCTTGTAGGCTTTCTGCATGGTTCTGCCCCCCTTTAGCCAGGCGTTGTGTGCCGCTGTCTCCTTGGAGACCACTGCAGCCTCTTGCCCTTCTCTGGAGGCGCTGTGCTGCTAACCCTCTTCTTGGGGTCCACCGCAGCACCCTGCCCCTTGGCTGAGGTCTACCTCCGTACTAGCCTGCAACTGGGTTTCTTAGTATTACTGCCCCTCGTCTGGGCTTCTCAAGTGGTGCTCCCCTCTCTAGGGCTCGCCGTGCCCCCTCAGGGCTTCCCAATAATGCTGCCCCTCATGGACTCCTTAAAATACTGCCCCTGCTTAGGGTTTTTCCCATATTGCCCCTTGCTAGGGCCTCATCCCATATAACCATACTGCTGCGCCCTCTCTGGTGCTGAATCGCACCCTCCCGAGCGCCGGGATCCCCACACCGCTGGGGTCCCTGCTGAGGCCTCCTCCTTCCCCTACAGCCTCGCCCAAACCACCGGTGTACTACAAAACTAACAAAACATAACACAAGCCTCTGGCTGTAACTCAAACACAAGGCACCTAGCCATAACACAGTAAGCCTCCTGGCTACCACTCCACACCATTGCTCCAGCCTCTGGAGCTCTTGGGAGCTGCAGTCACATTACTGTCTCTGGGAGCTCCTGCCCCTCCGGCTGCTGGCAGAGAGCTCCCAGCCTGACTCAGGCTCTGGGCTTTATAGGGCCAAGCCCCGCCCCCAGGTCAGCTGACACCTATTAGTTGCCTCAGCAACCCTCAGCTGTGCTGATCATTATCCCACTGCTGGGTTTTCCCCAGCAGCCTTTACACACAAGGAGCTCTTTTAGAGATAGCTGAGTTACAGTAGCCTGGATTCCAGGACTCTCAAGATCCCTTCCAGTCCTGCAAATCCAAAATAACTTGACAATGTTTAGGGAAGAGGAAAGGCTGTGATCATGATCCATCATATTGACTGGTTTGGTGTTACTTGAGCTTGCCCATTTTCTTGTATTGACCCACTCTTTCACATTTAGATCACTATCAACATAATGGAGTCAATAATGGAATTAAAAAAGGCCAGTACATTAAAATTAGCAAAAAATTGCAAAGGAGAAAGTACTTTAAGAATTGAAGGAATTAAGAAAGAAACAGACTAACAGGTTTATCCACTGGACAATATTTGCAACAACACAAACAAAAGAAAACAAGTATGTAGTGTCCTAAATGGAATCTGCAATGAACAAAAAAACCCAATTGTACTTAAATTCATTTTCACCTTCTAGATGAGTAAACCTAAAGTTATTTGTCTGAAGAGGTTTTATATTTGAAACTGGAAGACTACTGATGACAAGGGCTAGGGACAGAAATAACACAAACCAGTTGAAGTGATCAGAAACTGGCTCATATCTGTAACACAACAGATGTTCTGTGCATATAAACAGCTTTCCAAATAGCTGAAACAAATTTAAGATAAACCTGGATGGATGTAGTATCAGACTTAACTGATTTAGGTTAAAATGGTTTACTGAATTTTGTTCCACATCCCTTCTAGATTCAAGTTAACTTGCAGTCCTCCAGCAACCAGGATGCTTTATACCTTCCCTGTAAATCTCCCTCCCCTCACAGGGTGGATAAGTTAGTCTTGGCCCAAACTGTCTGCCCCAAATGAGCAGGGAGGTATGCTCTAGTGCCCCCAACTTCTGGTCTGAGCCACTGCAGGCATGTGGCTGTATTTCCTGAATGAAAAGTGAACGCCTGTTTACTTGCTTGTTGGTTCAATGTACGTAGATTAGACTAACCTGCAAAGACTGAATAGACTCAGCCTCAGACTTTTTAACTGTCTATACTAAGCTTAAAGGTCTATTAAAATGACAACAATAAAAACTAAGGCCCCTGTCAGATGTTAAAATAATGTCGAAATGGGATCTGATCCCCACTCCCAACAACCACACATCCTGCCATTCCACACGTGTTGGCAGGATGCCGGACGGTTGGGATTGGAGGCCAATCCTAACTGCAGTATTATTTTAAACAGGAACCTTACAATGCAATTAGGCTCCAGTTCCTGTACAGCTCCTATACAGAGGAACCAAGGGGCACACCCCCTGCCAGGAGTTTAACCCTCACCTCCATGCTGGGCAGCCCAGGTAGGCACAAACAAGCCTGGCTGGCTGCCTGCCTTGCCTCACAGTTCCCAAGGGAGCTGCTGGGGCACAGTGAGCATCATGGTAAGCATCCACAACCTGGCATCCCAGCTCCCCATTCATGAGCACCCTGAAAGCTGCATAGTGAAGCCCCATGCAGGAATCCAACATGCAGCTGTCAACCTGCCAGCATCGGCCATGCACATGTAGTCTCATGCATCAGGCTATGTGGCAGAGATATTGCACTATTCATTTCATTTAAGGAATGAGGGAAACCAGATACACATTTCTTATTTTGTTTGCTATCAACTCCCTAAATGTGTGGCAGGGTTACTATTTATGGTGCTTTTATCAGGTTAATTGCATCATAAGTGTAACATCTACCAAGGTTCTTACAGTAGAATATAGAAATTAGGGGGATATGGGCTTTTAAAACCAAGTGAATGACATAAAAAGAAGAAAGGCATAGAAAGGGAAAACAGAAGAAATGTCAAGGAAAGTACTACATTTCAAGCCCATTATTCCTTTGTCCTTCTGAAGAACCATTAGCCTCAAGTGAGTTGTTATGGAAGGATGTATGTGTACCCCTAATAGAACATTTTGGAAGTTTCCAAATTTGAATGCAATTTTCATAAGTGGGGATGCCAATGCATAATTCTTGAAGGATATCTGAATACCAAATTAAATCTTATTATTAAATTTGAGATACTGTGCTATTCATCAAGAGAATTCACTCTTCAGTCTAAACCTTTCCACATTATGGTCAACTAGCATTAAAGAATAAGATTTTGGTAGGTCACACAAACCTGACTTCTCATTTAATTTAGTTTTAACAGGTCTACTGTCTCATTTAGGTGTGAGGTGACTCAAGCAACAACTGTTTTTCTATTTTTATTTTGGAGCACTACAAAAAGGATAGAAAAGGCACTGCCTTTCAACTGAGAAGTACTTTCTATATTAAGATTCAAGCAGTATCTATATGGGAGACTGCATTCAGGGGCCAGCAGCCACTGGTGAAGTTAGGGTACACATATATAAATTCCTAGTATAGACAAAGCTATTTTTCATCCTAACAGAGCTTAGAACAAATTGCAAAGACAGAAAAAAAATGCATCCAACTTCACTTAAATACAGAAAATGTCATGAATTTCAGATAAGGTAAATTAGTATCTGATTTAGGATTCCCCGACTGGCAACTAGAGAATCATCTTCTGGTCAGGAAAGCCAATCAGAAGATGCAACACAGAAACCCCTTATGACAGGGATGAACAATTATTTTGGGTGGAGGGCTGCTTAATGAGTTTTGGCGAGCTGTCAAGGGCTGCATAGGTAGCCCTGTCCCCTGACAGCTGCTCCGCCTCCTTGTTGCCACTTTGGGACTGGCAGTCCCAACCCCTGACCTTTGCTGTCAGAAGTCCCTCCCCTTAACCCTTGGAAATACTCCTTTGGAGAGGAGAGGGGAGGGTGATTGACATCTTAGAACCAGAAAAAAAACAACCCATACACTAAAAGTCAAACATCTACTGTAACATATTTTAATTTTATTATGAAAAATATTTCTCATGATTGTGTCTGCATAGTGTATATAGAGATGACTGCCTAATAACCCCAAAATAAATTCTTAGTCTTGTATATCGTGTGTGGATGTATGTATGTGGTGGGGTATGAGTATGTGTGTGGGTGCGTGTATGGTAGGGTGTGGGGCTGTGTGGGGGGCATAGGTTATGTTGGGGGGTTGTGTATATGTGGAGGGTTCTGAAGGCAGGTTTTGTGTGTGTGTGATGGTGTGTGGGAGAGTGTGGGTATGGGTGTGGGTGTGTGTGTATGGTAGGGCGTGCAGAGCTGTGTGGGAAAAGTAAGGGGGTATGGCTGTGTGGGAGGGGCACAGGTTATGTTGGGGTTGTTTATACGTGAGGGGTTTTAGGGGCAGGGTGTGAGTATGTGCATTTTGTGGAGTATGAGGGAGGATGGGAACCCCCCTACACCTCCCATGGTGCAGCAACCACCAACAGAGCAGGAAGGGCGTTTAGGGTGCAGATGTTCAGTGAGGCACGGCTCCAGCCAGCACTACACATCGCAATGAGGAGCACAACCTCCACGAGGCCATCTGGACGTATTGTCAATCCTCCCTGGCAATCACGTTCAGCCCTTGCACTCACTGGCCACAGAAGGAAAGCCCCAGGCACTGGAACCAGCTGCCTTAACCACCCCCCAGGGGAAGGCACAATCCCCAGAGGGGAAAACAGCTGGCTCCAGCACCTTGGGCTTCCTTCCCATGCCCAACAAGTTCAGGGGCTGCACCCGAGTACCAGGGAGCAGCAGTGATACAGACACCCTAGTGGAGGCTGCACAGCTTGCTGCAATGTGCAACGCTGGCCAGAATCAGGCACCTGTGCTTGGAGTGCCCCGCTTGCTGCTGCTGCCACTGCCTGCTGGAGCTGCACACCATGGGGGGGAGTGTGTAAGGGGGGGTCCCCACACCCCCCACACCCACATTGCCCACCATAGCTCCTGCTGCTGCTGCACCCCTGGGCATGGGCTCTGCACTGCTACCATCCCCAGCCCCATACTTCTACCTGGCTGCAGTCCTTCCCCCACCACTTTCTTACCTGCTGCCTGGAGTCAGAAGGACACCGGGGAAGCAGAGCAGGTCACCAGAGGCTGCAGTAGCACTAGTAGATGCTGCAAGCTGGCTGGGCTGTGCACCGTTCTGCCCACAAGGGTGGGAGCAAGGCACAATAAGGCATATTTAGGGCTGTATATACATGTGGGCACCTTGCTCCCACCCTCAAGGGCTGAAAGGCGGGGTGGGATGCAATGTGCTAGGGGCACCGTGAGGCCAATGAAAGTGCTTTGCAAGCTGGACTCATCCCGGAGGCTGTATGTTGTCTTATGATTTGACATCAAGACATTCGTTGGCCTACCATACACAAAGAACTGATGAACACAAGGCATAAGATTTGGGGCTTCAGTAAATAATGATTTCACTTTCAGCATAAAATTCCTTTCCTTATCACCAAATTAAGAATAAATAAATAAAAAAAGCACCTTACCAGCCCACGATCGAAACGTTGCTACTATTCCCATTTTACTAGCTAGGAACCGTGCTTCTCTGTCTTCTCTGTTATAAAAAATAATCATCACATTAGTTGTATGCTTACCGTTAAGCCTACAGCAGCACTTGCTTTATCACCCATTGCCAACTAACATTAGAGACTTTTCTGAAGAATGAGATCCAGAATATAAGAAAAATTTAGTTTGAGATTTGCAAGGTCATAGGATTAGTATGAAATTGTAACACTATTCTTGTAAAATTAAAGAATAACCTTCCTTGCTAGACAGGAATGTTCCTTTAGCTGAATATGTAAAGGATATCTAGATGTATTTAAAAAAACAAAATTACCTCCTTTCATCTTTAAAATGCAGAACACCAGCTATTAAAAATGTTTGTAGGTATCCCTTAGCACAACCCCCTTATACTTGTGTACATACAAGAAAAAGCCATTTCCCTGACCTCTCCTTTGGTTAGAATACTGTTCTGACCTTATTTGTCAGTCAGGATTGGTTCAACTACCAGCAACATGGAGACAGTCCAAAACTGCACAGCTTCCTCTGCCCATGAAAGACTGACATGTTCCACAACAACAATGCTCTCTTTTACACAACATATTTTAAACATAAAATATATAACTATTTTTAAGTCGTGATAAATAATTTAAAAGAAGTACAATTTATATGTTTTTACTATTTAAATTCCAATAATTGAATATGTTGTAACTACTACTTTCTATTTGGAAAATGATTACTTTGATTTTACTTTTGAGAACCAAAGTATATTTAAGTTGCTTTGAAGAGGAAAAGTTTCGATTTTAATACTACACCTTCACAACAATCTGTAGCACAAGGAACCACAATATACTTACTTGAGCTGTCCTTCTGCTGTGTCTGGATTGTGCCTGTAGTGGAAATCTGTGTACGGAGCTAAAATTCGCTAAACACAAACACAAACACATTTACTCTCTTGAAAAAGTAAAGAGCCCGATCTGTTTCTCACCCCCACCTCAAGTTCTTAATTATTTCTGCTCTAAACACAATTATGTTATTATTCTATTGAAATATCCATGTTCAAGTTTTAAAAATGTTACATTTTAAAAACAGATTTTTAAAAGTAAAACAGCAAAAAATTAGAAGTGAAAATTATAATGTTACAGTTAAATTTTCCACATCAGTCTAATATGCAGTAAAATAAGCAAAACTGAAACTTGTTTACTTTTCTCCATTTTCAGGAGAATATTAGCCACATAGCGTGTTTTCCAACCACTACAGACAATCATCAATTACTAGTGAGGGCAGCATTAAATTTTGCATCATGTCAAGTAGCACCCAGTATTCAAGCCACAACAGTCACAACCCTGAGCATGAAATATCTGCCTGAACACTCTGCCTAAAAACTTACTGATGATGCCGTGCTTGATTCTGTTGCAATTTATGATACAAGCAAAGTATTTATCAATTTCTGCCTGAATGACAAACAGCTAGAGACCTTCCTTTCTTTGTGAACAGATGTAAACTGGTAGATCCATGCAGAATATGCCATACCACATATTTTGTAGTGTGAAAAAGCATCTTAAAAACATTCTCCTTTTATATTTGGACTGAATAGTTCTCTTCATAAAAGATGGAATAACTGATAACAGACGGAGGGAGACAAATTGGAGCTATTAGTCACCGTACAATAAACTAAACACATTGTGGCCAAAATCTACTTCTTTTCTATTTTGAAACAATTCTGTACCTTGCATCTGCCACATTACAAATGCTTCAGGACATCAAAATGACCAGAGCAAATTTAACAACTTTAAGACTAGAAAAGAAACCAAAGTTACTACCTCTAATTCTACATCTGCTCGCACATACTGTCGTGTCTTTGGATGATTAATGAGGTGTAAAACTGTAGTTATGAGAGCCTCATTTATTCGACTTAACTGACAGTCAATCACATTTTTCAGGATGGTACTTAGGCCTCCCCTAAGAGCCACCACCTCTGGATTCTGAAGTGCTGAAACAGAAGAAAAAGTCACTAAAACATCTGGAAAAAAGCAAATTCTGAAAATTTCTCATTCTGCTACATTTTGTAAGTCAATAAATATGCAAAACTCACAAGTACTAATGGAAAACATTTTGTAGTTTACTTTTGTACAGTTTGATAATACTTTGTGTACAGTTAGTTATTTTTCCTGTTTATCTATCAGAAAATTATTCTCAGTTGGAACGGGCATAACAATTAAGGCAGGAAAAGTAACTAGCTAAAGGTTAACTGTAAATCACAAAAGATGGCAAAAGACTAAGGAGGCAGGGAAAGTTTTTTAAATTACCTCAGGCTGTCATCTTGAGATAAATTAGTTTGAAAAACTATCTGATAACAAATTATTCACTCAGTTTGAGACATTTAAAGTTCACTTCCTTATCAAAGAGTTATGATGATATGTTATTGCATTACTTGGATAAGAGTTAACTCTTTAATAAGATCCTTGAGGAGAAAGGCTCATTTAGAAATAAGATAAATTGATAACATTTGTTAATTCTTTTAAGATTCTCACCTAGTTCACAAATAATGGCAATACAAGCTCGAACCATTCTGTCTCGTTCCTGAAGGCCATCATTTCCAACTGCTATCAAGGAATTCGTTATGGAGCTAGGGAACAAGGAAGCATTCACAGTGATCATCTGCCAAAAAAACAAAAAACCCAGATGAGTAGTTTCTTCCACAGTATATCACTACATTTCTTCACACATACTCACTAGCATCCTGTTATGAGATAACGCCAAATGACTGGCTCCATATATTACTTACTTGTATCAAATAAATCTTCAATACTATTGCCTTTTGCACTTGAACAGTGGCTTACCATTATAGTATTCTGTCTTTCTCCTTCCTGCTTCGTTTTTTAGTTTCCCCATAACTGGTGTTAAAGGGAGACAGCTCCAGACTGAATAGAGCACCTACTCAGATCTCCTTCAACACTCCCTGTCAAACCTCACTGACAGAGAGAATATGAAATACAGCATGCAGCAGCTTACAATTTTCTTCCTTTGTCCAGTACTCAGGAGGTCTGCAAGGCAGCCATTTCAACAGCTACTCAGATGTTAAGTTGCACTAAAGTGAACTCTCCCATTCTGCAGAGCTCTTCAAACCCACAGAATGGACTGCGTTGCAATATGGAGAACAAAAGGTGTCAAGTAAGCAGGAGAAACTACATTACCTGTGGGCTTTTACAGATGTAGCTGCCAGGTTAGGCTCTTAAACTATTGAATGGAAACCACTTTCCCAAAAGCGTGCAGCGTAATTCATCTCTGCTATATAAACTGTAAGACTTTGTCTTAAGTTTTAACATGCCAATCAATACATGGGGCTTTGTTGTGCATACCACAGTGTCTTGTTACTGAAACACTATTTGGAACCCTTCATCCTTTAGGACATACTTTGCAATGATGCATCTCTCTCAAGTGACTGTTCAGGCACCATGCTTAGGGTGTAACACAGTATTTCAGGTTAAAAAAAGCTGGCATGAATTTAGAAAGTCTCTCAACACCTGTTGTTGGTTTAAGAGGCAGGACAGGAAAATAGTTAAACTACCTTTTCAACATAAAGATGTTTTACTTTCCTTTAAAAACTGATAACATTACACAAAACTAAGGGAAAGGCAGAAGAGACCATGACATTATCATGTTAATATAAGCCATAAACAAGCACTGTAATTCTTATAACCTTCTAAACCAGACATCAAAAACCTCTGGGAGGATGCAGGCTTTTGGTGTGATATGGTGGTAGGGGTTGTCTTCTGTAGGTACTCTCCCCGTGCCTCCAGAAAAAAAAACAGCAGTGGCAGTAGGGTCCTATTACTCACCTACCTGCCCACCTCCGGCCTGCAGTAGGTCATTCCAGCCCATAGCCAGAAAATGTTTCCTACAACTCCTCTAAATGACACGTCTTGTTTGCTTGCATTAAATATCTTAAGCAAATGAAACAGCTCATTTGTTATCACTACTCCTATTTCTATGCTATCATTGAAATATCTACACCTCATTCCCATAAGTACACAGCATTTAAAGTCCTCAAAGAAAAGGAATACAGCTTATATCCATGGAACATGGCAGAAGTCATGTTCAGACAAATCTGGATACACAGGCACTCCTTACATAAAAATTTTAGATTAACAAAAAGATATATGCCATAGATCCTGTTCTGCTGAGTTTGCAAATCTCACAACGAAGAGTCTCTCCATGGAAGATAACTTAGCCCAGGCTCTTAGTGGCTCTGGAAAGAGATGGCAGAGTCAGGAACAAAGCAAGCAGCAGGCTCAGAGGAAGAATTTAGCTTCTGAAACCTTAAATTAATTATGTATCAGAACCTTAATATAAATCTGCAACTGAACTAGTAGTAATCAATACAGCAAAAATTTCTCTAGAAGCTATACATTATGCAAGTTACTGCACATTTTAGGCTAATTCACAGATGTCATTTAGTGTGCCTAAGGAAGTAAGAGTAGCAAAATGTGGAGGAGGCTGTTATTCATCTTGCTCAATCCCTAATCCTGGTTATTTTGTCTCCAGTATCCTATTTAAAGGAAACCTAAATTATGCTGATTCGAGTCATCTCCTGTTAAGGGTATTCCTATAAACTTAAGGTTAGATTTCACAGTATGCGAGACAAACTATGCTAATGCTTTTGTGCATCTGTAAGGTCATTTAGCTGTCCAGACAAACCAGCCAGAAGCAACAATTCAGCGTGGAAAGGCAACATGTACAGTATACACAACCGTGTTGCATGTTTTGATCTAGGGTCAAACCCTGGGACAATCAGACCTGTGACAGATGAGACATCTATTTACAGCAGGGGTAAGCAACCCCGGTACGGGTGCCAGAGTGCAGCATGTGAAGGCATTTTGCTTGGCACGTGCGCCTTGGGGCGGAAGGTAGGGAAGGACCTAGAGCTGCTCTGCCACAACAAGGATCAGGCTTGTTGCAGCTCCTCCACCATCAGACCAGCACACCGACAACACCTTACAAGCTGAGTTTGCAGGTGTTTTGGGCACTCTGTCCAAAAACATTGCCGACCCCTGATTTACAGCCAAATAATTTAGGTGAAAGAAATAAAAATGTTTCTTTTGTATATACGTCTTAGACATTCCTCATATAATTGTGCAAATCAGCCAAAAAAGGAACAAGCAGAATTTGGCTATTATTTGCAGGTCATTATTAAATGAAGAGCCCAACATTATTACATAAACACATTCAAGCACACTAAGCCAGTTTATCTTTGTAAACATGTTTATGAGAAACTACTGCTTGCCATATTGTATTGTTGTTAGCCACAAAACAGGAAGCTCATTCAGACCGGACTTTACAGAAAAACCTAAACCCTCCCCCCACCCACGTACACAGTAAGTCTTTCATTTCTATAATGATACTAAACAACAAGAATTATTAGGAGCAAGAGCATGTGTGCATGCACGTAGTAAACCCCTTAAGAAAAATGTAACCTTCTTTCTTGTAGCAGCTGGATGAACAGTAACATGTCACATGCAAGTAACTGACCTAAAATTAAGGATGTGTTGAGTTTCAAGATTTTTTTTTTAACAGAAAAAAAGGTTATATTTTTTTCTTTGCTCTTCCATTCTGTATTCTGAATATTACCTTGTGGAAATATATACATGCCTTCTAGAAGTACAGAATCAACATCTACTAAATATTCAAATTTCAAGTATTTTATTACTATGCACGTCAACTCAATTTGGCATTTTTTTCCATGCTAGTTTACATACATATATGTCTCTTAGGGTATATAGGTATAGCAGCATCTGGGACCCAATACTGTGGGACAATGCTCAGGGCACTTCTTTGTAAATGGGAAAACCCCAGGTTTGGCCATCTGCAGAGACGTGCCCCAAGCTGGATTCCCTAGCATGCCTCTGCAAGTGGGGGGGACCTGGTCAGGCACTCCTAGGGCTTCAGGGGCCCATGAACCAGTAGGAGTGCTTATTCAGGGCTACTGGAAACCCTGGGCAGTTCCAAGCTACTCCCTGCTCTTGCCATGAAGCAAACAGACACCACAAATTTTGGACATCTGTGGTGCAACAAAGGGCATGAACATTTTTCTTCCTGGCCTTTGAATCTCACTATGGGGAGCCAGCATGACAAACACAGGACAGAGGACATTCTGCTAGGATGTGTTGCACTGTTCTTTACTAGGGGGAGTCTTTTATGGGCTGTCTGATTGCTGCTCAGGCATACTGTATTACTGTGGTCCATCCAGAATGTGACAAAAGTATTTTTTTTTCTGAAGTCTTACAATTTCTTGCCAAGATGGGAGAGTATCCTAATAAGAGCTGCTGGGAAGCATAATTCACCAATGTTGCCACAGAAGTCTTAGCATGAAAAAGAGATATTTAACAACATTCCTAAATTTGGAACTGACTTACAATGGCAAGTCAGTGTATATTCTGCATAAGGAAACTTCACAGTGGTTATACATTCCTTAGGGTATTTTTGTCTGCATAACCACCATTTTGTTTAGTTTCATGTTCAACCCACTGATTTTGCACAGGTCATTGATAACGGCTGCTTTGTTATGAAAAGGAGATGAAGTGGCCCCTTTTCTGGGTTTCACTGGTGCTGGTGTCCATGTTTTGTTCACCAGCTGTCTGAAGAAGTTGAACACAGGACTACAGAAGGAATCCTTGTGTAACTATGTAAATGTTGTGGTGATGAAAGCCATTTGCTTATCAATTAGCTCTGAATGCATGTTTTCCAGGGCAAAAATCTTATTTTTCCCATATTCCTTTGAAGCTCAAAGCAAGGAATCCTTCCATCAACTATCAAATTTCTGCAGTGAAGGCCAAGAGCATGAGGACAAAACAAGCTAATCCAACCCAACAGCACTGCATACCTCTGCCAATTCCATGCCTTGCACTAAATACAAACTGTGCTTAATCTATAATAAAGACCGCCTGCTTTTAACTTAATTGGCAAGGAATATTTAGGAGCTGTGATTTTTTTTTTACTTGTATCAGAGAATCCAGTGAAGCAGAAAGTCACTTATTACTTTTGAGCAGCAGGGGCCAACCTTTCTGGCAGGCATACAACAAGCTAAACCCTGCACCTTTCATGAGTGCCCTTCTCCTGTGCAAACTGTTGCTCTGTATTCTGCTCCCTGTCCAATCTCTGCTTGCCATACACAGAGGCTGCTCATGCCACTTGTGGCTTGTGTGTTGTGGGCTGGCCATCCCTGTTCTAGAGAACTTTGGCTTTTTCTTCAGTCTTTGATACGAAAAATTCTGTATTTATGGCTGTGCTACCAAAGAACTTTTTTCTTTAAAACAGACTGTAAATATAACCACTGGAATACACCTAACAGTTTCTTTAGAATGATGAACTAGAAGCTTTGGACTTAGAATTTCAGGCTCCCTAAAGAAGAAAAACAGAGCAGCATAACAGAATCAGCGCTCCTGAAGAAACCATCCTGGAAACTTCTCCAATCATCAGATGATTCCTTAGGACACCTATTTGTCCATTCAAGGTAACTGATGCTAACTAGAAATGAAGCTATATATAGAACAGCCAAGCCCACTGGAACATAAAGTACTTTATGCCAGAATAAATTACTTAGTCTGTGAATGATCTATAAATGCCAACTTATCTGGCAGGAGCTAGATAATGCAGATAAAGCTCTATATCTAACATGCATAATGAGATCAGAATTCTATTTGACCAGCTGCCGCAGACTAGGTCCTCCTAGGAAGCAATGGTTGAAGTAAGTTGTTCAAGGATAGCAATCTGCATTCTCTTAGACAGCAAAAACAAGCTCCTCCACTCCTGATTTAATGGGGCACTTCTGGAGCCCACATGACTGATAGGTCTATCAACACAGATGGTGAGACAGAATAGTGCATAGTTAGAGATTACCTTTCTGACTAAACGAAGTGCTTGCGTTCTCTCTACTTCATTACTCTGTTGAATGTCAATGCACCTATATATATATATATAAAAAAAACAAAAACACACACACACAAAAGTTAAATAAAGAATTTGGTCTATCAATAAAAGTAACTTCTTTCTTAACTATTAACATAATGGTAGGAACATGTAAGCTTCTGAATATGATATTACATAATGTTACTATGCTAATAAACATTACATTAGAACTTACTGTCCAGAAGATCTAGATTTCAGAGACAACAGGCATTAAAACTTATTACAGACTTCAGTTTCTGTTTTTAAATGTAATAATCCCTGTTATAAGTAAATTGAAGAAACCATTCTCATGAATAAACACACATTTACTGTACATAGTAATCAAGTAAAAGCATTTAGCCCATGGCAGATGTTATATTTATGGAACAATTAATGTGTTAATTGGGACAAATGGCAACATGGCATATGTTTAGGCAATACGTAGCACAATTAAAATGGCAAACCAGCCAAAAGATGTTCCACCTCAAATGTAGAACATCTTTTGTGGTTAGTTTGTATGACACCTTAAACTGAACATGTGGCATGCCCCAGGGCCCCACATGGACAACCAGCTGATTGTCAGGATCAGGAGGAGAACAGCCTAGTACAGTTCAAGACCCTGAGCTGCCCTGCATCCTCTTGTAGCAAGGAATTCCACCAATTGATTACATACTCTGTGAAAAAGAACTTTTAATTAGTTTATAAAACTGCTTCCTAATAATTTTCTTGTGCATCCTCTAGGTCTGGTATTGTTTCCTATTCACTTTCTCTACACTATTATTTTAGAGAGACTATCTCCCCTCGTTCATCTTTTCTCTAAGCTGAAAAGCCCCAATCTATTTAGTTTCTCCTTGTAAAGGAGCCTCTCCACGCCCCTAATCATCCTTGTTGTCCTTCCTTGTATCTTTTTTAATTCTATGACACGCTTCTGGAAGTAGAGGGACCAGATGTGCACACAATATTCAAGGTATGAGTACCATGAATCAATACAGCAGTATAATGACATTTCTTGTGCTGTTTTCAATTGTCTTCATAATTCCTAATATTCTATTTGTATTTTTGAGGACTGCTGAGCATCAGGTCAGTATTTTCAAAGGACTATGTAAAATAACTCCAAGGTCTCTTTCCTGAATTGTAATAAGTATAGTCCCCCATGGTGTATGGGCATCTTGGATTATTCCCCACCTCGTCATGTGCTTCAATTTGAATTTATCAGCATAGAATTTCATCTGATATTTCATTGCCCATTCACTCAATATTATGAGTTATGTAGTTCTTCAGTCAGTTTTGGCTTTAACACCTAAACAATCTGGTGTCATACGCAAACCTGGCCACTTCACTATTCAGCCCTTTTCAAAATGATTTATGAATTTTGTTGAATAGCACAGGTTCCAGTACTAGCTCTTGGAGGATTCCACTGCTTACCTTCCTTCATGGTAGGAATTTACCATTTATAACCTACACACTCTGCTTTCTGCCCTTTAGCCACTGATCCATGAATGGATCTGGTGTTTAATTGTATGAAAGTCTAATTCATTAATAGCCTTTGGTACAGGACTTTGTCAAAAGCATTTTGAAAGCCCAGATCAATTGGATGAACCTGATCCACAGGTTTGTTATCTAGCAGAGTTCTTTGAGAGTGTTTAGTGAGATATAACATCCTTTTACAAAAGTCATGTTGACTTCTCCCTAACATGTCCTGCTCATCCATGTGAGACAATCCTGTTTAATCAGAGCTTTTACCAATTTCCCAGGAGCAGAAGTTTGGCTTGCCAATCTGTAGTTTTCTGGATCACCTCTGGAAATGTTCTAAAACACAGCATTGCATTGGCTACCTTTCAGCCTCTAGTACAGATGATATTTTAACAATAGGTTAACATACTGAAGACACTATATCCACAATTTCAAGTTTTTCTCAGTACCTTTAGATGAATACCATCCAACCCAGATGATACACCACTATTTAGTTTAGCCGTTTCTTCTATGACCTACTCTATGGACACCTCAATAAACCACAAGCAAAGGGAATTGTAAGTGGATTGATGTCAAAATGGCACGTGGTTTTGAGTGGGGTTCCACAGGAGTCTATCTGGAGCCTAGTATTATTCAGTATGTTTATTCATGATCTGGATGCCGAAATAAAGAGCTTCCTGATCAAGTTTGTTTCCTACATTAAACTAGGAAGGACTGCAAGCACTTTAGAAGATAGAGTAGAATTCATAAAGCTCTGAAAATATTGGAAAGGCCAGGCTACAGACAACAGAATAAAGTTCAATGCAGATAAATGTAAGGTGATATGCCTAGGGAAGAATAAGCAAAAGCACAAATACAGAATCTAAGATAACTGTCTGGGCAGTAGCATTACAGAGAAAAACCTAGGGGGTTTGATATACCACACACTCATCATAAGTCAGGACTATGACAGTCAAAAAGGTCACACTGCTACTCTACTGGAGCTGATTAGGCCTCATTGCAGGATAGACTAAAGGCCTTGTACCCCAACACTGTCTTGCTAATGCTTTAGCAAAACCTTGGTTCAACCTCTGTGCCTCAGGCCTTTAGCTTCCAGCAGTCCTCCTTCCTCCTACTGCCTCCCACAATGGACATCACAGTTTACAGATTCCACAGTGGGCTTTATTCTCTCTTTTCTCAAAGGTGGGATGGGAAAGCTCTGATTGATCTACTCTTTATCTTTAAGGCTGGAAACAGACATTGCTTTCTTGCTATCAAATTTTTAAGGCAGCACAAAGGCCAGGAAGAGAGATGTTTGTGCCCCTTGTTGCAACACAGATGCCCAAAATTTGTGGCCATGACATAGGCGGTATAAATTGATGCCACTTTTTTGCAGCAGATGTCTGTTTGCTTTATGGCAAGAGAAGGGGTAGCCTGGAGCTGCCCAGGCTTTCCAGCAGCCCTGAACTAGCACCCCTACTGCTTCATGGGCCTGACCTATTTCCATTCTTGGGACATGCAAAATAAGGACCCTGAAGCCCCAGAAGTGCCTAGCTAAGTCCCTGCACTCGCAGAGGCATGTCAGGGAATCCAAATTTCCTTAAATTAACAGTCTCTTCTTCTAACCAAGTTCCCCCCTGCCCCATCCCTTTTCCTTCCTGGAAGATAGTGCCAAGCTCAGTTGGCTTGCCAGAAATATAATAAACAAAGGGTTTGAAGGCACCTGCAGATCACACCTGAAAGATAAAGCAAGTGACATCTTCCAGGAACATAGGGAGATCTGCAGTAAGGTTCAACAATGAAGGGACAACACACATCAAGCAGTGAAATGGGGACATCTATACAGGTATCTCTGTAGTACCTGGGGATTGGATTTCTTATGCAATCATTAGAATCCAACTGGTTTCTCTAGTTAGTCAATGTATAACAAAGGGACAGAAGAAGCAACTGCTTTATCACACTTGGGACCTGGAACCCCAGCATACTTTCCCTCTGCTAGATGGTCTGATCAGCCAGCCCACAGTGATTAGAAGCTCTCTAGTTATACCTGCTGTGTCATTTCTTTAAACTTAATATGTATGACATGGAATAAACCAGGGACAAAGATGAACTATGCACAGCTAGGGCTCAGCCAACCCAACTACTTCCAATACTCATCTAGAGCAGGGGTCCTCAGCCCCCAGGCCACAGTTCCAAAAATCTGGTGACGGAGGACCAGTGGCAATGTTAACTGCCACTGCACCCCCATTGCCAAATTTCCAAGCCCCACCACACAGCTGGACTGGCCCCAAGGAAAGGGATTAGGTCTTATTCCCATGCACCAGGGCCTGATAAACCTCTCATTGCACTGGGATCCCACCGGGGTATTTCTATCCAGCTGCACTGGGCCCTGGCTGGGCCAGCAGCACATGCCAGATCTGGCCCGCAGACTGGATCTGGCCCATTGTCTGAAAGGGTCAGACAGCACTGATCTAAAGCAGGGATATCAAATTCATCTAGCCTCGTAGGCCAGATGAGTGGCATGAACCAAAATCAGGCACACAGATCCCCTTTCCCATCTGCATGCCTCACTCAGCACAGGCAGTACTGGTTCGGGATGTTGGCTCGAGTAGACTGCATGGGTAGTGCGTGTCCTGGGCACCCTGCATGACCGTCCAGCACAGCAAAAGGGGCGGGTCAGGGGCTGAACTATGGGGCTCTGTAGGCCATATGTTGGACTCCCCCTGACCTAGCATCTTGTGTGCAGTTCTGGGCTCCATATTTTAAGAAGGATGTGGAAAAGTTAGAGAGGGTCCAGAGGCAGGTAACAGAAATGATAAAGAGGTTGAAAGGTGAGAAAGGTTAAGAGAAGTAGGTGCATTTAGCTTGGAGAAAAGTAGAATGACAGAAGTCTTTAAACATTTGAAAAGCTGTCATACAGAGAAAGAAGAACAACTATTCTCTCTTGTCCCAGAGGGTAGGGCACAAAGCAGTCACTCTAAAATGCAGCAAAGATATAGATTAGATATTAGAAAAAAATGCTGTTAGAACTGGCAGTGGAACAGACTACACAGGAAAGTTGTGAAACTTTCTTTGCTGAAGGTTTTCAAGGGGAGCTTGGATAAGCACTGTCAGGTGTGACTTCAGATGCGTTCATGCAGGAGGTTAGACCAGATGATGGGAGGTCCCTTCCAACCCTATGATTCAATTTTAGTGCTTTCGCCTGATGTAATTCCTATGAGTGGCTGTGGCACAGGAATGACCCCAGCATCCACAAGGTGAAAGCAGAAGGAAGCAGCTCATTTAGCTTCTCTGCAATGGCCTTATCCTCTCCAACTGCTCATTTTACTCCCCAGCTGTCCAATGACCCCACTGAATCCTTGGCAGTCTGCATGCATCTAAATGGACTTAAGAAATTTTTTGTTATTACATTTGATGTCTCTGGCACGTTTCTTCTTATGGTCTTCTTTTTTGCTTACTTGAATTTATGCACTCAAGCAATGTTTGTTATATGGAATCAAACTAGAACTATAGGCTTTATGTTATACAGTTAAGAAAATTATGCACTTATCAGCTATTCATATAAATGGAATACACTACACCTTAACGGTAACAACTTCTGAATAAACTTGGAAAACAGACACTAGAAAATATAAATAGCTCTCATTGTTTCCTTTTCTCTCTCTCTCTCTTTTTTTTTTTTTTTTTTTTTTTACATCTGTTGCCTCTCGTTTTATTCTTACATTGTAAACTTTTGGGACATTTTTGTTTTTTGTTTGAACAATGCCAAGTATGATGGAGCCCTTATCTATGAAGCAGGGCTCCTAGGACATACAATAATACAAACATCATAGTAATTAACTCAAGAAAACTCAGGCCATGACATACATTCAAATTAAAGTGAGAAAGAAACCAGCTATAAAGCTTGCACATTTTCAAGCACTAACTTTGTACCGGTTGGCTCTTTTTATAGCTAAATGAACATTTTTATTGTGTGATAATTACTTTGCATGTGTGGTTGGTCTAGATTTAAAGTGTGATTAACCAGTTAATTGCGTACTATATGTAATATGTGGCAGGGCCCTCAATTATAGTCATTACGTTTACTTTTTTTTTTTTTTTGTTAAGTGTAGGATATAAAAATACAATTAAGATATTCAACCAATACATTCTGAATAGGAGTAACCAGGGAAAAACCAGATTTATGCCTGTTTTTCAGAATAACCTTGAACTTGACTTTGAAAACATTTCACATTCTTTATTTCCTCATGGTATCGTATTGTGTAGCAGCATTTTCTCTGGATTTGTTGGCACTTATGTTTAAAAAATGGGAACTACCCAAATCAAAGAAAATAGCTACCTTTCAAAAAAGGCCCCATCAGTTTGATAAACCTAAATTAAATAGTTTCTTCAATTTAAATTACCTGGCTATCAAGTAATCCACTTTCAATTTTAGCACCTTCTGTAGAATACTGGAGTCCCGGATGAGATATCGGAGGGCTCGCAACCCTGCTGCTCGCACCTCTTTTGCTTCATTCAGTAAAGCTAGCCGCAAACTAGAGTGAAGAAAGGAAAGGAAAAATTAAATTGTAGCAACTGGTGGAGTTTGCCACCTGAACAACAGGTCCTATGTACTTGCATAAAAATAAGTAAAAATTTAAAATGGAGAGAAATTTACCTTACCTTATTTGCTCCTTTGGAGATCTATGCCCACCTATCCTACTAGAGTAAACTCTCCCTTGTCAGCATAGGCTGTGAATATACCAAGTATTTTTTGTTTTTATTCCCTTGTTTGTTTCTCTTCAGTATAGACAAGCCTAGACTTCAGCTGAATTTTTAAAAATTAGTTCATATACTTTTTAAAAGTAAAATATTAAAAAAAGGCAAGTGATACTTGCAACCAGGGAGGGGGCCAAGGGGGAGCAAAATATATATATATTTTTTTTAGTAGGAAGAGGGGGCTTGCATATTATATTACTGTGATAGCTGAACAGATGGCAGATTCTGAACAGTTAGGCTGCTTATAGATGTAACAAAACAAAAAAGTGGCCCTTTATTTTAAAATCTGTGCGCCACCGTGCCCAGCCTGGAAGAAGCATCACAGTTTGACCCAGCTTGCTCAATGTCTGCATAGACTGGGTGCTTCAGCACAGCTTTTTGCTGCTTTTATCTGATAGCTGATTGAATCAGCTATTAAATAAAAGCACTTAAAGCCCCACTGAAGCACCCAATCTCTACAGGTGCTGCGGAGCCAGGCTGAACTAACACACTGCTTCTTCTGGTAAAGCATGGTCTTTCCACATCTGTTAGCACCCTTAGGAAAAGAATATCTTTTGATTTACTAAAATGTTCAAATAAAGGAGTAGTAAGCAAACGTGGTACCTGGTTTAAGTTCCAAGTCAGCTTGGCTGGCCAAAACTTCCAGGTTCTTCTTACATGTATTTAAGAAACAGGGAATGCTTAGGCTATGGATGATGCCCTGAAATTCTGGCATTGTCACTCAACTACAAGACAACTGTAGATGTGGAAGCCTAAAGAATGGACCCAGATGACTTAAGAAAACTTTTCAGTAATCTTTATTTCCATGTTTTGTGTGATCCATAAAAGTGTTGAGTTCAGTAGCAGAAAAAAACCTACAGCTTTTCAAGATTCAACACTTCAGCAAATCTCAGACCATCTATTTTCCTTTGACATCAGAAGATATAGTCAAGGACACAACAATGCTCAAAGAAAACTTTAGATGTCTTGTTCTAATTCCAGGAATAAGTTTCCCAGATATTGATCTAGTGGATGTTTCTCACTAAATTATGAACTTTGGGCTATATTTTATAATTAAAAGACTAATTATAATTGATCAATATATTTTTTTTAACTGACAACAGGACAGTGTTAGAAAAAAACTCTTCTTATGTTTGTTTCTTGGGAAACTAGTTCTAGGAGTCACAAAAAGAGGATGTCTGGATTTAACCTAAAGTAATACAAAGGAGCTAATTCAAGAATTCACAGTAGCTAAGCCATTAAGAATGACAATATTATAATTAAGCTCAACTATGAAAGTGGAAGCAGGTATCAAAAAGTGACACTAACATGAACTTTAGAAAGGAAAACTTCAAGAAAAAAATGTTAATGGGAGTAAAATCCATAAAGATGACATTGCTTCCACTGTAATAAAATCTCAGACAAAAAGCAACACAAGGAAAAGTAGTAAACTAATGCAGCAACATAGCAAAGTTTGAAAGCCTATTTGAAAAAAAGAAAGTGGCACTCCAAAGTCCATGAACAGAGATATGACTTAGTGTGGGCAATCACAAAGAGGAAAATTAGAAGGGTAAAAAAAAAATTGAAATCCAATATGTTCAAAGGTATAAAAAAAAAAGAGGTTTAGAAGCGTGAAAGTAGTTTTCTGGATTATCTGGCATAAGAAAGCAATGAAAGAGTAAGAATACTGCTGCAAAACCAAAAGGCTTCTTTACACAAAGTCCTTCTGACCAAGAAAAATTGAGAGATATCTACTCTGAAAGAGTTCTTTGTTGGCAGTAAAGATAAACAGACTCAAGCTGCAAACAAACTATGCCAAATTAAGTAGATATGCTGTGCTAGGATGTGTTAGTGGCTTCACTGGGCAAAACAGGCATTTCCTGTCTTTCTCCAGGGTTGGCCCCATGCTGCTCCCAGGGCTTCATGGCCCTGAACCTGGGGGAAAACTGTTTAGGCATGCCTATGCAAATGGGAGACCTTTGGTTTCCCTGCTTCCAGAATACACCCAAGGAATCCCTTAATGGTGTCAAGTGCACCTCTGCAAGTGGCAAACCCAGGACTCCTGGTTTGCAGAGTCATCCCTGGGATTCTGAGTTGAGGTATGCCTCTACAAACAGCGAGACCCAGGCAGACATGTTCAGCACTTCAGGGACGCAATCTCGTGTGCCCTGAGAACCTCCTTGTAGGGGAATCAAATATGGGCATTTGCAGCAGAAAAAAGAGCATGAACGCCTGTTTGCTTTTGCTTTGTGCCACCATAAAAATGTATACGGTGGCATAAAGGCAATGTCTGTTTGCAGCTTCAGAGATGGAGGTGACAAGAGTTGAAACAAATGAACACCTAATTTAAAAAGCTGTTTGTCACTAAACCCATATGATGTATCCAATGATTCTGAAGGAACTGCCCAATGAAATACCTTAGCTCTCTCCAAAAATGTGCACTCAAATACAGCCACTGTCCAAAAGAACTGGAGAATAGCATGCAATTATAAATTACAAAAGGGACCAGGGCTTCACTATAGGTATCAGTGATCAGCAGAAATTAACTTGCTAGCATGCATGATATGTGATACTGAGTGTTACAAAGAATATTATGAACACTTTGATATATATATCAAGAGAAAGGTTTTATCTGGAATACCATATCCAGTATGGTACATTATACCCCATCTCAGTAAGATACTGTCAAAATAGAAAGGAGTTTAGAAAAACAGCAACAAGACTAATCAGGATTCTGGATATGAAGACCTGGAACAGGCAAATTATCTTACATCTGCCAACTATAAAGATTTTACACGTTCCTCTAAATCATCTGCTCCCAGAAACAGACAGGCAAGATACTAAACCTGACAGATTTTTGAACCTATTCAGAGGGACTATCCTTAGGAAAATCTTGATTTTTTTATCTCTTGGCTATGGGGAAAATAAGGTCATTCCACTCACAAGATAATGAAATATTGCAGGTCACACAAAAAGTGCATTAAACAGAAAAGGCTTTAATAGACGTGATTAAAGAACATAGTTTCATCAGGGAAAATCCTGGTACCATTTACAAAAAAAGTTGAAATACGGTCTGTTTACCAAATACAGTCAATTACATAACATTTCTGTAAGAACTCAAACAAAATTCCCTCAAAGTTAAGACAATTTATGCCCAAATTATTGTCTTTATTGCATCCTTCTCAAAGTCAGAGAGGTTTTGTCTAAATTGAATGAAAACACAATTAGGTTGAATAGTTACTGTTTCTGTTGTCCATGGTAAAACCTAGGCCAATCTATCCACGCCTGTGCAGAAAACTAGGGGATTAATACAAGCAAAGCTTTATTATTATTTTTATTATTTTTATTATTTTAGTTCTAGAAAATGATGATAATACTGGGGCAAATTCCCTTTGAAAGTTTATACAGGTTTGGCTTAATAGCAGAAGAGAATAATACTACAAAAGTCTCTTTACCAAGTATAGTGAACTATTGTAGATGTTTAGGGGTGAAATCCTGGTCCCACTGAAGGCACAGGAAATTTGCAATTAACTTTAATGGGGCCAAGCTTTCATAGTATCATAGTATCTAGGGTCAGAAGGGGCCTAGAG
>JAGPOW010002514.1:46292690-46303282 GCA_030014935.1 Caiman crocodilus | reverse complement strand
ACATCTAGATAGTGCCAAACTGATTCTTGATTTCTTGAGCAAGAACATCATCCTTTTTTCACAAGTGCTGGATACTTTGCCTCTCTTTTAGGAAGGCACTAAAATGAATGACCGACGCATCATCACCCCCAACCAACCCAACAGCTCAGGGCCAAATGGGGTGGGGGGCAGAGGGACAGGGGAACGATTGAGAAAGTATAGCCTGGGGCTAAGGCTAGGGGATGGTCTTTCCCAGTCCCAGGATTGTGCTTGGAGAGTGTACAGAAGTTTAGTCAGATCCATCTAACCATACCCAATCTAATTTAGCACATCTCTGAGGTACAGTTAAATTAGATTGGGTTGACCATTCTTTGACCATTGTAACCTTTCTGGATCTTCTGTATAGTTTGCATTTAGATCTATCTAACTAAGGATCTAAATCTAAGTCAATGGTCAGCAAAATGGGGATCCTGATCTTCAGGTAGATCCTGGAGCTTCTTTTGGTAGATCCTGGACTGGGGAGACAGCTGGGCATGCACAAATCATAGTATCTAGGGTCAGAAGGGGCCTAAAGCAGGCCATCTAGTCTGACCCCTCGCCAATGGCAGGAACAAGTGCCAGGGTCACAGGATCCCAGCCAGGTACCTATCTAATCTACTCTTAAAGATGCCCAAGGTAGGAGCAAGAACAACTTCCCTAGGAACCTAGTTCCGCATCCTAGCCACCCTAACTGTGAAGTAGTGTTTCCAGATGTGCAAACCAACCACCCCCAGCCGGTCAATCTGTAGCGGAGAGAAGGGGCAGGGGCCCCTTCTTTCATCAATACATCTGGTCAGCCAAGGAAGCCTCTTGGCCCCTTTCCCCCGCATTGGGATCGTCTCCCTCTGTGCTCCGAAAGATCATTTCCTTAAGGCACAGCCACCCTTCCTGGGCTCCCAACTCTTTAAAACTTACTCTGCAGTGCATCCTTGACTAAATGCCTGAGTTCATTGAAATCAGCTTTCCTAAAATCTAGCGCTTTCACCTTACTAGTTACCTTACCCACTCAACGTCTTATGGTGAATTCTATTATTTGGTGATCGCTGTCCCCCAGGTGACCACCAATCTGTAGGTCTCCTACCATGTCATTCCCCGTTGCCAATACCAGGTCCAGTAAGGCATTCCCTCTAGTGGGACCATGCACCTCCTGCGTCAGACTGAGGTCCTGTACACAGGATAGGAACCTGTGTGAAAGGTGGGACTTTGCTGTCTGCGTCTCCCAGCAGATGTCTGGGTAGTTTAGGTCCTCTATGACTATTGCCGCCCTAGTTTTTATGGTCTCTGAGAGCTGCCTCAGGAGCCCCAAATCTAGTTCTTCCCCTTGGTGTGGGGGTCTGTAGCAGACCCCCAGTACCAAATCCCTTTCTCCTTGACCTCCATGTAACCTAACCCACAATCCTTCTACTTTCTCTTCCTCCAATTCTGTTTTGATAAAGGTTGATGCAGCACTGGCCTCGGCCCTCCCCCCTCCCTCCCGTAAGAGGCAGAACAGCAGCAGCATGGAGCATTAAGTGGTGGCAATCCATCCCAGCCCCCTCCCCTTCCACTCTCCATCATTCTTGATGGACAATTGGCTAGCCAACTGTATATATACACAGTACTAATAACAAGTTCATAACACAAATGTCATAATCACTTTTAAGGTTGCTATACTTGTTCAATACACTAAGGTAAAATATTCAGTGGGTGTTTCACATTTCTGCTATCTCCACCACCTATGCTCAAGTCATAAAGAGCACCCATACGTATGTAGCGAAGCTGCTCAGACGCACAGTAATTACAGCATGTCAGAGCAGACTCGATTAACCAAGTCTACTGGAGCATGGTAATTACTGTAGTCCAGCAGACTCTAGTACAGAGGTGCACCAAATATGGCCCGTGGGCCAGATCCAGTCTGCCAGGCCATTTTATCTGGCCCACAGGGCCCCTAAAAATTAGAAAATTAATTCTTACCTGACCCTGGCTGCCTGTCAAGACAACAAAGCACCAGCGGCAGCAGGACCCAGGAGAAGCCGGCGGCAGAACCCAGCAGGTGGAAAGCACACCCCACCCACCCCCAGCCCCAAACCGAAAGCCACAGCCTAGCAGAGGTTTCTGGCCTGGTGACCTTACAGATATCTCCCCCTGTTCCTCTTTCTGGGAGTGCAAATCAGCTAAGAACGTGGAGAGGAGAACAACCAGCAACTGCCTCAGTTCTCAGGGCTAGTCTGAGCTGAGCTGAGCCGGGCCGGCTTGGCTTGTGCTGTGTCCTGAGGTTCCAGCAATGGAGCCAGGAATCATGTAGTGTGGGAGCAGCCATTGGGTTGGCAGGGGGTGGGGAAAAGCTCCGGTGACAGGTAGGGAAGTGAAGAAATGGCAGTGGCAGCTGCAGCAATTGGGTGGGTGTGAAAGCAGTGATAGCTGGGTGGAAGTGTGGGGCCTATGCCAGTGCCCTGGTGCTGGTGGGGACCCAGAGTGGAGCAGCAGGTGTGGGGCCCAGGCTGGCAGGGGCTCTATGGAGCAGAGTCCACTCTTCCCCTCTCCCCACTGGCACAGCCCAATCTGATTCCATAGAGCCCCTGCCAGCCCAGGACCCGCACTTCTGCATCCCTGCCCTGGTCCCCAGGGCACCAGCATGGGCCCCATGATCCCATCCAGATGTTGCTGTGCTCATGTCAACCCACCCACTGCTGCCACCACCATTTCTCCACGTTCCCACCCTCCACGACTGCTTCTCCTCACTCCTCCAGCCACTCCCACACCACGTGGCTCCCAGCTGCATCCTGCCCACCCCTTGCCCCCCCGGAGTACATGTATAAATGCCCAAAGGTAGTGCAAAGCATAAGTGTCTAGATCAATAGTGCCCAACCTATGGCCCATGACCCAGGTAGAACTTGTGGAATCATGTCATCTGGCACGCAGGGCTTCCCATGGGGCTGGAAGTTTGGCAGTGGGGGAAACGGTAGTAGTGTTAATTACTGTGGCTCTAGGCAACTATCATTGTAGTTAACAATGCCAGCTCTCCCCTTCCATTCAACTTGCAGTTCTGAGGGAGCCTTGTGCACTGGATGGTGAGGCCAGCGTACTGGGGTGGGTTGGGGCAGACCTGGCGCACAGGGTAGGTCAGTAAGCCAGACTGCACGCATGTACTGACCCAAAGCTGAATCCTGCTTGTGGACCAACCCCAAGCCAGGCAACGGGGCCAGATGGGTTAAGCACTAGGCTGCGCAAAAAAGCTGTCTTTTAATTCAGTTTGAGATTTAGCCGTTTCAGAAAACCGATTCATTCTGTTTCAGATTGCTGTCCTGTTTCATTTCAACTGAACCCATTTCCAAATCAACTCTGAATGTGTTTCAAACGGGCTGCAAGGGAAGCGTTGCATAGCCCTAGCCAGCTGGGCGAAGCTGGAGGATGTCGGGCCCCATCAGGGAGCAGGACAGGGCTGTGGGTGGCTCATCTGGGGGAGGACTGCTGGCCTCCATGCAGGTGAGGAGACCCCTGTGTGGATCTCTGCTCTCTGCAAAGTCAGATCACATGGCAGGGACTGCCTAGCTCCTGGATGGATTCCCCAGCTCTTCCCGGGGGGTGCAGGCCCCTGGATCTGCACACTGGGCATCAGCAGGCTGACGCTGCAGGCAAGGGCCAGTGGCAGCACCGCAGTCTTCCTGGCACTTGGCACAGGCTGTGCCAAATGGCTGCAGGGGGCCCCGCCTGCTGAAACCCTGCGTGCAGATTGGGGACCTACACTCTCCCAGGAAGAGCTGGGGAAATTATCAAAGAGCTGGGGAATTGAACTGGGAGCTAGATGTCAACATCAGAGCAGTCTTTCCCCCACCCTTCTTCCCCATCCCTCTTCTTAGTTTTTGCTTCCCTGAAAGCCTGGCTCCAAAACTCCAAAATTCTCTGAAACACATTGAAGCCTTCTGATTCATTCCAGAGCCTTCCATTTCGATTTGAATTCAGTATTTCAGGCACCGAAACAGCCCAAAACATCACCAAAACAAAAGGGCTGCCAAAATTTTGCACAGCTCTATTAAGCACCCTGGTCTAAATCCTTGAGGAATGTTCTTAAGAAATATTTTTGGTAAGTGTGATCCCTTTCAGGGTCATAGTAGGGCTCTTAGTTCTTTCAAATGTCAATGCCATTCAATTTAAAAAAAAACAAATTGCAGCTAACTTGATCAACCAGCATTTTATTCACTATTTTCCCCCCATTCTAATACACTGAACTCCAGCCAAGTTCAAAGAATGGGACAAATTAAGAAGAACTTGGTCTGAAATGGTTACAGATAGTATTTCTAATAATTTCTAATCAGATTTTATGGAAATAAATCTGCATTTGTTCTTGCATTGTCTCCACCCATATTTAGAAGAAAATTTCAATTTGTATGAAATCTGAAAAGGATCAAGAACCTAATTAATTTGTCTTTATTTTATACGTTATACTGATGGGAATCACTATGCATTATATGTATCAACTAGTTATGACAGTATGTCACATCCCAGTATTAACCTAATTTTTTGTGACACCAATAATGTTGGACTGCTTAAGGCTACTGCTGCTGCTTTAGCATTTCTATTGACATCTTATGAATTGTGAAAATTGGCTGGTAGGGTGTAAGCAAAACAGTGAGAAAAAACAGTTGGTAAAAATTGTTTACTGTTTAATTACAGGAAAGTAGATCAGTATGAAAGTAAAGCACATATTGATCAAATATTGATGAAGTTCGGCATTTTACAAATTTTAAATGCCTATAACACCAGGCTTTTATAGAGCAGCTGTCTTCAGAATCGTCAGCAAGGATTTTTTGTTATTTGAAAACTTTAGTGATAATTTTGAAATGCAAAAACCCTATCCCTTCCAGAAGAAAAAGGTTTTTTTGAACAAGACAGGTAAAAGTTATATGCATGTAAACAAAGAATTTATGGTATGGTCAATTCAAAACAAATTGCAATATGGCAAAATCTGAAAGTGAGTGCAATTCTCTCAGACCGCAAAGCAAACAAAAAAGCTTTAGCTTACCCCCGGACCACTATATTACCTGGGGGTGCATGCTGTGCAAGAAGAGATGCACACCTTGTTTTAGAAAGGCAAAATAAAGAGGCTTTTTTTCCATCCCCAGGGTATTTTCTGCCACAGCACAGGCTCAAGGTTTGGACCTGAAAAGATTGAATGAATGACACTGAGAACCAGCCTCCACCCCTCCTGCATAGGCCCAAGGAGGCAGCACAGCCTTAACCTTCATTTTGGTGTGGAAATCAGCTTCTCCACTTAAAATACAAACTCCACTTTGCAATGCTTAATCTTCGGAAAGAAGGTGTACGTAGTATATGAATCAATATGGTATATATGAGAATTATATGCACATACGGAACAAACATTACTCTGTAATGCATTTTAAAAATAGAATTAGCTATAAATGACAGAACAGCAACTTCCTTTGAAAAAGGGAGGTAAACGATTGTTTGTGTCAGTGCTGGTGAATCATAAAAAAGGCGGCACTGTGGCTACATTAGATATTTCCAAGATTCTTCTATATAGAATGTTTTGATGTTCCTTCCAGTCCAGTCTGAACTAAATACTCTCAGGGGAATATTCAAATCTAATTCTTCACAAATAAGTCATGATGTAAGAGAATTAACTTAATTCTGATTTCTGGGAAGGAAATATACTAGTTCAATTTAATTACAAATATTGTTCCATAATTATGTTTCTATCTTAATAGTTTTAATTTGAATAGGAGAATGAGAATGAAACTATAAAGGCAAAATTTACCCTGATTTAAGGTGTGTATAGCAATTATAACTGGTGGGCATATACCTTGTAATACATTTTCTTTCTTTCAGGTGGAAAAAAAATTTTATTCTTTTAAAAATTGGTCAAAAATAAAAATGCTTTGGTTCTAATTGCTCTACTCTGCCAAAATAAGAAAGAGTCAGGTACCTCCCAGAACTGCCAAACCCCACTAGCCCTTTATGGGCTCCCTTTGTTTTAACTATAGTCAATAGCATAAGCACCAATAGGAAGATCTGAGAATACCCTTTTTAAAGGGCATCTTCACATACAACAAAACAGGTACACTGTATTGATACAACTTCCAGTATATCCTAAAAGCTTCAAGCTCTTCACTGATTGTGACAGGGGTGTAGGTTGTAGCCGTGTTGGTCTAAGGACATAGGCAGACAAGGTTCTTTGGTCTAATAATAGATATCAGATTCGCCCAACTTAAATAGTTGGAAAAACAATTATTAAGCAAGCTTTTGGGTTCAAAAACCCTTTGTCAGGCTAAGGAAGTAGCCTGACGAAGGGTCTTTGAACCTAAAAGTTTGCTTAATAATTGTTTTTCCAACTATTTAAGTTGGTCTCATAAAGGATATCAAATTCACCGAAAGAACTTTGTCTCACTGATTGTGAGGTATTCTTGCTTCCAGTGCAAGGATTCCAGAAAGCTTTAAATATATTTAATTACCTAATACTGGTTTTGTGTGCTCCACTGTCATGAGCTCACCTGTCTGCACTGTCATTAGATACATTTGCTTGCATGCTACAAAATCAATTTAACCTTGCCGCCTGTACTTGTTTTTGTTGCTCACTTCTCTTTCCTGTGGTCAGCTTCATGATTCTCGTATTTTGACTCCCCACTTCCTCCTACATACTTCCACCTTTACCTTCGCTGTTTTATTCCCACAAAACACAAATTGCATTATGAAGAATAAAAATGACGTGTGTGCAGGAGGCAGGCAGGAAGATATTGAAAAGTAAAACAACATTAGCTTATAAGCAAGCAAAATGTATTTTAAAAAACCATGAAAATACATATGAAACAGGCATAAGCAATTCCATAATATCAAGTTAATTTAACTTCTATGTCTCAGTGTGGATGGGAACATACTGTTCTAACTGAGCATCTTCAGAATAAAAACTCCACTATAACATCCATTACACAATCTCTTTGGATAGTTTATCCCAGTGCTCAACCATTCCTATACTGAGAAACTTCTTCATAATTTCCAACCTAAATTTCCCTTGCTGCAATTTATGACTATTTAAGATAATTTATCCCTTGTCCTGTCCCCTACAGCCACAGAGAACAACCCATCACCACGCTTCAGCTATCTGAAGACTTATCAAATCCTTCCTCAGTAGTCTATTCTCCAGTACAAGTACTCTCAACTCAAGAACTCTCCCAGTTCTATGCATCTATGCAATGCTACAAGAAAATGGAGATAACTGATCTGATTCGTTTAGTGGTCCCATGGATCAAGCTGTTCACTATTTGATCTTGCTGGCCCACAACGTAATACAAGAACCGACATGTGGTGCACTAGGAAGATGAGTGGAAAAGTCTTTGTTACTTAAATCAGCATGTTCTGTGGACAACTCTCAGAGGGCTTCATTTTCATGTTATCTCAGTTAAGTACTTCTTACTGGGACCAGCCTTACATTTTCCCAAAGTTCATGATAACAAGTCTAGAAATTTTGTTTTTCACAGATCAGTAGAGTGGTAGACGCTAGAGTCTGTGGAATAAATGGCAATCCAATTGGAATCTCTGATTATGTGGCTAATGTTTTTTGTCCCAGATGCTAAATTGTGTAAATATCTCTTTTCTAATTTAATTTCTATAAGATGAGTATACAAGCAGTTGAAAAACCACACAAGTAGTTAATAATTCATTTAAGGCATAGCAAGTCAAGTGCTGTTTTCAGCCTGACACTAATCAATAATTTTGTTAACAACTTGGATGATGGTCTAGTATATACATAAATCTGTAGATTACACAAAGGTGAGAGCTGTTGCAAGCACACTGGATGATAGGACTAGAATGCAAAATAAATCTCAGTTATTTGGAGAAATGGTCTGAAATACACAACATGAAATTCAATAAAGTGCAAAACACATTTGGAAAGGAAAAAATCATGTGCAGATGTAAAATGGAGAATATCTGTATAGACGTCAGCAGTGCAGAAAATCTGGGGATTATAGCTGGCCACAAACTAAATGAGTAAAAAAAACCCAAACACAAAACCATGATACTGTGGCAAAACGATACTCCCAGAATGACATTTAATAGTAGTGCTGTATGCGTCTTGCATACAATTCCACTCTATATGATACTGGTGAGGTCTGTACAATTTTGAGTATCAGACTGTAAGGCAGACATGGGCAAATTAAAGTCTGGCAGAAGGGTGTTGAAAAATATGACCTGTGCAAGAATCAGGTTTGTTTTGTATAGAAAAAAGAAGAGATTACAGAATGCCATCATATATGATGCTATTTTTCCACTATGTGAAAAGCTGCTATAAAGAAAACAAACCCAAATTATCTCTCTGAAAAGTACATAAAGTGTTACACACATATCTACATTTAGGGATGTGAAGGGTCAGAAGTCAGTGTACTGCTCATCTGATAAAAGCAAGCTTCCTCTAGCTTGCTCTCCTGGTTCCCACATCTTCCCTCTTGGCTGTCTGGCTGCCATGCTTCAACAAATGCAATGAAGGTCCTAATGATTAGGACACTTGGCTGAGAAGTAGGTGGTTTGGCTACAAACCCTGCTGGGACAAGGAATGCCTGGGTGTCTCGCTCTTTGAGTAAGTCTCCCAACCATGGCCTACTGGACTAAAAAATAGGAAGGCTTTCCCGCACTGTAAAATAGCCACTCTGCCTGTTCTTTTCACAGACCAAAGTCCTTGGAACTGAGAGTCATGAACCTTTCCAGGACTAAATAGGATGGCCATGGGCGTAAGCATCTGTAACAGGTCAGAACAAATCTAGTCATACAGGTGGAAATTAGATCTAAAATCTGCAGAAGTGGCAAAGTGCTTCTCATATGTCTACACATAGATTCCTAAGTAGCACTTAGATGTCTTTCATCAATACATCTGAGCCAAAGCACTCAACTATTCTCCATATCCAAATACTAACTGGACTAATTTGGAACAGGCATGATTTAGGTTGGATATTAAGAAAACTTTTTAACCATAAAGGAGAGTTAAGTACTAGAACAAGCCATCCGTGGAAGTTGTGAAATTCTTGCTGCTGGATGTTTCTAAGGACAGGCTACCCCTGACAAATGTGTCAAAGTTGCATACGTGACCATACCTCAGACATACGGGGGGGTGAGGGGGGGAGGAAGAGACTAAAAGACCTTGAGGTCTTTCATTTCAACATTTTTAAAATTACATTTTCACATACAAATTGCTGTAATTAGAGAACATACCATGAAAATATGAGCAAGTGGGACAGTATTTCTTCTTTTTCATTTTGAAGAATGAATAATGGTTTAGAAAGCCGAAACATTTGTCACGTGAAAATATCTGATATACAGAAGTTAGCTACATTCTTACTGAATGCAACAGTTGCCATTTATTTTGGAACTTAGTTCGCTAATAAATAAAAGGCACTTAAGAAGATGTAAAGCTTAAAACAAATCTCCAGTCTTATCCACCAAATTATTCTCATTTCACTTTCAGATGTTTTAAGCAAATCAAAACTATCTTCACAGATTCTTAAACTCCTGTTAAGATCAAATACACTTACCGGTGCTTTTCATTTCCATATCTAATAATCAATTTGCATTTCATTTTATTTTGCATCTGGCAAAATCAAGTAGAATAGGAATGCTTACCTGTCCTGTACCTTCCATAGTATGGCATAAGTACTGTTTTAGTTTAGTACATAGAAAATTGGCTATATATACCATATAGAATCCTAAAATTAAACTAACTCTCCTTTGTATATTTGGTGTCATGAATATCTACTTACCTGTTAGAATTTGTTCTCATTTGCTGGCCATAATTCAACTCTGAAATGCATACTCTTTTATAAAGCTGCAAAAAAGAACAAATTCCTGGAAGGGGGTAGGGGGGAAAAGGACTTAACATTAGTGCAAAATGCTACTCTAGGCCACACAGAGCCTTTTTCCAAATGTCTCAGTGAAGATTTATCATGTTTACTGTCATTTCTGTATTGTTTCATGCTACTGAGATGAATCATAGCAATTTGTGTACCATATCAACACATCTTAGAAACAGTAGCTCAAAATAACATAACCACAGGAGGTCAATACCATGTACATATTGAGTGTGGGCTATTAAAGTACACTGAACAGAATATTCACAGTAACAGATGACACCACAGATTAATACAAAATCAATTGTAATACAAAATTTAAGGTAAATTTTGTTCAAAACAGCACAGACAACATCTGTATTAATTGTAAAAGAAAGTGCCTAGCAGGCTTTGTGGAGTCTTTCCACATTTTTCTCTTCCCTCTTGTGCAACTACCTGTGCCTATGTATCTCAAGATGGTTATTATGGAAAAACACACATCAAAGACAAAGGTCTTGTGACAAGCCCTAAAAGTAGCCACAGTCCCTGGATTTAGACTAGTTTGCTTAGAAGTCTTCTTCCACAGCTGAGTCCATTTGACAGAAGGCTTTATTATCTGCTGTCAAATAATTTATCACAGGCTTTCAACTTTGTCTGAAGGTAGTGTAGCAGTCTTGGTGGATAACACACTCAGTCAATAAACTCATCCAAGTCCTAACAACTGAGGACTCTGATCAGAATCAAGACCCTGAAATAGGAAAGGGG